>VZRN01000634.1:860345-984748 GCA_013397935.1 Dasyornis broadbenti
GGAAGGAAGGAAGGAAGGAACGAAGGAAGGAAGGAAGGAAGGAAGGAAGGAAGGAAGGAAGGAAGGAAAACACAGCATTTAGGAACTTTTCTGTAAAGACTGATTTATGGACAAAATATCGAGAATTGCCAGAGTGTTTGGCACAGTCTTGGAGGAGACACTGATATTTCTAAATGGTGGCCAGAACAAATTACAGTAGCTGGTCCAGGTTGTTCTGGTCTGTAAGTGCTCCCTATGGATCTCTTGTGCTTACACAGGTCACTAGAGCATAGCGTACTTTTGCCCAGTCCTGCTTTCTCCCTGGCAATTTTTTATGGTACTTCCTTGATTTAGAAGAGAACAAGAAGCAGTTGGCACAAAGCGGGCTACATTGGCTTGACATCAGTTCAGTTTCCCAAGCAGTGCCAAAAGTAATCCTCAGTAACCTATTTAGGCCAGTATTAAAGCTGCCAGAGCATGGACTAGGAGCTACTCCTGAGTTTTCTTTGTACTGACACTGAAAAGGGAAAAGGTTGCAGTGCTGTAACTGGATTAGATTCAAGCTACATGGGACTGAATTATGAGAAGCTGCTTCTTTGGAAAGCAATTGCGCATCTGAGAAAAGAGCTGAAGATCACCATTAATGCAGGATATGCTTTTGGTCTAACATCAGTTTTTTAGTATGTGCAAAAGAATAATGGCATCATAGGGAGAACAAAATATTTACTGTGTTTCAACCATAATGGTGTGCAATAACTTAATCATTCTTGTAGGACTGTCTACTTGACACAATGAAGCTGTAACTTCTTTAAGAGTGTCTGAGCACTTTATCTTGAAGATGTCATGAATATATGAATGTATTTCATATATACTGGTAGCTGTAGTTTCACACTCATTGTGATATTTTCTGATTATTTCTGATTTCCCCATTTTCTGTGGGCTGAGGAGTTAAGCATTTGTCCTGTAACAATAAATAGTCATTTAGGCTGCACGTGTACAAGAGCAGCTGAGAATGCCCAATTATGAATGTCCCTTTTGTAGGTGCTTTGGAGAAAAAGGCCCATTATCAGGTCTTTTCAGCGGTCTTCAGGTCTAACTGTTCCTATCATAAATGTTTTCCTAGAAGCTAGAAGAGCAGACAATCCCTGAAGTAGGCTGGTAATTTCATCTGTATTTATACCCCAGCAGGGCCTTTCTAAAGTACTTCTGCTGACCAAAAGGAAATGCAGAATATCATAAATTATGGCCTGGATAATTATGACTTATGTAGCACCATTCACTCTCAGACAACAGGCAGGAAGCACACATATGTTTAGTGTTGGTTTATAAAAATATATTACATAAATTTCATGGTGAGCTCAGGAAGTCTGGTTACTAATCTCCAAAAAACTCCTAATGCAAACCTCTGTTCCCGTATTTGAAGCAGCAACTGATAATACAAAAGATTTTGCAGGAACTTTTTTCATAAATTAATAAAACCTAAATCCAGTAGTAATGATGGCTAATAGGTAACTCCTCATGTATGGTGCACTGCCAGTGATGTATCAGCATGAGACTATCTTTACTGTCTGTGTGTTAGCAGATGAACTGTACATTAAAAAATGAGATTTTTTCCCCCCTACCCATGAGATAATTAATTCAAACACTTTTTATCTCTCCTTGTTATGAAGAGGTTGCTAATGCAACACAATAAAGCAGTGCTAAATCTAGAACAATTGGAAACTTAGTATTCAAAACCATTCTCTCTTTGTTCTATTGTCTTATTGTTGGATTTCATTAACAATAGGAGTCTAGATTGTAAATTACATGTGTGTGATAATGCATAGTGTTGTACTTTTAACTTTAGCATAGCATAGGGCAAAAGTGAAAGGAAAGGAACGTGACAGAATTCTAAGCAGACAACAGATGGGTGGCTTGGCATGGAAACAAAGGTATTAGCATACGTTCATCATCCTTATAGCGAAATGCTAATGCTTATGGCGCTTATCAAATAGATGTATGGAGAAAATACATGTTTCCCTAAGCATCATGGCTTAGGTCATGATTCCTCTAAATTATCAAAGCGTGCTTTTAGGGGTTAAATGTTTGAATGTTCTTGTTCTTCTTTTCTTCATCTGAGTAATTTCTTTAATGTCATACGACTTAAGTCTTGCCTGAGCACCCAGTGTAAGCGAAGTACTGGCTTTTGTCTTTGATATCCCTGGAAAGAAATGACAAAGTACCTGGAGCTAGTGCTGTCCTACCAGGACTGATTTGTCTTTGAGCCTGCCCTGAGTCTAGGGTGATCCATAAGTCATCTGCCTCTGGGTCTGTCTGCACATCAGGGTTTGGATTGGAGCATCCAGGAATGTGTGAGTCTTTGCCTGTAGGGGTTGGTTGATCTGGAAATGGTTGGATGATGGAGAAACAAAGTCTTGTTTCCACCGGTGCAGTTGAGTCACCAGACTGGTGTGGGTGTAAATGAGAGTTCCATTACAGAAACTGGTTGAGCCAAATAGACGGGGAAATGCAGATGAATGTTTTATACACTTCACTGGGCAGGATGTCACCAATTGTTTTTCTTAGAAGATAGCCTCTTGTTCAGGGAGCTCTTTGTAGTATAAACTTCAAAATTATGTCTGGCACATGTAGATCACTGAAGTAGGAAGATTTCCAGTGGTTTGACAGATAATTGTCTTTTTATGATGGTGATAGAGTTGGTACAAAAATGACACTTCGCAGTACCCGAAGCTGTGACCATGATTTGAAATAAGGCCTTGAATGCCAGCCCTGGTAAAATCAGTGGGAAGAGAAAAAGCTCTGTACCTGACACTGCAATATGAAAACTTTAAGGATGAACTTACCTGAAGTAACTTGGAGTTTAAAAAAAAAGATCAGGGAGTATCATAAGAATAAGTATTAGTGCCTTGAAGACTTTCTGTCTGGATTGTTTGAACAGCAAGGATCCAGGTTTGGTAGCATAGGGAAACCTGAAGCTAGTGGCCTTGATTACTGAAACTGTCTTTTTTCATGTTACAGTGCAATGCTCCATAGCTAGCCCTGTTTCTCTAGGCAATGTACAAAAATGTGCAAAATGTATCATTTTATGCCACAAACCTGAAAAGTGAGATCTCTCTCTCTATACCTCAAAGCTGATTCACAAGGGCTTATTAAAATGTATTTCTCCCCTTTTTGGTAATGGCTAATTAGACATAGGCAGTTGCTGCAATCTACCAGAGTTTCTTCACTTATTTTTTCTTTCCTATTTTTTGCCTTTCTGCCCTTCTGTCTGGGATGTTCTCTTTTGTGTTTTAAACACACTTTTAATACCTGTTTCTCTTGCCAAGTGCATTCTGATTCTGGCTCACTCTACTCTATTCCAGACCCATTTTGTTGCCCTATATTTTGGTTTTCTTCTTTAGTTGGAAACCTGTTGTTGGAATGGATAAGTCTCATTCCATATAACAAGAAAATTGCCAGTATAATAGAAATTGTTTGTAAAATTGATTTTCTTTTCTATAAAGGATAGACTGGAAGATTTTCCCTGTAAGGATTCTATAGCAGCCAGTGAAAAAGAAAATTTAAAGAGCCAAAACAAAATCAGAGGAAAGCCACAACCCTCCCTCGCTCTAGGCATTGGGTTTCTCATCAGTTGTCATTGCAAATTTCCACAAATGCTTTTGGCACCATTTCAAAATTTTTAACTCCGCATTATGCTTTGTTTGATTAATGACTAGTTCCAGAGATTTCCTCTGGTGATCCTCACATGAGACATAAAGAATTATCAATTGCCTCAGCACTGTCTGGAAGCAGAATACGCCAAGGATGTAGTTTGCTTCCCTGAGTTTATAACGTAACATCAGATTGTATTCTTTGCCCTAAGGTAGTAATTTGTCACATGCTGCATCTGCCTGGCCCAAGCATTGCAGATTTGCCTTAGCAAAGTGAGAGAATATATTAAGAAATTGCTATTAGCAACCACCAAATCCACACATATCTCCATGCTATGAAATGTTCAATTTGGTCTTACTGTATTTGTTCAGTTTTATATGTACGAGAGCATAAACTAGAGCAATCCAAAGCAATTTACGCCTAAATACTAACAACTCCATTACAAAAAAAATTTATTCCAAATATTAGGGAAAATATTGAGCAAAATAGTCCTGGTTCTACTCCATCATAAAGCTGTAAATCCAAGTAACTCTTTATCAACTTACATATTTCACATGTATGTAGAAGTTAAGTTTGATAATTGGTACATCCTTTCCTGAGATAAACTACAAAGTAAAAGATACTTTATCTCAGAGTTGTGATTACTCCAGTTTCTAAATGCACAGACTTCTGTGACAAGAGTTAGGGCTTTTTTATTGAGCTTGATTTTACTCTGAAGTGTACAAATCAGGAAAAGTTCCATTAAAAGTCAGCTGCAGCCCAAAGCCCTTTAGTGCCATTCTGTCTGATATTTCAACTGTGGGGAAAACTGGTTATTGCAGCTGCTGCACTTCCTTTCCCTTCTCTCACCATCATTATCTGTCACTGTGCAGTGATTCTGTTCTAAGATGGCTTAGAGGTCCCTCTCCTTTGAACATACTTTTTAAGTCTGACTGCAGGAGGCAGAGATAATCTAAACATCCTGGGAAACTATGCATAGCAAACCAGTATGACAGTAGGCCTTTGAGATGGGGTGGTGTTTTAATAATAAAGAAGAAGAAGAAAAAAGTAAGGCAAACTAAGAGGAATAAAATGCAGTGTTCAAAATTAAGGTTTGACAGTGTTTACCATCATTTCAAAAATTCCCTTCATCTCAGAGACTACTTGCTACCTTGTCTTGGTTTGGAAGACAGGTATCTTGCTAAGGAAGGTGGAAACCTCTCTTAGAATAGAGGATACAACCCCCCCCTCCCTCCAAATTGTTATAACTTTGAAATCAAAGGCTCTCAGGCAAAGATATGGGAAAAGCAATAACGGTTCTTTACTAGTATCTATAACGAGGCAAACAAGCAACAATAACAATAGCAATAACAAACAAACAAACCAGAAACCCAGTGGCAGCTTCTCTGGGCTACCAGGCACCACCCCCCACACTTTTGGTGCAGGTGCAGGGGAGAAAAACAGGGTAGTCCTGAGCTGGGTCCCTGTGGCAGCAGCGAAAAGAGGCAAATCCTCTCCTGACACTCTGTTAGTCAGGGTGGTGGTAGCAGTCCAAGTGAAATGTTTCAGTTGAAGAGGTGATCCTGCAGAAAAATCTGGTCTCCACCTGAAGGTCTAGGGATAGGCTCTTGTCCACTGGCAATCCAGTAGGCCCAGACTTGTCTTTGCAGAACCCATGTTATATCCAGGTGGGAATGCTTGGCTCCTCCCCCTGGGTGGAGCATCTTACAATGGGATGAGATAATTCCGTGAGCCATGCGTGGGTTCTTGATGGCCCATTAATAGAGATAGCCCTCAGAGGGAGTTATCGGGAGTGAGTCATAGATAACAAACAGTGCCCCACCTGCTTTAACAGCTTGTGGAGGTGGTAATAGAATACATCTGTATTGCAACCTAGGACATACCTTTTCCGTCATTTGGAGCATTTTGCTCTGCATCTGATTTCTCTATGGAAGGGGCATTTTTATTAGGTCATGGTACTTTTCTTATGAGTGTCAAATATCTTCTGTAACTACAGATCCTCTTGCAGTTTATATATCTCCATTTAGAAAGTACTGTTAATAGAAAATATTGTGTTCGTTAATATCTTGAAACAGGAAAGCACTGAAGCATGTCCCTGAAGATAAAGACACATTGCAGTATGACTTTATGCAGGACTGTTTGGACTATACTTAACCATTCTTTTGAATCAATGTAATTTGCATAAGTTTTTTTCAGTACTAGGGCTTTCTGGTGTCCCCCTACATGTTCAAACTTTTCATTTCCAGAGATAAGATTTTGCAGTAGCTGAATAAGGTCTAATTGGGTAAGATAGTTTTTCCATTCCTGTCCAAAGAGCCTGCCAGTTCCAACACCAGTTTATCTGCTGTGTAAACTGGCCAGCAAGGCTTCATAAAATTATTCTTTTCCTTCAACAGTTGAAGCCCTTGGTCTTTTCTCAAGAAAAGTTTCTCATGACTACAGTAGGAATTGTGCTTGAGGCCTGTAGAGTCCTATTTAAGATTTAACTGTGCTATTTGACAATTATTGGTTATAACACATTGAAAAATTATCCTGTGTGAATCCCTCGTGGATCTAATTCTGACCTTTCGGTAAATTGGGTGTGGACAAGAAGCTGAACATTTCAAGAAGTGATGTTATTTATATTAAGCAAGGGAAATAATCTGAGGGTCTTTTATGTCCCACTAGTTAATTAAAAAGATAAATTCAAAAGTAATATTTAAAAGCATTTCCACATAATCTGCTTCAAAGATTGTGGTACAGGATTCCAGTGCTATGGTTAATGGAAAAGAGTATTTGTTTGGAAAAATAGAGCTTTAACCTACTGGTTTGTTCCATGTAACATATTTTTCCACTATTGCATCATGCTTTTCAGTAGTGTCACTTATAAACCCCTCCCAAGGTTTAAATGTATGGGGAAAAAGCTAATGGAAATGCTTCGAGTTTAATATGAAGATCACAGCAGATGCAAAGCAGCAGTTTACTCTAAAATGAAGTGTCAGTCCTGCTGCTGTCCCTAAGGCAGATACAGTACTGTGCCTTCAGCACTCATATGTTTATTAAATGTTGAATATGTAATGATCAACTTTGCTGTCCTATCTGGGCAGCACAAAAGCCTCCTCAAATGGCCAGGTGAGATACTCTAGTGCAAAGTGCTGTCCTGGTAGTCATGACCCCTCCGCTTCAGCTGTCTACAGAAGACATTGAAAAGGAAGAG
Source organism: Dasyornis broadbenti (assembly GCA_013397935.1). Taxonomy (NCBI): domain Eukaryota; kingdom Metazoa; phylum Chordata; class Aves; order Passeriformes; family Dasyornithidae; genus Dasyornis; species Dasyornis broadbenti. Next base: position 867,172 of record VZRN01000634.1, read on the forward strand.
GGTAAGAAAGACATGTAGGTCACTTTGGCCATCTCAAGTCCCCCCATCTCATGCCTATGGGTGCTGTAGCTGTGGCAGCTAATTCAGCTTGGGGTAATGGCAGGGAGAGAAGCAGGGAGTCAAATGCATCTTACTGATGTCTTCCTCTCAATGATTCCTCAGCTCAATATGACAGCAGTGATCTTTGGCTAAGTCCTTAGGGAGTATAGTCTGTAAAATACCATATTCTTTGCCTTTTGAATTATGTTTCTATTGATGTCTGACCTTTACTTTGCTATAACTTTCCAATTTTGCATCGTTTCAAAGAACAGTTTGGTCTTGCAGGTAACTGAAGAGCCTCCCTTAGCCCAGTAGCTGCCAGCTCACCTTTGTTGTTTTGTCAGCCTTTCTGGTGCATTCCCTCAGATGTTTTTTTATTTTGGTCTTTTAACAGAAAATTTGTGATTATTTATTGTTTGTAATCATAGAAGCCATTTAATCAGAATATTTAATTATATTTCTGTCCGGTTTAGGATGAGAGCCAGTTTGGGTTAGTTTTATTTGAACAAGATTTTCTAAGTGAAGCCCTTTTGCAGTGGCTTTCAACTCAATTAGAGATCAGAATCTTTACACCAGTTGAGGTCAGGCATTTGGAAAAGTCTGTAAGTCTGTCTTTAGCTCTTACTGACTTCAGTTCAAGGTGCCTTAGAGGTGAATGTGCTCTGCAATGTGTTGCTATCCTAGGCCTGGATATCAACACAGAGCTTGGGAACTTTTATGTATTTTAGCAAGCCAAAGAAGAAATGTAATGATAACTATTTGTTTTATAACTTCCCTTAAAAATTATTAATTTTTAAAAAATTTCAATGACTATATATTTTATTGGCATATTAATTCCCAGGTGGACTGAGAGTGATCATAAATTATGCTGGGAAAGGTGTGGGAGGGGCAAAATGAGTTGGGATGTGTCAGACCCCATGAGTGTGGTCTAGTGTGCTTGGGGTTTATAGTTCCAGTCTTGAACCGGAATGTGCCGTGTACAAGATGTGCTAAAACAAATGACAAGACCCTGCCTAGGTTTTTGGAGATGTGTAGAGCCGCTGTGGAGTCCAGCAGCACCAGGCTGGTTTTCATATAGTGCAGTTTGAACTGAGTAAGGAAAGGCTGGATCCAGATTCCCTGATAATACGTCAGGGATTAAGGTGGTCTAATGGAGAAAAGATTAGTCAAGTATATACATATATATATGTATATGTGTGTGTACATATATATATATATATATTTTAAAGCAGTAGCTGTCTCCAAATGTGTTTAATCATTGCAATTAAGTAGCCAGTTTTGCTGTTTCTATTAAATTAATGAGAAAATTTACCAAATAAGAGCTTTATAATACAGATTAAAGCACAGATGAGGCAAACAGCAAACATTTTTTGAAAGGGAAAAACAACTTGTGTTCTGAGAAAACCCTTCATAAATGCTGTGCACTGATTTTCTTTGCTAGAGGGCAGCCTGGTATAAACAATGAGAGTATGAGACCTTAAGGTCTGAGAGCATCTAATCTCTCTGAGTTTGAATGGGGTACTTTTCAAGGACATCGGTGTCTTCTTAGTTTTATGATCAGTGTTTAATTGAAAAAATCCCATTTTCTACTTTGATTTCTGTCTCAGTGATGTTAATATTCATGTGTCTACATTTCTCCAGTTTCTTTTTGGCTCTTCATGAATGCTTAAGAGACTGTTGCCTTGGTCACTCTTCTTGTTGCAACATCTAACATTAGTAAGGAAGTCATGAGATTTTAAGACCTGTTTCCTAATTTATTTTATTTACTACAAGATTTTCTGCTGCCTCTGTAGATAGCATCCACAAAATATTTATGCACTGGGCCCTGAAACACAAAACTGTATGGTATAAAATTTGTGACCAATTATTTTTTTATTGCTCATGGGTGTTGCTTTGCATTCTGTCTCAGAAGGGCGTGCCTCTGCTTTACGTTGCTCCTCTTCAGCTGTTTCTTATTTTTCTAATGTAATGCCCTCTGTACATGCATTTTAAAACTGGGCATAGAGTTAGTTTTGTGCACAGTGCTCATAAACAACCAACCATTAGAATAATACTTAGAATAAATTTTCATTTCAAGTACATTTACAACCCATTTTTCATTTATAAACTATTATAAAATGCAAAGATCTGAAACTCCAGCAATTTCAGTAAAATTATTCAGCTTTTTATGGCTAGATAGAGCTTTTGGAGGTGTAGAAGTCGGCATAAGAAAATCAGTGTTTTAAAATATGACAAATGGGTCTTCTATGTGGTACATCTTTCTCAGGCATCTAAAAACTAAGAATATCTCCAAATTGGGAGCTACTTCTTATTATTTGACTATAATTGCTCTGGATGCTGCTACTTTCAGCCTCCTGTCGAGATTTATTTTGGTTTGGTTATTGTTCATTTAATATATTTCATTGAAGTAGGCAAAAGCATCTACAGGGCTGCCCTAAGCTTCCCTCAGCTAGGCTGGTTCTCAGGGACGCTCCCTGTGTCTGGGAAGGGCTGAGCTTCACATTCCAGCCCTGACCCTGACCGTGCACTTTGCACTGAAAAGCTGTCGGCTGTCCAGCTTGATGTAGACCTGGATGTGAGCGATTGCCTAGGCTGAGTTTATCTTGCCAGAAAAAACACGTTTCATAGGAGAATCCTCAATGTCTTTTTAGGGAAAATTTATGTACTTGTAAACTAATGTGGACCTACGTGAAGATATCAAAAGTAACATCAGTCACAAAGTTTCTTCTGTACTGTCCCAGATGCTGTCCCTGCATCTTTACCCTTTATTGACGCCTTCAAGATCCGTAAGGATCTGAGAAAGAAGGTTGTAACCAGGTGGGGGTCGGCCTCTTCTCCCAGGCAGAAAGGGACAGGACAAGAGGACATGGCTTCAAGCTGCACCAGGGAGATTCAGGCTGGATATCAGGAGGAATTTCTTTATACAAAAGGTTGTAAAGTATTGGAATGGGCTGCCCCGGGAGGTGGTGGAGTCACCATCCCGGGAGGTGTTCAAGAAATGACCGGACATGGCACGCAGTGTCATGGTCTAGTTGACAAGGTAGCGATCTGTCAAAGGTTGGACTCAATTACCTCGGAGGTTTTATCCAACCTAATTGACTCAGTGTCTCAAGGACTGGGATTGTCAGTCCCGCTGTTTGGGCGTGAGGTGCTGCTGTGCTGAGTCAACCTCCTGTGACCTGTGGCAGCTCCTTCAACAGCCAGCAGCTCCATTTCTTCCCATTTCCTACAGTGCAAGCTGGAACAGCTTTTGGTACCTCCCAGATCTCGTGGGTAAGAAGAAACCTTCCCAGGGAAAGTCACCCCATCACTGTTGTGCAGTTTTTTCCTCTTCTCCCCTCTACCTGCCATAAAGCAATTTATGCTGGCAAGAGGTATCTGAAGTGGGTACTGCACCGTTCTAACCTCCAACATGTTTCTGCAGGAGGAAGCAGCAGAGTTCAGTTTCTGCAGGCTGGCAATATACTTCCTTTCCCCAATAATACAAACAGCTCATTTTTTAACTCTATGCCTTTATTTGCAGGCTCTCAGTATGAAATTTCTTTTGGTTGTTTGTGTAGTTTTTAGTTTCACAACTAAAGAACCAAAAACACTTTTAGACCTTCTTTAAAACCTGGGGTTTTTTTTGCTGTGAAGCAAAAAGCAGCCAAAACCAGACAGTTCTGAGTAAATCAAATTATACTGCATTCTTGTGGTTGAGAAAGACACAGAGCAACTAAAACAAACTAACATAAACAGGGAAGCCAAATGAAATACTTACATTTATATAGTGTAAGAGGATCCCGGGCTCTGGAATGTAATTCAAGCTTTATTTATTTTTTAAGTAGGCAGTGCATAAAATAGTTGAGGGTCTTTGCAATGCAACTCTAAGGTAGTGGAATATTTTTGAATAAAGAGTCAGCTCATACAGTATTGTAAAGGGACTAAGTGTTTGCTCAGCATGCGAGAGAGCTTTCACAAATCTAAAGAGAGAATCACTGAGTCAGTCATAGCTCTTCATAATGCAAAAGCAAATTATCAAATGGATACCTGATACCAAATGAGGAAAGAGCATTTGGGTGTTTAATGGGCACATACACAATCTGCTTAGCATTGGAAGTGTGAAGTTCTGCTTGAAGCAAAAATGATTGTGGCATGTAAGGAATGTAGATGTTTATCTATATATCATTGTCACTGGGCCTTCTCAGAACTCTCCTAATAACTGCAGGAAGAGCTTTTCGGCTTTTCCAAAACAAATCTGACCTTCCCATCACTCCCCACTACAATGTGCTTTGTACAAAAGAAGATACATTAAAAAGTAGCTGCAGCATAACATGGATGTTAGGAAATTACTGCAGCACATTATTTTATAGCTGAAGAATGGGTTAGAAAGATTTCATTTGGAGGCACTACAATTCACTCACAGATTATTCACTCTATGCCAGTAACTCCTGTGCTGCTTCTAAGGTCTCCCAGCATTTTATCAGGTGCTGGCAATTGATCCAGGAAGCACTGGCAGAGAAAATGACTATTTCCTGCAGTTAGCTTGATTTGAAAAAGCTGCAATATATTAAATACTTTACTAGTTACTTTTCTGTGCACAGAAATGCTAGCAGCCACCACTGGGATATTTGGGGAATGAAGGAAATGTGGTATATATGCACAAATGAAATGGGAGCGAATCAAAACTTTCATTAAGCAGTGGTCCAGTTAAGGACTATGTGAGTGACCAGTACTTTCAGATTCATCTGCCTTTCTGCAGGGTTGTTTATCCCAATAACAATATTATCAGGAGTTCCAAATCTGTGAAATCCACACCTGTACTCCAGACTGCAGATGATACCAAGATGAGTGATGTTGTTGACACACCTATAGGATGGGATGCCATCCAGAGGGACTTGGACAAGCTTAAGAAGTGGCCCATGGAAATCTTATGAGATTTAGACTGAGTGCTGGTGCTGCACCTGGGTCAGCATAACCCCAGGAGAGCAGCCCTGCCCAGAAGGACTTGGGGGTGCTGCTGGGTGAGAGGCTGGACATGAGCCTCTCAGTGCAGAAAGCCAAACGTGTCCTGGGCTGCGTCCAAAGCCCCGTGGGCAGCAGGGGAGGGAGATGATTCTGTTCCGCTCTGGTGAGACCCCACCTGCAGTGCTGCCTCAGCTCTGGTGTCCCCAGCACAGTAAGGATTTGAACCTGTTGAAGTGAGCCCAGCAGAGCCCACCAAAGGTGATTAAAGGAATGGAACACCTGTCCTGTGAGGAAAGGCTGAGTGAACTGGGACTGTTTAGCCTAAAGAAGAGAAGGCTTTGGGGTGACCCAATTGTGGCCTTCCAGTGCTTGAAGGGAGCCCATAAGAAAGATGGGGAGAGACTATTTACCAGGGCCTGGAGTGACAGGACAAGGGGGAGTGGCTTCAAATGAGAGTAGGTTTAGGTTGGATAGTTAAGTAAAAAGTCTGCCCTGTGAGGGTGGTGAGGCACTGGAACAGGTTGTCCAGAGAGGTTGTGGATGCCCCATCCCTGGAAATGTTCTAGACCAGGCTGGATAGTGCCTGAATAACCTGGTCTAATGAAAGGTGTCCCTGCCTGTGGCAGGGGGGTTGAAATGAGATGATCTTTAAGGTCCCTCCCTATCCAAACCATTCAACGATTCCAAGATTTCCTGTGTTAGAGTTGTGTATAGAAATGTTTGTGTGGAATTTAAAAATGTTGTAATCCTGAATTATTTCAGCCTATCGGTCTACCAAAGGAATATCTCTTTTCTTGTGTTTCCCACCTCCCAAGTGGCTGCAGCAAAGAAAATCAGGTTTCTCTGGAGCTTTTGCCCTTTAATATTCAGTCTGCACAGTCTCCACATGAAAGCTTACCAACCTTGGCTTTTGCTTATATAATTAATACTGGGTTTATGTTGTAATCCCACTTCAGTTTGCTGATCAGCCTTACACCATCCCCAGCTGTTATGATATGTAAACCAAAATATCAACATGTTCTTGTTAAGAACAGTGGCCCAGCTTTGGCTATGCAAATACATTTTTAGTCCCTTGTAAGAGACTAGATTTCTATTAGCAGTTTCCAGAGAAACTACTGGAGACTCAGTGGTCCTGGAAATCACACTCCTCATTAGAGTGGCTACATATGGATACATAGGCACTTTATTACAGCTGAAAAATTAAAATAGTTAATATTGGAATTATTACTAGGTATTTCCCCTCTTGACTCTCTGTTTCATATCATGTGTTGTTGCTTTGGCACCTGTGTTACCCAGTCAGCTTCAGGGCCTGAGTGGCTTCCCCACTGAACCAGGCCAGAAGTGGGCTGTCCTTTGGCAGTGAATCACAGATGAGTTTTAAACAGAATCCCAGATTCTGGACCGCTCACATCTGTCAGCTTAAGGTCATGCTGTCTGTGTGTGTATACCAGGGCTACTCAAGTGATGGACTCCAGTGTGGATTTAGAAATAAGGCAGTTTTGCCTAGATATTGTGTAGATCTCACACAAAATTTCCCCCAGCTTTTTTTCCTATTTTTTAAAAATTATTATTTTTATTTTTATTGTTATTTGACTGATTGTGAGAACTTCTCCCAACATGGATCCTTCCCATGGGCTGCAGTTTTTTACAAACTGCATCAGTGTGATCCCTCCCAGGGGGTGCATTCCTTCAGGAACAAACTACTCCCATGTGGGTTTTCCATGGGGTCACAAGTCTTGCCAGCAAACCTATTCCAGTGTGGGTTCCTCTCTACACACATCCACAGGCCATGGCAGGAGCCAATGTGCTAATACAGAAGCTTCTGGGGCTGCTGTAATTCTTGACAGCATTGTCTCCTTCTCTGTCTATTTCTTTTTGAGGGCCAGGGACTGCTCATCCAAGTAATCTACACTGGTGGAGTGGGAAAGTCAGTGGATAGTAAAGCATCCATATAGTGTAAGACTGCATATGAACAATCACTCAAGACAAAAAGGGAAATGTTTTAGTTTAGTATATGTTGAGATATAAAAGTTCCCAGCTTAACCAACCTCTACCTTCAGATTCATTTAAACTCTTAGAGCTGAGTGGAGCTGACAGCATGGAGTGCATTGCACCCCTTGACACTGCATGTGCAGCACATATGATTGGGCAGGCCATGAACACTCCCCTGTGGACACTGAGAAGTGCCAGACATTGTCCTCTCTGGATATTTGGGCATATTCTTATAGATAGGCTGAACAAGCCTGTGGGGTTCAGAAGTAATGGACTTGCTGGGCCTCAATAGGTAACACACTTTTTATACTGGGTTTTCCTGTGCATGGTTTTGCTGCTGCCTGCAGGGAAAGGAGTGTGCAGCACCTGGCTTGTCCAGCAGCACTGCTTCATCTGCTCTGACCTGCTTCCCAACAAAGAAACTTCCACATTTGACCCAGTGAACCATGGTAAAAATTACCACAGTGAATTTGGTATTCATGATTTCCTTCTCCTCCTCAGCAGAATTCCTAGCAAATTGGGTACCTAAATTCCTAAAGGGCTCAATTCCAGATATAATTACCAGTTTGTGGGGGGCTCACAGGATGTCCAGCATAATCAATGCTCAAGGGAAAGCCATGGGAACAGCTGGAGCATTGCTCAGAGTGGGAGAGCTCTACTCTGTGAAAGGTAATGGAAAACTTAATATTCTCTTTTGGTGCTGAGGTACTTGATCTATGTGGTTGTTTTTATTCTTTTCTGTTTACATTCTTAGTGCCTTTTTCTGAATTTTAGACATATATGTACTTTTCCCTTCTCCCTCCTATGAGCTCCTCTCCTATGAGGATAGAATTCTGCTGAAACCCTCCCTCCCAAACCACAGACAAATGCAGATTAAAGGTATGTGCTTTTGCAAGAGGTCTGTATTCACACTGTCACTCTCTGGATTAAGATTGCTGTGGTTTATGTATGTGCAGCTGCTTACTAATTAAAGCCCACATCTGCCCCGGCTTTATCACCAGTCAACTGTAGTGAAGCCATTAACCCTCTCTGTTACTTCCCCTCTTTGTCCTATGGGTACATGAAAAGATCAGTAGATTGAGAAATGAAAACCCAAAAGCACAGTTCTCTCCCTTGCTTGGCTTATGCTCAGTACGTCTGAAGAAGGAAAGACATGGAAGCCAGGTCTCTTTCTGTTCCCTCAGTCTTAAAAAGGTTCTGGCTTTTAGTATAATTTAGCACATATTCAAGGCTGGGCTGCAGTCCTTTTTTGTGCTGCCCAAAGAGTTTTTACATTATTATGTCTGGTTCCAATTCATTTAGTTGCTTAAAACTCCTGACAGGCCCCTTCTGGGAAGGATGTGCATTTGTTGAGCAAAGCAGGTTACCCTGTCATCCATCCTCTCAAAGGATCCTGTGTCAAGGGAAGGAACCCTTGACAGTTTCGCACTTCGCACTGTGTTTCTTCAGCTGTGCAAAAGGAGACCCCTGCGGTCTGGCCCAAGAGACTGTGGCCTTTGCTCGCAGTCAGCTTGTAGAATTCAGGAGGCCATGTCATCCGGAAGGATGTTTGTATGATTCTCCTAAATGACAGAGAAGATAAATGAGTACAGATTAAAGTTTTCTCTCATTTCCTTGGGACTGAGCAATAAAATAGGGAATCGGTAATACGAATTAAAAAAAATAACAACACCAAAACCCTAGAACTAGGGAAAATTTGGCCTCTGGCTCCTTGAGCACTATTTAGGCTTTCAAAACTGAATCAGCCAAAGTTCATGGCTTATTATGCAGGCTGCTCTTGATAACTTCTGAAACTTCATCCAAATGAACTATTCAGATCCTGGGTGGAGTAACACTAATGGTGATGTAACAGACCTGAGGTCAGTGCATCTCTTCCCAGTGTGTGGTCTGTGAATAATATGTGGGCCTGTGGGTCACAGAAGCAGTGATCTCTTTGTGAAAGAATGTGTCAAAAAGGGTAACTGTATCACAGTTAATACTCCCATTTCCTCAAAGAATCCATTCACTGCAAAGGAGGAAGGAACATGCTTTTTCAACGTGTCTTTTCAAAAGCGCTGAAAAGAGAAGGCACTCTGGCTGACTGAAGCTGTGTATACCTAAAGAAAGTCTTTATTTGAAATGAGTGCCTGCAAAATATATTGAACTCAATGTACAATGCAGGTGGCTGAAGCTTTCTTAAGTCAGGTTTTTGGTTTGATGCCTGCAAATGGATTTAATTGTAGCATGTGAGCTGTGGTAACCACAGACTATAAGAGAAGGTATTGAGCAATCTCTTATCTCTAAACATAGGGATGGATATTTGAATTACAGTCAAAAACAGTTTTAAACAAGAACACAAAAGCACACCTGCTACCTCAGTGAGGGAACCCAGACTAGAAAGGGCTTACTTGTGGATAAATCCACACATCTTAGGGGAACAGCCACTTCTGTCCCATGAACAGGGAATCCTGCATGACCAGGTTATGTGCAATTTTGATTGTATAGCACCCTTTGAGAATTTGCTAATACCAGACTGCAAACATGGGGATGCCTTTCCCCCACATCCAAACACTGAGAGGAATGTGAGACAGTGATTAATAAGATGAATAAAAGCACAGCAGCAAATGGTTTTCTTTTCCTATTTTAGATAACAACCAGATCAGCCCCCATTTGGGCTGGTATTTATTTTTCAAAACCAAAAAAGTTCCTAGAAATTTGTGATGCTTTAACTAGATAAATTCACTGTAGGTGTTGATATTTTTTTGTCTATTGAAAGTATTTTTGAAGATGTTTTCCAAGTCATGTTTTCAACTTTCAAAGGCTTAGTGTTGCTCTTGGTTTAAGTCTTGCTTCTTTATTGCAGATTGTCAAATTGTACATCAAATCTCCCATCCAGACTGGCTTTGGACCGAAAATGACCCCTTTATTTCCTCATGACACACCTTACTTATGCAAGAATAGTTTATCATTTTCCTAATGAACAGCTGCATTTAATTGCATGTTCTGGGAATAACCATCAAGTGGTGAAATACAGTCTGCTCAGCCTTCAGCGAATGAATACAATCACCACTCTTTGGTCACAAAAACCCCAAATTTTCTTGCATCGCTTTTGTCTGGGATGACTGCAGCAACATTCCTCAAAAGAACATCTCTGGAGGGAACTAGGTCACTAAACTGTCTAACCCAACAGAAATAGCGAAAGGTTTTTTGATGATTTTTAGTGTTTTTTTTCCCTAAAGCCTTAACTCTCAGAATAATTTATTTCTGCAAGCAGCTTAGTTTAAAAAAAAAAAATTCTCAAGCCCCTTGTGAGAAATACTCAGAAACGCAAACCTCAAAGACTTAAAACCTGTTTTAAAAAGTCCAAAGTCTTTGACTTATTTTTTAAATGCTGGAGACTGACAGTCCTTAATATCTCTCACACTTTATTACTGCTTAATTATGTAATTTCCAAAATTGTAAGAGACACAGAAACTGTGGCAGAACATAACCAGTTCCTACTAAAACCTAGTGGCTCCACAAAAAATCTGTGCATATATTGCCATGAGCAGCTGCTTTACTGAAGCAGGGTTGACTTACGGAGCTGAGACACCTTCTTGCAGCTGCCAAATGCAAAGGCAAATATCCTCATAACACTGCTGCATTTTATAGGACTCTTCCAGTGCACTTACTGCCAAAAGCAAAGTAAGAGCTCTTTCCTTTAGCCTTTAATTGAACTAAGTTCTCTTGGATTCAAGGGTTAGCTTTGTCTGAGCAATGAGTGCAGAACTGGGCCATACAAGTAGTCCCAGTATGGATCAAAAGATTATTGTATGTAGATATTAGCAGCTAGCATTATTGATATTAATGAAGAGACAGACTGTGCTTACCATCTGCAGATGCTGGAGGGGGTGGGTAAGATTTGGGTTTTAGGGAATTGGAAATATCCCGGGGGTTTTTTTCATTTGGTTAGTTATGAAATTATTATTAAAACAGATAAGAGTGACTAATTTGGCCAATGAATTTAATGGGATGAAAGACAAGTAGAGAAACAAAGCAAAGAAAGGAGGAAGAAAACGTAGAAGCTTTAGCTTTTATTTAATGATGTGAAATTGCTGTTTGTACTAGAATGAAACGTTTTCCCCTACCTATTAATGTCATTTATCTGTTTTAAATGTTCAAATTTCAATCAGCATTTGAACACATGACAAATGTCAATGGTAGAGATTGTGGCTTCTGACTTGTACCAGGTGTAGAATACTTATGTAACCTGCATCAGCCAATAAATCTGTGGTTCAAAAAAGAAAATGTATGTATAGGTGTTGTTACCTATCTTACATATAACTAATTCTTTAACATTTTCTGTTCATAGGATGCTGCATTTTAAAGTTTTTAATACAGAAATAAATCTTCATGTTGTCTTTTGTTTGGGGAGCTGCACAAATAGTGTTTCTTTCTGCCTGCTGCTGTGAGAAAAATCTACAACGTATTTCTTTATGTGCCATCAATGTGACTGAGTAGCTTTCCTGACATTTTGCCTGCTTCAAAGAATGGAAGAGTCCTCAACACAAGGAGAACACTGGTCAACCTTGGCTGCTGCTAGACCAAGAGTCTGCTTCTAAAGGGAAAGCTGTCTGAGTTTTCTTGGTGTTACAGGTCATGTACCATCAAACTTTGATTACAGCAGATTTGTTTAAACAAAGATAAAGAAGAACCATAGCTAATTTGTGGCAGTTTCTGGCACACAGAGCCAATTTATCATTATGATTGTTTATGCAAGATTTTTGTGAACAGAGTCCACTTTTTCTTCTTTCTCTACGATTCCTCTTCCGTCATCAATCCCTCATCTTTTCTGGATTGCTTCTATTTAGCTCCTTTGTCTTTTCTTAAATTAAGTATCTGCTGTTTTCCTCCTTCCTAAATCTCACTGTGACTGTGCATCCTTGGGTGCGAAGAACCCACTTACTGAATACAGGTATTGCCTTGTTTTATTTTGCAGACAACCTCTCAGCTGTAAGAGAGAACCAGTGCCGTGGTGACAGAGCAGCATGCTGTGTCCTGCTTCTGCAAGGAAGCCCACATCTTCCAGAAATGTTGGGACAGCACAGCTCAGTTCAGCTTGAGCTAGGACTTTCCAGTTCAATGAAAAATGTGCAACACTTGAGTGTATGTGGGACACCAGTTTTCACCTCTTAAATCTCACATTGTATCCAGGAATTTTCTCTCCTCCTGTACCCAGGTGAATTACTCCTGTACCTGCCATTGTCCAAGTAGACATCTTGGGTTATTCAGGAATCACAGAATCGCAGAGTCAGTGAGGTTGGAAAAGACCTCTGAGATCACAGAGTCTAACCTTAGACTGATCACTACCTTGTCAGCTAGACCATGGCACTAAGTGCCGTGTCCAGTCATTTCTTGAGCACCTTCAGAGATGGTGGCTCCACCATCCCCACAGGCAGCCCATTCCATTGCTTAACAACTTCTTCCATGAAGAAATTCCTCCTGATGTCCAAACTGAACCTCCCTGGAACAGCTTGAGGCCATGTCCTCTTGTCCTATCACTAAAGGGGTGGCACCAACAGACTCTGCAGAGGAACAGGCCAAGATAGGAGGGCAAACACAAGAAGTACCATGCTGCAGCACTGTAGGCTCTGAGGAAAAAGCTGCTCTGTTTGTGTTCTGAGGCAGATGAGAGACCTCGGCTAAGAGCAAGGGCCAAACCAGCCCCAAATCAGCAGCAGTGCACTAGAACCCTTCCTTTCTTGGTCTGCACAGCATAAAGGAGATGTCACAAAGAGGAAGTGACTTGCTTAAGACTCTGCAGAAAATCAGTGGCAACACTGAGCACTGACTCTGCTGAGGCAAATGAGTGCTTATGCTGCAAACAACAACGATGCTTCATAGGCCTTCCATCAGCTCATTTTATAATGTTGGTTAGTAACAATGACTGTTTTTGTCTAATCAGAGCCAATGAACCTTAGACTGCTTCAGGGAGGAGGGATGCATTACATGGGAATTACAGGATGCTAGAGCTGTCCAAGAACATTATTGTATTTGATATTATGCAGAAATAAAAAGACTGCAGGTGGCTGCTCTCTCCGCTTCACCTCTTGACTTTTGGACTGTGCCGCTACAGAGAATTTTCAAGCACTCCTTTGCTGGGACATCAGACAATGGAAAGCTGCCCAGATACAATTTGTGTCCTGCTGAGAGGAGAAGAAATGACCATCTTCATGTTCAGCTTCTCTGTGCATGACTATTTCAGTTTGGCCAACAGATATGGAAAAGAAATAAACAAAAGAACTACACTTTCAGTAGAAGCTCCTACTTAAACAGCTTGTTAGAATAAAGGGCTTTGAACAATATTAGTAATAAGCAATAAGCTACTGATTGGCTGTAGGAAAAACCATTTACAATTGTGAAATACATTACTGTATATTAGAAGGATTTTTAGTTGACCTACCTAAAAGGGCACAGTTTATCCATTAGGTTTTATTTTCTTTTAGTACTGCTACAGGAGTGGGACTGAGAAAACTGGTTTGCATTGTCATTTTAAAAATTATTATCATCAATTGTGTGTGCTTTTATCACATGTTGTTGTAGGGATAATTTTAAGTTTTATATGAAAACTTCTCATATTAGACTAATCCAGTCTAGACATTGATTTCAGAGGGCATTGGAACTTTCTTCAATAGTTGCCAGAAAGGTTTCTTTCATCACTGGTAAACTTGGGCAGCAGACAAATGAAATGGATGAAAAATATGCATTTAGAGCATGGCATGCAAGAAAGGGATCTCAGCCTGTCACCAAGATATTTGCTTTTGAAGTAGTTATTTTTTTAGAAAATCCTTAACTTGCTGTAAAAGGTATTATTAGTGAGAAACCTCAAAGCAAAACATTCTTCCCTCCTGCTTTTGGTTATTTGATAAAGAAAGGATTCTTACTATAATCATATGCTTGAACTGATTACGTAAAATAGGTTTTTAGCAATTAATATTTGAGAGAATGCCTGTGCTAATGTGAAACCATAATAGATCTTTGTTGCACTATCAGATTTCCTAAAGAGACTGTTTAACTAAGCTTCTTCTGTACAAACAAAACAATAAAAAACAAGTGTGGAAAACTTATCATTTTAGGACTCTTCTGCTGTGGAATATCAGTCTCTTTGCTGGTACTGGCGCAGATTTCTCTATAATTCCCAATTGTTTATTTTGAAATATTTTAACATAATCAGTGCATTTTCACTGTGGTCATAAGGTTTCATTATTTTTTTTTAAAGCGGTTAAAAGAGAGAGTGGTACTTTTGCATAGATCTGCAACAAGCTTTGATGAGTTCCAGAAAAGTGACTGCTATACAAATAGACAAGGAATGGAAAGAACTTATTATCTTTAACAAGAGCTTGATTGGATATAATAAAAGTTTCTTGTTAATTTACTGAAGTTAGCAGCTTTGCTGGTAACGAATTTATAATCAACAACATTTGATCTTCTGCAGAAGCTTTTGCCCCTTTCTCCCCCTCAAAATGTTTCTGGAAAGAGTCCAGATAATTTCCTTTAATGGGGACTAAAACTTTAAAGGAGTGTTGCTTTATAGCGACCTTTTTGGCAGTTTATCAGAACACTTATGCAGCTGGTAAATGTAACTACAAAATTCTGCAGAGGGATGACTATTTTTCCTTAAACAGTCTCGCCTCTCCTCTCCCTGCCATGGGCAGCACATTGTTTACGGCAACACTGACAAAATAAAGAATCACAAAAATGAGTTACGTGAACAGGAAAGCTTTGATTCTATGGGAATAGCTCCAAAAATGTCTTGTGTAATGCATGTTAAATGAAGTCATTATCCTAGAACTTCGAAATAATTCTGTCCAAATAGACATAACCGGTTTTTTTTTTTTTTTTTGGTAATTATGTTCCATTTAGAGTTCTGAGAAATTGTCTGTGTTTTTAACATGAATTAGGACTGACATTCACATGGGTCTGACACAAAGGCTATTGAAGTGTTGTGCTGCGTTTGTAGAGAAGTTTTCCTGTTGAGTCATTTTGATTTTACAGTCCTTGTTACAAACTGGTATTGTTGGAGTCAGTGTTTTAGTGGGGAGGTGGTTTTACCTCTGTTGTTTTGTTATTTTCACAAAAGTCTCTCAATCACCTCTGTATTCCCTTAAGTTCCAATCCCTGCCAAGCACTATCCTGGTCTACGGGGGTGAACACCATTAGAGCCGCAGATGGACAGGGTAGACAGACAGCCCATATAATCCATCCTATGCTGCTTTTATAAGTCTATAAAAATGCAGTAAAGAAAAGGGTCTCATTAGGTAGAGGCAGGGGGCTGATCGATTTGCAGGCCACACTCAGTTTATAGCTGCCTTCTGTGTGAAAGTCCACCCTAGAGTGTGAGTTCACTCTGTTTGCCATGGCTTGTTTAGTTAGACTTAATTCACTTCTGGTAATGTTGAGCATTATTCATGTTTTTGTGGTGACTTTTGCCCCAATTTGGCACCTAAGAATGGACCCACTCTCATTTTACTGTGTAGAAATAAAACCCCTTAAGCCAGAGGCCAGGAGAATAGCTGAGTGAAATGCTCCTACCAAGTTGTCTGAGAAGGAAGGGGCTCTTTAGTTGAAAGGGAAACTTAATACTGTCAAAGCTCTCATTTCAGCTCCTGTGTATTTTTCTGCATTGCAACAAACACCATTTCCAAATACTGAAAGAGGCTAAAAAAAAAGTCTTTGTACATAATCTCAAAGAAAACCATTTTTTCTTTTGTTGTGGGAGTCTTTCCAGAGAACAGTTTTTTCTTGTTAAAAAAATTAAGAGCATGTGATTTTTAAATTAGAGTTAATTTTAAATCTCTCAGTGGGGCTGGGAGAGCTGGCTGCAGCAGTGCTGAGGTTTTCTTCAAAGCAGGCCCATTGCTCTTGTCACTGCTAAAGGCTGCTGAAGGTGGATTAAGGGAGAGAGGCAAATGTGATGCCCATATTCAGTATATTTTTTAGGAATCCCACCTAAATAAATGATGACAAATTCCTAAATGTGAACTGTTGTTCCAATCTTATGGAACTGTTGATATTTTTATTCACTTATTTAATATTTCAGAAAATCAAATTAATATTTTTTTTTCTACTATGTCCTGTGCCTGTAAGTTCTAGTGATTCTCCTTTGGCATTAAATGTTTTCCTTTTATAATTTTTTAAGTTGCTACCTCTAAGTTTTATTATACAGTCATAGAATGGGTTGGGTTGGAGCGGACCTTAAAGATCATCTAGTTCCAACCCCTTTGTCATGGATATAACCAATTAGTGGATACTACCAATTCATAGTAAGAAGAGCAGTTCACAAACATTTGTAGTAATTTAAGGAAAGGACCAGTCTTAAATTAAAAATACTTTATAAGTCCTGCTAGTCAAAATTATTTCAAAGTGTTTAGGATTAATAAAGTTCATTAAAAGATCAACCTTAATGTGTTTGTCATTTGGGTAGTTGGAAGTTCTCACCATTTACATTCAGATTTTATTTTTTTTCTTTCTAATGCCTGTCTATTAGTTTGTCTTTAACCTTAAGAGATTCAAATAAGAAAATGAACAAACTTAAAGAAAGATTTACTGTGTTCTTCCAATAATGGTTTGCTAACTTGTATCATCATACCAAAACAGATCTGAGTCTCGAGTTCAGTCAGAGAATTCCAGTTACCATTATAAAACCTTCCACAATATTTGAAGTTATTAAAGTCTGTTGGGAAAATCTATCTGGCTTCTTAGTTCAATGTCTATTATTGTTGATATTGTTATTACTGTTATTATTGTTGTTGGTTTTGTCTTTCTTCCCCCCCTTCCTTTTTATTCAAACAAACATACAAGTGGCTCCCTTGTGATGCAGTGAACCACACAACTCATTCCTACTCTTTGATACAACATATTACCCCCACAGAGCTCATTCTTCGAAGCCAGTGACTGGGTTTGAGGAGCCAGTTTCTGCTAATTTTAATGGGTATTAGACATCCATCCCCTAAGCAGCTTTGAATCTCCACCAGATTCTTTATGGTTCTTCTTGGAGGTAACAAAATGTTTACCGAGTTATGTAGCTGCATTTCTATTTCATTTCCACTGAGTTCTCTAAATGACACAGTTTCAGAGGGATTAGTAGATTATCATTTTTTCATGCAAGGAAAAATGATACCTTGTATTTGACATGTGCTTTGTAACAATCAGTTTATACCCTGTTCTTCTTTTCTGGAGAACACTGACAGCCTTCTTCAGAAAACTGATTTCTTTACATCCTGCTCTGGATGATGTAGTTAGAGCATCTATCACCTTAAATGCGCAGGCTTTCAAAACAAAATTGCTGAGTGAATGGGAGGGAAGAGGGGAATTACCTTTTCCAACAGAACCAAAAAGCAGCAAATGTAAACCTAAATCTATTTTCCCTTCATTGACACACATCCCTCAGCAGCAGTCGTGATTGCCTTTTCCAAGCACTGCTACCCTATCTGAAAAGATTCTGGGAAATAATAGGAGCAAACCTCAACTCTTATGTTAGGCAGATACTTAGAAGTATCTGCTCTGCAAACTTTTCCTTTGCAAAAAGTAAGAAGTTTGCCATGGATATAAACAGAAGTGTTCTTCGTTATAGCAACATGGACAGCTGCTAAATTGCGTTTAAACTGTCCTTGTTTAATCTGCGTTCTGTGCTGTCTGCCTTGTATATATCCCTTAGTTATGTTTTTGTCAGTTGTGTTTCTTTAAATATAGTATAAATTTGTATTTCCGTCATAAACCAGTCTTGAAAAGGGCATCTGTACTGGAAACTGGTTTTAGTGACTTTACACTTTGGCTCTTTTATGTTGTGAAATGAGTTTTCATTTTCTTAACATAGGCCAGGCATGGTACATAAATCTCTTACCCCCAGGGAGGCTTTTATGTTTAATTCCTTTAGTGGCAAAGCTGTTGAATTTCTTTCCTTGATTGACTTGATTATGATCTTCCCTGTATATATCCTTCATGTTGATGAATTCCTGGTAGGGATCCTCAAAGGAGTTTACAGCCTTCAATATTAGATGAAACACAAGAATTAAATTATCCTTGCAAAAGCTGCTACTAGTGAAAATAGGAAGTTAAATATTAGTGCTGCAGATTTATTTATTCTTTGGGTGTCTAATTTTAGATACAAGGGAAAGATTAATTTTTAAAGAATAGGTGTTCTGAGATTTCTGCCAGGTGACTGAATCTGCACAACCAGAACCCAGTTTGAAAATGTAGGACAAAACCCCTGTGAACGTTGCTCTGGCTTACTCTGCTCATGTGCTTTGTTAATGCTGGGATGGAGTGGATCTAACCATCCTTGATGGAGGTCTTCTCCTCACTTAGGAGGAAATTGTTGGTAGCATCTCATGTCTAGATTGAGCAGCTACTCCCAACAGTCCTTAAGAGAACTATGCAGCGTGCAGCCACCATTTTGCAGCTCTGAAAAAAAGATATTCTGCCAGAAAGGATCTTGCATGGCAGGCAATTCTTCTGTCTTGTGCTACTCAACATGCTCCATCAGAGGAGGTTGGATTTTGCATTGGGAGATAAGTTCAGAACTTTGGAATATGGCTTCCAAATAATTGGTTCTAGCAGGTCATTGCTGCCCAGCTTCCATGTACCTGCAAGCATTACACACAAGGCAGCTCAGCTGTGTGTGTTCCCCCTCCCTTCCAGCTCTTCCCCCCACTTCATATGCTGCCATTTGGTCTGGGATATCCCTGGATCAGTTGGGGTCAGCTGCCCCAGCCCTGTCTCCTCCCAGCTCCATGTGCGTCCCCAGCTCTCGCTGGTGTGGAACAGAAACGGCCTTGACTGAGTGTCAGCACTGCTCAGCAATAAGGAGCACATCCCTGAATTATCAACATTGTTTCCAGCAGAAATCCACACCACAGCTCCGTACCAGCTACTATGGGGAAAATTAACTCTACCCCAGCCAAAACCAGCACAGTAAGAAAAGAAAACTAAGTGGAGAAAGGCAGGATGAATGTAATATTTTTTCACAAACCTTTTTTTCTTTTTCTTTTTTTTTTTTTTTTTTTAATCCTTATCAGAAAACCACAGCTGGGGCTTTTTTAGAAGTTAACCCAGATAGACTGGAGTTATTAAGAGAGAAATGGAAGGGCAGGCAGCAGAGACACAGGTATAACTTTCCTGAAGTTGTAGGCATAAATTTAGGAATGGAGGTCTATGTGTATAAATTCTTTATAAAAGAACATGTAAAACAGAAATACAGAAATGCAAATACAGTAAAGCATGAATCCCTCAGTGCAGAGCTCTCCCTCCCTCCTGTTCTGGCTTTAAGGCTCTCAGCTGTCATTTGTCATTGGAGCTGGCTGAAAATCGTCCAAATTTTATGAAAACTATCATGACCTATTTCCTGACTTGACGAATAAAAGTATGTTTTTTGAGGGTGGGGAGAAGTGTTATTATCTGTAGTGAAAGCAAGTTTATTTTTTTTAAGCTGTTTTAACAACTATTTTAGCTGTTTCTATTTTGGTAATCTGTGTATGGAAACTGATGGCAGAATGCTAACACTGCATACGGCCAGAAGTCAGTTCAGATCTTCTTCTTTCTGGCTATCACATTATAAAAATGAAACGATTAAGGGTTTAAATACTGATTTTCTTATTCACATAAGTTTCTAATCTATTTTTAACACTCTGGACTCCTGTGTGGGGTCTCCTGTCACAGTGGTTTCAAAGACTGCTGGCAGAAAGGATTTTTTTTTGCCAGTTTTGAATTTGCTGCTATTCACTAGATCAAAGAAGGAGAAAAGCAAGGTTTTGTTAAGATCTTGGGGTGTTCCTGGTGGTAACTGTTTGACTTTAAGATAGTGTCACTCTTACATCACATCCATACCTGTTGTCCTGGGGAACCTCGTGCTGACTTTTGCTGTGCATTGAGGCAAATCCACACTAGAGAACTGGGATTTTCCTTCCTCTCAAACCAGAGGTGATTAATTCTATAATCGGTTCCAAAAGAAAATCAGAACATATCTAATACAGAGCTGTATTTTCAGATGCCAGGATTAAGAAATGATTGTGAATTACATAAAAATAACTTCAGTGGGAAAACTCTTCCATTAGCCAAAATGTTTTGGAATTCACACGCCAGAAGAATGGACGCTATGAGAAAGTATTTCTCTGTGCATTTTCTGGTGAGATTCTGATGTTTCCAGAGCCCTGCAGATAATTTTGGACCCCCCAAACTGAAATCTGATGATCCAGGTAGATTCTGGGATTTGCATTTTTGGAGTGAGACCACAATGAAGTTTGAGATGTCTTGCTTATTTGTTTTCAGCATGTGCTGGGGATGATCTGCTCGACAACAGTGAAATGTGAGCTGTGGAAGCTGGGGTTTGGCCCAGTATACCTCCTATGCTAGGACTGGTAGATATCTGTCCTTCTCCCCAAGACATCATGCCAATATTATGCCATATATATTGACATTTGTGAACAGTTTAAGGAACTAGGTTTTTTTGTTGTGATCAGGCAATGTGGCTGTGAATATTTCCTAGTCCACTCTAATGGCTGTGGTGGGGGAAGTATGTCTGGAAATCAGGTTCACCCTACAGAGTCTGTGTGCCAAACATGGGAGCCAAGACCACAGCTTGCATGACAGAAAGCAGTGAAGTGCTGCACAGGAAACTGTTAAAAATTTTGCAAAGTCAATCAACCATAATTGTGCAGCAAGACACAAGACAAGACAGGTGTAGTGGTTTCTTTACCCTTTCTTTTCCATGACAGAGCCTTCCCTCATGTTTGCCATCTGCACACCTCTAAAAGTTTTGCTTCCTTCCTTCTCACCATCTCCTATCAGGAATGAATGTCTTTGTCTCAAAAGGAAAGCAGACGAACCACTCACACACAGCTAGCTCTCTAAAACAGGTGCATTGTAGGAGTTTCAGTCATTGTTTTGCCTCATTTTATTTCTTCTTTTATTTTTCAGGCTTTTTAACAGCAGCACTTGCCAGTAAGATAAGAGAAAAACACCCACACTTCTCCAGTAGCCTTTGGCATTTCTGAGTTGGTGGCCAAAACTAATTGAATTTGTAGAAGGAGAAACTAATGAGGAAAAATGCAGATTAGGTGAGGGAAAACTTCAGGCACTGGACTAGAATATAGATGAAGAAAGTAAGATCCTGAGAATAGTCAGCTCTGGAATGGCTCTGACTTATATTAATGAGGGGGAATTGAAAAATACATATTTATTACTACCTTGTTTAATGATGTAACTTGTTAACATTATGATTGTCACCTCGAGACACTTTCCTGAGGAGGAGGACAGGCTCGTGGGACTGGTGCCTCCCCACTGTACAGTGTGACAACACACTTTCTCCCTTCAGCTATGCTGACGGGGTTTTTTGGCACAAGTTTATGCAAAGAGACCGTCCATCACCACTGCCTTTTCACTGATACGATCATCTGTATAAATAAGTTGTTTGAAAAGGAATGTGCTTTGCAGTCTGAGGGGCAGAGGAATTGGAAAGTAAGAGGAAATGATAAGCCTAGGGAAAATGATAAAGCCTGTTAGCAGGAGTGATAGGGCAGGGAGTAAGGGTGGTACAGGGCTTAGGCAGCTGGGCAGCACAAGAAGCAGAAGGCTAAGTGCAAAACAAGAGCTCAGATTCAGGAGTAATCTGTACTGAATAGGAGAAATATCAAATTGATCCACAGTGAACGTGTGATTGAATGAGCTGTCGAGGTGTCATAGGGATTTCTATAGTGCTACAGCTTCTGCTAAGTCACATGGATGAGACATATACTCCATAGGGCTGCCTTCAAGTACAGTAGTCCTCTCTATTCCCCCCAGTAAATCTGCCTGTTGTGTAATAAGTTAACAGGTTTTTAGAATTTCCTGAAGTCTTTCTTGTTGGATCTATCACAAACATTTTGATATATTTTGCTAGGAAGGTTCCTGTTTCATTGAGAAAATGAATATTTGAATAACAACTCAACACAGAAAACATGTAAATGGCCACCATAGTACTGAATGACTCTTGTAGGTCTCTTCCCTCCATCCCTGATCTAGGAGGGCAGGTGAGCTGTATCTCTCAGATGCAGTACGGACAGGCGCTCCTGTAGCGCGTCGTTGCTGTGAGAGCAGGTTCTGTGTGATGGGCAATGTGATCTGATGAGGGAGAATTACAGAGGAAAGCAGGATCAGAAAGCACCTGGACTTCAGCTCTTGCAGGGTACCACAGAGACCCTCTCTTGTAATATGTTGTGTTGATTTTCTTCCTGTGCTTCCAGATTTTACATGGGAAGCTTTTACAGTGGCAGAAAGTTTAGCTTTTAAACCAAGAAATGTATCTTTATTATTACTGTGTCTTATTCTGTACAACTTTCTAGCATTTTGGACTCTCTTTTTCCATATATGTGGGTAGGCTTTCAGTGTTTATGTGGCTACCACTTACCTGATTCCTGCGACCCACTAAAATGGGGTGTATTTTAGAACAGACAGCTTCTGTTTGGCGAAGGAGAAATTAATCATAAATCCTTCAAAAAATGAAAGCTTTAACCCTTTGGTCCTTTAAAACCCAGCTCCCATTGGTGCTAACCTCCCTTTCATTGAAAGATAATGAACCTTCACTTCTGTTCTGTCTCCTCACCTTCAGCGTGGGTTCTCTGCATAACTCCCGGGGTCAATTATTTGGCAGGAGAGGCCCCCAGGAGCAGAGACTATTGTTTAATTGTTACTGTGGGATCTTCGGGCAGTGTGCGCTTCTGGGGCTCATTTACAATTCTAACACATCCAGCGCACCCTGCATCAGCAGCCCTGTGAACTGGACAAAAGTTAGAAAGTGGCAGCGCTGTTCCTGGCCAAAAGCTCATTAAGATAGACATCTCCTGCTAGTGAACATCACACAGATGACACAGACAGCTTACTCCAAACGAGAAACATTCTTTTGTTCTGTCTTACTGGGGCTTTCAGATAAAAAGAATTTGAGGCCAGCTGTGATATGAAGGGAACAGGTTTAAAATAGCTCTCAGGGGCAGTAAATGCTTAATTATCAGATCTTTCATTGCTCTTGGAACATTTGAGGAACTCCGCCAGCTAAAATTCCTGTTGATTACTTTAACAGAGGCCCTTTGTTCATATTATCATGCAGAATAATTAAGCCAATGCAAGCAAATCCTTAGATATACATAATTAAAAAGTTAGGCTGGGATTAAGCAGACAGTATTGGCACAGAGAGCACCTATTCACTTTATAAAATAGTTCCATCACTACCTTAAGCTTGTTTTCACCCTATTTTATTTATTATTTTGAAAAAGAAGTTTTATTAAGATAGTGGAAAATGATCTGTTTCCAGCGAGGAGTTAATTAGATTTTATAGTGGAGAAAAAAGATATAAACATATCCAAAGTAGTTATCTTGTAGGGCAAAATTGAAGGTGAAAAGAAGAGTGCAAAATCTGTTTTAACTTACTTGAAAGTTCCTTTTGAAGGGGTTATATCAAATTTTCTCATTTCCTCCCCAACTTTGGCATCTCTTATGCAGCAGTCAAATCTTCAAATTGAAGAGTTTATGTGTGAAAGTTTGTCAGGAAGAAAAACCCTTTGATTTATAAAATATTTTATTTGAATGCACTTTCAACTTGTTGGACTACCTGTTTTGAGTCAAAAGCTTATTGTCAAACATCACATCACTCTGAGCTCTCCCAAGTCTAATCACCAACTTTCTTCTGGGATTCTCTCTTAGATGGCAATTACTGACAATAACAGCTATGCTGTTGTCAGGGGCAGACTGGCTTTTCACAAGCTTTTTTAGAAATGGGCCAGGATCCTTTGTGATTTCCCAGGCAGCTGAGCTGGAATTTTACAGAATTTCTCTCAGCGAGGTCATCAAGATTTCTTAGGAAGCAGATTTTTGACTCTTCTGCTTTTTTTTCACAGTGGAATAGGTATCCTTAGCTCTGGGACTGGAGAGAAGCTGATAGAGAGGTGACACCTGATAGAAATTAGGTTATTTTGATGCCAGGGAGAAATATATAGTATTGGACTATTTTTTTGTTAATGTTTTTTAGGCAACGTGTTATAGAACAGTAGCAGTGGCTTTAAGATACACTGGCTGACCGAGGCAGCCCCAGAAGAGATCCTGGGGTTCACCTTGGCTACCTTTCATGTGCTGGACCAGAGCAATCTGTTTTTGCAAACAAGGTCTTTGGATGTGATTTCTGAGATGGAAATGAAAGGCATTCTGCTGGGTTCAGCCCACTGCCCTGAAGTAGAACTCAAAGTGACGACTGCCATGGTCTCTTTAGTAATCCTCTGGGCTAAGCAGTCCCCTGGGGACCTCTGTTTGGAAATCTATTAAGATTTCACAAGTTGTTCAGCAGGAGTAGAAATGAATGATTTGCAATGGCTCGGAAAACTGGAATTTAAAATGAAAATGGAAAGATGAGAAAAGTCTTTCTCCTTACTCTTATGACAGAGAATGTCGTATTTTCCCTAATTTTTTTCTGTCTTCTGTACAGATTGAAGTGCTCATTCCTCTATTGGGTCAGATGCCCCTCTAATGTGCAAATAGACCGATTTGCACAGAATTTGATCTACTAATTTCCTTTGAAATCCTACTTGATGTATCTTTTTCTACTGAATTTCACAAAACCCTTCAGAGACTATTAGGTAGATTTATGGAGAAATGTATTTTATGGGAACAGTGGCAGGCGGTGAGTTTCTGGTATATTTGAGCTGTGTAGTCTAAGAATTTGAAAAGCTCATGTGCCTGTTAATGAATTCTTGGTTTCAGGAGTCTTCTAGTAGATAGATTTTGCTGGAGCTTCATTCTACAGATACTGTTCTAGCAGAAGCTCCTTTCAATATTTTAATCAGAACCAAAAAAAAAAAAAAAGGTTGCTTAAGAAATGCACAGCTTGGTGGAGAGGTCAGGAAAAAGAGCAGCAGTGTGTCATGTTCAATATTCAAATGCAGTTTCACAGCTGTGAAGAGTTTCTCTGCTCCTCAGTTTCTTTAGGGTTTGCTTAACTTCTTGCTTGAAAAGTATATTTTTCTAGACACTCTATGTATTAATGTGAGCCTCAATCATTGTGAGCACAGTGGTTATGATAGTTTTGTCTTAATAAGAGTGATCTCATCATGGACATCGTTACGATGGGGTAAATTGTTCCCAACACATGCAGACTATAAAGACTTTGGGAGCTTGTTATAAGCTGATGTCATGGGAAGAGCCCAGTCTCTTCAGCAGGGACTCATCAGTGCAAAGGTCTCTAAAAGACATCTGACTTTGAAGTAAGAAGAAAAATCAGGGTGGGAAAAGCTGGTGTAAGTTCTTAAGTCTCCATGGGCTTTGACCATTATTATCAATTTAATCTTTGAGTTGCTTATGATTGCAAAATAAAAGAGATTCTAGGCAGAATTAATTTAAAAAGTCTGCAATTTTTTTTTTCTGTGAAAACAATCCATAATTTATAAACTAAGTCTTTCAAACAAAATAGCAGCAGGAGTTTTATTTCCAGAATTCTAGCACATTTGCTGGAGCTCAAAATCACTTTTTTTTTTTTTTTTACTTTGTTATCATAATTTACATAGTGTGAAGTGAGTGAGAAGGGCTACTGGTAGGATTTAATTGCACAATTTTACACCTGGTTTGCATTAATATAAATGGCAAAGTTAAATTTAGTGGATAATCAATTCTGATTATAAACACCCTCTAATGCTTTTTAATGCTGTTATTGGATCATTTTTGAAAGGATGCCACTGTCTGGCTAGATCTAAACCCAAAGATTTTGTGAGACTTAGCTT
The DNA here is from genome assembly GCA_013397935.1 of Dasyornis broadbenti. Classification (NCBI taxonomy): domain Eukaryota; kingdom Metazoa; phylum Chordata; class Aves; order Passeriformes; family Dasyornithidae; genus Dasyornis; species Dasyornis broadbenti. The sequence continues at coordinate 892,902 of VZRN01000634.1, forward strand.
ATGTGAATATTTAATATGGCACTCAAAGCAAGGAAATATTTTCTAATAGCTTAGAATTGAAAACATGATCTCAGATATCAAAATTCAGTTTTCTGGAACATATCATCACTTGGAGTTGTACATACGTCTCTAAGAATATTTTTTTTGTTAACTAAATAACCACATTTAGAACCTAATCTTCCATTTTCTAGGAAGACCTTTGTGAAGATGGATTAGCTGGTGACTGCTGAATATTAGTTTATGGGTAGCTACGCAGCTGTAACTATAAATACTTCTACATAACGTCTTTTTATTTCACTAAGGAAAAAGCTGGCCCAAGAGCTCCCTTTTCCTGTTTGATGCTTCTATAACACTTCCCATTCCACCCTAAGTACACTAAGAAAAGTTTGTGTAGAAACTATTTCAGTCTCTGTTGAACTGCAGCCACCACACACTGTGTATTTAGCAGCATAAAACCTGGCCACGCTGCCCAGCACTTTAGTACAGGAAATGAAAGTAAATGCCATGTTAATGTCAATCTTTTGTTAACTGTTTTGTTAACTGTAATCTTGTGTTAACTGGAAAGTCTGGCTCTTCCCTTTCAGAGATGTGGAACAAAAATACCCCGGTACGTAAATCTTAAGCATCACTAGACTTCTATTTATACCTCTATAGTAAGAACTCAGAGTCAGTGTCCCATCCTAGCTGTTGGACGAGGAGAGGGCCGAGCTGGGGAGAAACAGGCTAGAACAACAGTTCTGGCTAAGGAACACGAAGTGGCTGGGAATCGGTGTAAAGTATAAAATGTACCTTCGGTACACACATTTCTAGAGCCCACTACAGTGGGTTTAATGCCAGTACAGTATGTATCAGTACGAGTTCTTCAGAGACCCCCTTCTTAAAGAGGTTGGGAGGGAGTTTTGCTGTTTCCATCAGTGGAAATAGAATACAGTTTTAATTTATTGTGGCCTTAACACACTTGATTTTGTGGTGTTGTGATCCTGAAACAAACAAACAAAGTAGAGAGAAAGAGGAAAGTAAATCCATAGGAGATAGATTTCATATTGGTGGAGAGATAGCTCACTATGGGTGCTTTTTGTAGTAGTTAGCTACATGTAAAGCTTAGTGTTATGCACTATCTCTGTCTCTTGAGCTGAGATCACTTGAGGACAGATTGGGAGTTTTTACTTTAAGTGGTAGTGCAATCAGTCTCACTGCATTTACTGAACGTGCTGAACTATCATCCAGCGCGTCTATGTTAAAAACTGTTTTGCCGGGTTAAGATCAATTATTTGTTTTTGCTTTGGATGCTTTGCATTCTTGCTCACAGTCGGGTTGGTGTTATGTGAGAAGGGAGGGTTGTGGGCTCATACTCATATACTCATGTAGTTGCAGACATACTTTACTCAAAAAGCAAAACAGTCCAAATCCTCAGATCAAAAGATGAAGACATTTTTCAAACCTCAAACAAAAGCAACAAATGGAAATAAGGATTAACGTTGTCAATTTTCACCCCTCCCACAATAAATCACCAAAATCTTGGCTTTTATTTTAGATGGATAACACAATAGGCACCAGAGCACACCAACATTACGCAAATACTTCATGTGCTATCAATTATTTTGGAAGGAGTCATCATCTGAATTGTGAAATGTTTTGACCTTTTTTTCTAATGAAGAGTTCAGGAAGATGAGAGTGCTAGTTAGGCTGACACATTGTTTCTCTTGTACTTGTGTGGGTATTTTCAAAGTATTTCCAGAAAAACATAGCCATGAATAGGGCTCTCATCTCCATACCCAGCCCCTCCTGGCCTGTGGAGTCATGTGGAGCCAGAGATGATCCCTATTACATGAGAGGGGGACAGGAGTGAAGTGAGAAGTAAGATTTAGTGTGCTGCTAAAATGCGTTTGGGTGTTTTGAAATCAAGAGAATACATTCAATGGGGATGAAGCTGTGCAACCCTGACTGTTAATGACTGTCACTCTGCAACTAGTAGGGAGGTGAAAGCCCCTCACAGAGTTAGGAGAGCGGAGCGGGCCCATGTGCCTAGGGTGTGTTCTCATGGAAAGGATTCTCCTAACAGATTTCTTGCTAAAATGAAAAGATGGCCAAAATGAATACACAGGGTGTGATGAAATCACAGAAATCAATTTCATTAGGAATTTCCACAGATATCCTGGATCTCAGATTTGATGTACTTACTGATTCGAAGCGATTTACTGTGAACACTCATCTTTGTCAAGGCTGATACTCTCCATTTTAGTTACACTAACTAAACTAAGTTACCATGTGTGATTTAATGTTTTACATTTTCTTTCTTATGTTTCTGAAAACCATCTCATTTTTAGTCATTAGCACATATTGATTCCATCAACATTTCCCAATTATTTTGAGCTTCAGAATATGTATTGCCCAGAAAGCAGTAAGGCCTGTACTGTTCTCTCAATTGGCAATGCTTGATTTCTTCTTTAGCTGGTTTCCATACATGGATGTCAATGCTTTGATCTTCAAAATTAATCTTGCCGGGTAGGTGAAAGCTGAATTAAATTGGGTATTTCCCAGTCTGACTCTTCCATATCTCAGTACTGATTTCACAGCAGGCAGCCATGCACTGCACCCAGCTGGGCACGTGGCTTCAGACATCATCTGAAGCTGCAGGCAGGAGCAGCAGCAGGACTGCAAACAGGGAACTGAAACCAAACATCTTGACCAAACAGCACCCTATGCAAACCATCTTATTTTATTATCAACTTCAGAGTTTATTAATTTATCAAACCAGGTCAAAATGATACAAGTACATAAATAAGTACCATAACAGACATACAGCTCATGAAGAGAATTTAAAACATGACATTGTGTATTTTGTTGTCTTAAGTGACCAGAAACTGGAAAAACACAACACTGCATTTTACTAAATTATGCTTATGACTGTTTTTTGCTTTTCTTAAGAAGTGTTTATTATAAAATAAATATACAATCTGGATTCCACCAGTCCTGTCACAAATACAAAAAGCAGGTTGCCTTCTTCGTAAAAAAAATTACAAACACTGCACACTTTCCACTTCGTTTTTTTTCACCAGCTACTGCTGCAAACAGACAATGCCTGTTAGGTGAGAAATCAACTGCTGGCCTTCTCATCAGAACACTACAGCTCCTCAGAACCTCTTCCTAAAGGTTTATAATAAAATTTTACAGTTCTACAGCACATTTCAACCCAGTAGATGCCATGTACAGTCAGTGTCGCTCATGCCAAGCTGCTTCTTCTACAATTACACTGCAGCTCTGGTGCAGTGAGGTTTTAGGGCCTTGGTTTGGATATACTACATCCCTTTCCAACACCAGGACAGGACTTATGGAGCTACTTATGGAAGTCTCCAGAAAGGCAGTGGGACAGTTCACTTAGCTCTCCTTTTAATGAACAGTGATAGAGGACTTGTCTTAGCCAGGTGCTCCTGCATTTCAACTTGCTGTACTTTCAAATGGCCAGTATTCCCAAATCTTAGGTGCTCTCTGTCCAGGCCTAGGGACAGCAGGGTGGTCCTGAGATCATCAGGTGTTTTCTCCTAATTCCCTTCAGCCTTTCCTTCACCTTCATGTCTGTTCTCCTCACTTGCTCCTCTTCGCTGAGAAGCCCTGCATCCCACTCCTCCCGAGGCTCAGGCAGCAGAGGCAGGACCTGGGAGAAGCCTGGTCCTGAAGCCTGCACTGCTGATGGAGACTGCCAGGGTCTGCTGCCCAAGCCAAGGATCCCCTCACAACGGTGAAGCTCTGCCTGAATGGGCTTTTGGCATTCATTACCAACCTCTCTCACACCTTCATCCCTTTAGGAATGGGGACACTCTGGAGTGCTGTCCCTGGCAGAATGACAAACCTCAAAATCCTTGCTGTCACTGTTGATTTCACTCCCTGTGAAGCCCTAGCCCCTGGCTCAGGCCATTTCCATAAAGCTTTGTTTCCAAGCATGTGTTTAAACAGCAGTATTCCTGTCTGCTTGTGGAGTAGAAAATGGGAGCAAAAGCAGGCAGAGTCACTCGCATCTTGGGATTTAATCCAACATTGCAGCCATGGAGCAGTGCAGGATTTTGGTGAAAACAGTTTTTAAATTGTTACAATTATTCTACAGCTGAGAGTCACCTGTCTTAAACACAGTGTAGACATGCTATACTAAATTTAACAGAATCTCTCAGATTTGTTTTTTTACCAAAGGTAACAGTTGTCATAACAAGCAGTTGCTTCTTGTGCTCTACAAGCCTATATATGCTTGGTGTTTGTCATGGGAGGGAGGACAAATAAAAAGTCCTGTCCTTGAAACATGAGAACTGAGAGGTCACCATCAGAAAAATGCAGATTATGTTTGTAACAAATCAGAACAAATAAATTACGTTCTGTCACAACTTTTAAGCCATTATTAATTGTCAGTTTTAGTGCTTTAGGTGTTTTAAAAATACTGTGAGTACTTAACAACCTTCTGCCATGTCACTTTAGAAGGTGGTTTACCAGCCAAGACCATGTATAAGTTGGGCCTAGAAGAAGGAAGTTATTAAGGCTGTGATAGGGAGCCAGCCTTTATAGAGAAGTGGGTGGAGGAAACAGTGAAAACCACTTAAAAGCGGACATTTGCTCTAATTGCTACAAAAATATAGTGACTGCCACTAACACCTGCTGTTCAGTTTATGGACTTTGTTTGCTCTACTACAAGATATCATCCCAAAGGCAGGCTGCTAAGGAATTTGTTAGTTTAAATCTGGTTTTTATGTCTCCAACATGAGTATTGTATCACTTGTATTTTTCCTCCACTACTACAAGAAATCCATGAGCCATTTCAACACTAGAAATGGTATAAATTCAGCACAGGATATAATGCTCTCCATAGATTCTGCACATTTATTAGGTGTCCTTCTTTTCATTAATTCGAAATTATCTCCCTTGCCAAATAAAAACAGTAAAAATGTTCTGTTTTCGCTTTTTAACTTGTAAAGAAATGCAACTCTGGGAAAGCACAGTCTCTCTTTCTCCTTCCCCCACCAGTAATACAGAGCCTTCTAGTCTTTTGGGGAGCTATTTGACCAATTGACACAGACCACTACACATAAAGCAGCAAATTTGCTGTGCATGATGTGAATAATTACTGCATTATAGTTTGGGGACTTAGGGCAACTGTTGATTTAAGCAAAATAAGCCTGCAGTCCAGCTGCAGATACAAGTTTTCGTAAGTTTTATTGTGTTTTTCCCTCCAGTGCTGTCTCCCTTAACAGTGACCCTTTTCAGACTTTTCAAGGTACAAAACTTTTACCAAATCCTCAAGCTCAGTCCTGCACACTCTGCTTTCACACATTTGGCTGATCTGAGCTTCTCCCTCGCTAAATATTTTCCACTGGCCTGAAAACAAAAACACAGAGGAGTCAGATATTGACTTAGAAAAGGGCACAGGGATTTTGAAGACATTTACAAGCACTCTGTAAACCAACTGATTCACAATGGTCAAAGAGAGAATGTCCAATCCTCCCACGGAAAATATTCAAAGCATCTTACAACCATGTAACATATTCCATGCAAAATAACTTTGTTAAAAAAATAAATATGGATCAGAATATTATTTTCTATAATTAAGTAGTCCTGTAAGTTGGCTCTATTTATTCAACCATTTATGACACTGGATACCCTGGTAAACCAAAGTATTTAAAAGCTGGGAAGCAACACAGCTAAATGTTTCATGTGCTGTGAACTCTTCCTGCCTGTGTGTAATACAAAGTATGATGGCTATTAATATTTCTACACATTTATGATAGTGTTAATTGAAATGCATGCTGTCCTGGTAACTAGGATGCGACATTACAGATAACAGTGACAAGCTTATGGAAGGCTTACAGCAAAAAATTGGGGCATTTTTTATTATGAAAACATATCTGTATCTCAATAGGTCTGTACTATTAAGAATATATTATTTCTGGGAAAAAGACTTCTTTACTTAACTTGGAAAGAAATTATGGAAAAAAATTACTAGTTGTAACGCAAAAGAACTAGGCATTAAAAATATCTATATCTTAATTCAACTAGCAAATCAGCTCAATTAGTAGTTAACTAATTAACTACTGTCTCAATCCCAAACTGGGTGAAATACTAAAACCAAATTAAATCAAGAGTGATACAAGAAGCACATGTCCTTTCATAAAATACATTTTAATAATGAAGATCTTGTTAAGAACATAGAAGAGTAATCTTTCAAATATAATATAAGTGTATGTAGAACTCCTTGAACTATATCTGAATTTTTTCCCTTCTAAATTGCTTTCTAAAACACTGAGGTGACTTGAAATGTTACATAAATAAATCCAAATTGTGCTGCTGTGCTGACATTAGCCATATTTCAGACTTAGGCTAGCATGGGCAGAAAAGACCCTATACTGTACTTTACCAAAACAAGAGACTAAGACAGCAGGGATGTGAACTACTGTTATATGTATGTATATTTCAAATTGCTGTATTTTGATTTTTTAAACCTAAACTTATAAAATATTGTGATCATGTACTAGAGGAAAATTTAGTCCATTCATTTGACTGTGCCATGTAACAGAGAATATTTTTCACAGCTATGATTATATGGAGAACAGAAACCTCAACAGGTCAGAATTTTACTTACTAAGGGTTGTCCTTGTTATCAACTTGAAGTAAGGAAGTTCTTCAAATTCTCTCTTGGACAGTTTTTCAACATAGAAGCGGTGCAGAATTCCTTCAACAAAGAAATGAGAAGTGCATGTTACTGGAAATGTGCCCATTGTTCTAAACCTGGAGTGCTGTCCTGCCTTTTTGCAAAATTTTCAGAGTATTCCTTTTTTAATTCTGGTTTCCCACCCCCTAGTTTTTTACTATTCCCCTCAAAGTCCTCCTGTGAAACTGGGATTGCAGTGAGTTTGTGAGTAGTGTGAGAATTAGCCAATTCTTTTCCAAAATAGCTGAATCCTTCCTTATTATGAGTAAATGTAAGATTACAACAGAAGCCAAAAATCCCAGTTTCTTGGAGAAAATTGGTATCATTTTGCAGTCAGATATCATTTTGAGCCTGCAGGCAACATGACTATCAAATCATTATGAGACTTTGTGGCTTCTTAACATACAGGGTAGCTATGAACTAGCCAATGCTCTGTGACTTCTTTTCTGCTCCCACTTTGGCCTTGGCTTTCTCCTTTAAAGCATCTAGAGACGTATCATTTCCATGTAAAGGGGTGGATTATGTGAAGGTTTCCTACGAGGATCATATGTTTTTTTGCTTAAAGTAGATAGAGAGAATTTAATGAGGCTGGAGATAATTTTTATTTCACCAAAAGTTCACGATATGCAGTAGTGCTTGGGCTTCTGAATGCTTCTTTATTTTGTTGTAATTTTACCAGTTAGTCTAGTAAAAGATACTGTTTCCATCCTTAACATATTTTTTGTTCATATTCTATACCATCATGAGTGTAGCATCACTATGGCAGATAGGGCAGACTGATTTCAACGGAAAGCTTTTTGGTCCATCCTAAGTAAGAGACTCCAGGCACTTGGTTCAAACCCTACTACACATTTCTCTGCAATAAATTTCTCTGAAAACGTTTGTCACTGTGCTTTTATTCCCAATGAAGGGTAGAAGTTTGCAGAACTACAGCTTTTGTGTGTTTCTAATGGGTTTTGTACAGAAGAACTTGAGTATATTGGAAGTGGCTTTAAAAGTGATATCCTACAGAGCCGAAAGAACAGCAGTCTCAAAATGCTTGGATCTGTAAACTGTCCTGGGATTTCAATGGAAGACTGTTTAAAGCAAGAACTTGCTGAACTCACCTTTTCTAATTGTCCACACATGTATTTCTATTTGAGGTGTCTTTTCAATCTCTATTGCAATTTTTCTGATAGTTTCTCCTTCCTCTGTGAAAACGGATTCATAGACAGGAAATGTCTCTTTCCCACAGAAGTAATCTTTGTTGTCAAAGGTTTGACTTGGCACATCTTCTGTTTAAAAAAACAAAAAGGAGAGAACACATACTACAGCTATAATCAAGTCCTCCAGAACTTACTTGGCATCAATAGCCAAGCATGGTTAGTTTGAAAGTGGAATTTTCATTTGTATGGCCACACAAATCCATCTCCAGCTATTAACACAGACATTTAACAGTGTTCTGTTCTGCCAGGTTCTGGTGGCCTGCCCATGGTGGCAAGACAGCATTTACACTTGTAATCCAGACTCCTAAGGAAATGAGCTGTGTACAACAATGCCGTCTGGGAGACTCCTCACAATCTTTGAACCTGTTGTCCACGTTTCGAGTATATTTGAAATAATGGTAGGGATCTCGGGGTAATGGAATAACTAAATGAAAATTGGTGGGTGGTTAGAGTGAAGAGACCCAAATTAATGTTTTGCTGAGGAAAAGAATCTGTGAGGTTTGCACTTTGCTCGGCAGCAGCCTTGTGGCCAGTGCAAGCCTGAGCCAGCCACAGTGCATACTATCTCTTGCCCACCTGGTAAAGTTGTAGAGCACGTAAGTAGAAATTGTAGTTATTCTGTTTGCAATTGGAAATTGGACAGGAATGTAAGAGAGATGATGCAACTTAGAGGCTCAGACCACTGTTTGTGGAAACACCTAATAATTAATACATCACCACACATACAAGACAGACTGCACGAAGAGGTTCAGCTTTCTTAAAAATGGGCACATAGGATCTCAAAAAACAAGGCAGTAACTTCCTTTTTGCCATTAATTTTTCTATTAAAGCCTCTTAGCCAGGTTTTGCTGGCTGTTCTACCAGTGAAAGCTGTGGATCTCTGCTTCGCAAGAATCCAAAAGAACTGGAGACACACCTCCTGCCTGCCTACTGCCACTGCATCACGGTTTTTTCCCTGTTGGGAAGACAAGCAAGAGAAGATGGGAAGTGTGCATTCTATGAAGGTTTCTACATATGACTGAGCAACTAATTCCCTCAGAGCATTCTTGCTCAGTGCATCTCCAGACAAACACACAAATGGGTACATAAGGGAACTGTTTAAAGGCACATAAGGCAACTGGACACTCCTTTACCTTTTGTATCACATGAAACATGGCTTGTTGTTTGGCAAACCATCAGCAGAATCCTTTTAGCAGATTTTTCACTAGCTGTAGGCATTTATTTAATAATGTCTACGTAAGTTTTATCATTAGTGTAGCATAGAAACAATGCTAAATCTGTGGTAAATTGGTATTTATTTTAAGGATTAAGTTATGTAACTGACACCAATCAGAGTTTTGAATCCCTCTGGTACATTTTAAAAAGCAGAAATGATGTTATCTCCATGTGGATTTCACAAGCTACAAAATTATTTGAAGGTTCTCTGGGCATTGTTGTGGGGGAAGGACGGGAGTCTTTTGGCAGTAATGAACTTTCTGTAAACATTTCTGTAATACTCTCTTTGGAAAAGTGCATCAGGAAATTGTGTTAACAGCAGAGAGAAAGGCAGTGACTGATGAGGACGTGTGCCAGTAGCACATGCCCTGTGTGAGGAGCAGCAGCAGGGGGATAGCTGGGCAGGCAGCTCTGCCTGGCGCACACCAAGGCCCCTGCACACTCACACACTGGAATACAGCACAGCTGCTGCTGTTCACATCAGAGCTTATTGTGATCAGGAGGCTTGAGCCAAGCCCTTTAACATGCACAGCAAAAAGGTGGTCTGTGATCAACTTTGTTTTACCTGGACAGACTTTACAGCATTTTCCTTCTACTTTCTGAGGGTATTTGCAGGGATATTGTTCTGGACAGTGAATTTTCTTACATTCTTGTTTGGTGATGTTGCAGGTGCACAACACACACTCTACGATTCCAAAGGCCCGGAGATTGGGATGCCAAGATTCACCATGTGAGTATGTTCTGCCATTTGAAACACAAACTACAAAAAGAGAAGAAAAAGTACAACTGGAAAAGTTATGTTTACTGGCTACCTATCTACAAATATTGGTTTGATTCATGCACATTTGTTCAAAGCAGTGTCTCCCTACATCATCTGTTAGCATCTCAGGCCCATTTCTTTGCTTGTTAATTTTAACTTGGAATTCCTTTACTCGAAATGAGTCTGAGCCCGTGGTCACCCTTTTCTGAGTAGTTCTGCCTTGATTACAACTCTGCTGACACTGATGTCCATTATGTTTTGAGGAAAACAGTGAAGGTGGCTGAATCAAGTGTCTGACCAGCTCCCCCCAGTTCATGTATTTGAGTTGTGCATTAACCAGCTTATAAGACTCACTCCTTCTCCTCGTGTTCTCAGTCCACACGCAGGACACAGCCTGCTACAGTGGCTTTGGCTGCATTTGTATTGAATTAGCAGGTGACAGGTTCATGCCATTTGCTACTGAGTCATCTGCACAGCTCTAGCCATTAGCTGAACGTGGTTTTTGCAGTGAGAGCCATGCTATCAGTTGGATGGATTAGTGCCACCTGGACCTTTTATTGCTTTTGCATTAGAGTTCTGCTATGTAGCACACCGAACAAAGCACAGGATACTTGCAAAATAAAGTTTAATTACTTTGTGGAAATACATATGTTGATAGCTATATAAAGTCATTTGGCTTTTGGAATCACAAGGAAACATTAACATGAAAAAAAGCATATGAGACTGAAATTTCATTCCAACAGCTTCTAAGAACTTCAGGATATTTATTCATCAGAGCCCCTGGGAGTCAGAGAAATACAGCTGACACAAAGAGAGTGGAAAAATCCATGCCAGGTAGAAGCCACTTTGGGTCACCCAGCAGTTGATGGGAATTATATCACTTTACACCATGTTTGCATTTATCCTATAAATCCTACTTCTTTCTTTTAAAATATTTTATAAACACAAAGAAAAATGCAAACTAATCCTAACAAGGTGAAAGAAAGGGCACTGCCTGATTTCTAAAAGTAACAAAAGCGGAGCTGGGATATGTTGTAAATATTTCCAATTCTTCTAATATGCCATCATTTTTATTAATGTTTTTATTTGTAAAACATGTTCTTATTTTGCCTGTAACTTTCAAAAGCTATTTCGTTTTTATCTGTAATCTGAAATTTATATCTAACTGGTAACAGATGTAACCAACTGGCTTATACTTTACTGAGTTACTGAGATTTATGGGAAGTGTTTTTTGCAATGTGTTTCGTGAGCTTATGCTATCATTTGGTTTATAATTTGCTACTTTTTAAGTCTTTCTTAAGACATGGGGCTTTTTTAGAGGTAGGAAATAGTTTTGTTTCTCAAATAAAAGCAAAGTTTCATCTGTATACTAAGAACATATGAGAAAAAAAAATAAATGAAAAAACTGGTAAGTACTCAGCTGCTCAGAAGGCTTCTTACATGCTTAAATAGCATATTATTGCTAATTTCTATACTTATATGGACTTCTTTTCCCCCAGCCAGAGTTTTCCAGATCCTTTATGGACACAAATACTTCATGAGTTCTCCCTGACAGGGGAAGAGATAATACATGACATTGTGTGGATACATACTCTCAGTCTTTTAAGAGTTGTTTAACACAAAATAATTAAATAAATACTCTGAGGTTGCAGAGGAAGCCTCTAGTAGAAGCCAAATAATGGAAAATTACTTCTAGTTACCCCATTTTTAGTGCTCTTCATGTTCAGAATGATAAATCTGTATCCACACAATTGCAGAGTATTTACATGTCAAGAGGTGTGTACTTTTTAACTTGTTGAAATGTGTCTCAAGGGACATGTGCATTAATTAATAAAACACTTGTTAATTGCACAGGAACAAAAGAAAAGATATGGTCAGCATTCCTGTTTCCATCATGGGGATCTCTCAGACACTCTCCAGGCAGCGAGTGTCTGCAGTTTTACGGCATCCAGAAATATGCTGTTCGTCTGTATGCTCTTTATTTGCTGAAACAAGTCAGTTAGAAACTTGCTTTGATGATGTCTTCATGTGTGAATTACATGTCAAAGACATTGCACTACGTGGGGATTCCTGCTCTTAGATTCAGCATAAAACACTGGCACGATCTGAATGCTTTTTCATGCTTGTTCAGGTGGATAATAAAGATCCTATAGCCAACATTCCTTCTGTTAGTTAATACCTTAAAAGATTAGTTGGCCCTAATACAAGGGATTTTAACTCTTTATGGGTAGTTTCTAAGTGCATGCTTACTGGTATTTGTGGATTGATGCTCTTCTGAGGGTGTGTTTTTACAGCTATTTCTTTTATAGCTTCCTAGGCCTGTTCCTGCAGACCTCTGTTCACAGAGGTACACTCCCTGTGGGAACTGAGCATCCCACCCTTTTTACTGTACAAAACCTGCTGTCCCACTAACTGATGAACTGATATTTTCCCTTTATTTTTGTCTTCCTGCTGTACATGAGGAACATGACTTGAATATGGTTTGCTACACGGGCTCAAAATGTAGCATGTCCTATATTCTGTTAGCAGAAGGCACTAAATTATTCTTAGAGTGAGATTCATTACATTGGTTAAATTTGCCTCTCTGCAGCCCAGGCATCCAGTACAGGTTAATTGCCTACTCTGCCTTTTGTATTAGTCACAGGGGAGAAAAAGTATCCCTTGCATCCCACTGTCTCAGGCAACTAGTTTAAGGTGGGGGAAGACATGAGACTGTCTTTCATGAGAGTAATTTGCTAAGTCTTGGAGGCAGAAAACCTCCTGATAATGTGGCAAAGCTTTATGGTTTGAGATTTGTGGGACAGTTGAAATATAAGCTGTTTACAGCTGTAAGTTACAAAATAGGAGAGGGTATAAAGAAAATAACCACAATGTCCTCTAGGACAAGTCACTGTGTGAACAACTTAGTGAATCTAAAGGCATCATGGTGTCCTCTGTGGCACAAAGCACTCACTTCCCTGGTAGCCACCGAATGAGCTCGCAGGGTTTTGGAGCACAATCCCAAAAAGTAACTCAGAGATTAGCACTGCCTTTGCAAAGTGAAACGCACTTTTGTATGTGTAGGCAGAATTTATCTCAGTCAAGAAGGAATTTCATATCCTCAATAGCTTATTGCTTTTGTCTCCCTGATTTGCACTGGATTTCTCAATATCAGTGTGAATTTTCTAGATTCTGCTGTGTATTTTGAAAGGTCTTTTTGAGCTCTAGGTGATTGATTCCTGACCCAGAGCAATACTGTAAGAAGTGCTTGTCTTTACCTCGTCCGTGCTTATGCTTGTTGTTGATGACGATTTGTACTATTGTTCCTGAGGCCTGCTGAGGATCAGGTAGGACTCCACGGTTACTTCTGGCATTGGGAAATCGTGGAATGTTGACAACCTGCCTGGCAGAGCTGGCTGACAGGTCGTAGTGGGAGCGATGGTATGAGTGTCTCTATTTGGGGACAGAAAGAGAGGAGGAGAATAAATGTCTCATTCTGATGAACAACAGGAACTACTGCTACTACTGGACTAAAAGCAGAGCAGCAGCAGCAGCAGTAGTAGTAATAGTGCATAGCATGTTTTCTAGAGCAAAAACACTGTTTCTTTTCAGAGAATCATTTCCCAAAATGCCCACGAACCTGAAGGTTTCGTTACAGCCCTTATTTTATAAGACATGTTTCTTCCCACTCATCCAAAGATCTGCTGGTTCATGTACTTAGGTAGTGCACCTAATGCTTGAAAGTCCTTCAGGTTCTCTCCAAATGCTGTTATAAAAATCATCTCTTGAGCAGTAAGTTAATGGATACTCTTAGTATCAGAGACAGTGAAGCCTTAAAGGAAATATATATGTGTGTATGTGAATTGGGAAGCAAGTATTTGCAATTATTATTTAAAAGCAAATCTTGCATAGCAAATGAAATACTGTCAAATTTTATTCTTATAGAGCACATACAGCAAAAACCAAATCCAGAGTCTGCAGGAGGTCCTGACAGTTTCTGATTCAGCATTATTCATGAATTCAGGTTGAGTGATAGAAACCTATTTTGGGCTAGATTCACAGAACCCAGGATGAGGCAGTAGGTATTCAGACCCATTATCATTCTTTTCTCTTTTTTCCCTGATGTACTGCCATGCACAGCACAGCAAGAAAGCATGTCTTTAAATTGTAGGTCCCACTTACAGCTTCCCTGTTGGCTGGCTGCCGGAAGATGTCTCCATCAGAATGTTCCCAGGATAATTCTCCATCTCCTGTGCATGAAGCAGAGCAGTACCAGTTAAAGCAGTAACTGCAACACCTTGGGAGATACAGAGGGGGAAAGTCTCACCTGGCTTTACAGCTATATTTAGGGTCTAGTCAGTAGTAGAGGAATGAATATGAAAATCAACAAATTTTAATATATATATATTTGGCCATGCAGGGAGCAGAAACAGACTCAAAGTTTCCTCCGCATGAGCTAGACTAGATCTTCGCAAATATTTTGTTTTGGTTTGCATTTCATAGAAATCACAGAGGAGAGATAAAAGAGCTTCTGCCATATTGAAAAGGACAAGGTAGATTATGAGATAAATGATAATTTTAACATTTTAAAATAAGAGCAGCAGACAGAACACATTTAAAAAGCCCTGCAACAGTGCAGTCAGTGCATAATCTGATGTAATCTCACCTTTCATATGGAAATACTAATGAACTGATTTCTCGTTAGCAACTGTGTCTGAAGTGACTGATTTCTCCAGTGTAAGGCTGGTTTACAGCATAGCTATGTCTGATACTTTGTACTTTGAAAGTCAGATTGATTTTTGTTACTGGAAGAGGCTGGTTTCAAATACAGCTCAAATAACTATCTGGTAACTGACATTAGATGATTAACAAGGATTTACTTTAATTAACTGTCAAGGCATTACATATAAAAGAGTATATCACTGTATTTCATCCTGCGAACAGGACTATCACTTGGCTTGCTTGAGATCATGTGGCTTCACAAGCAGTTTGGTTGGCAAAATGTTTCAAGATTTGCAAAGATACTGTGGAGTAACATGGCAAAACAGCAAAAAATGAAGAACAATCTCTATGCAAAGGAGCACTGTAGAGAGTTCCTCATCCTTGTTCTGTCTGAGGTGACGTGTTCATGCAGCACAGAGCATTGCTCTCCTGAGAGATCAGCTCAGGTCTTGCATGGAGCCACATGTAAGATAATGATCACAGCACGTCCCCAGGGTAAGCTGCTTTGACAGCCTGCTGCACTGATGGGACTACACAGCTCATGTGCAGGACCTTGTTCCTTCAAATCGTGCAGCACACTCTGCATCCTGCTAGTTTATTAGCACTGGTGCACTGTCAGGCACCTTCTTGCTGGCTCAGCCCTCCACTGTTCAGAGCTTTTGGTCCAATATGTGTACTCAGTCAGCGCCTCACGTCAGGGGCTGTGGGACTATGTGCTGCTTTGTGTTTTGCAATTCTTGTACCATAGGAAAAATTATACAACCAACTATATAATACTCTTTATTTTTACCATGCAATAGTACGCAGTTCAAACAAGCAGAATCTCAAAATAATACAGCAGCACAAAGGTGCAAGCAGGAGAGTTTTTCAAAGCATCCTGACTGATATCAAGAATGGCACTTCTGAAAAGCATAGCTACCTTTAGGTGCTTATTTGCATCTTTGAGAACAGGTCATAGATGCACAGATACCCTGGAAGTGGTGATCCAAGTGCCATAACACTAATAGTGAGATAAAATACATTTAGAAATTCTCAGACATTTTGATGGGCTTTTACACAGACAGTTAGGTTTAGACATTCAGAAAGGCTGGGAAGGCCCCTGGAATCAAGTTTCCTGTGTGCACAAGATCTAAAATGAAATTGCTAGTAAAATAGTGAAGTCACCTGAGTATTGTCTGACACCTAATTTAAATTGGAGTAACTGCCCTTGCCTCTGAATTGAAATTCTCCTGTGTTGCACAGCTTGAGTAGGTCTGGTAACTCGTGAGATAGAAGCTAATCTTTCATTACACAGCTTCTCTACCCAGAGTAATGGCAGCTACTTCAATACATCATTTGAAGCCTTGATTTACCTCATTATGGGAATGCAACTTTATCATCAGTGCATTCTCTCCTTGCTTCAATTCAGGAAAACAAAGGTAGCGATGTTACTTTTCTGGCACTCACAGGGTAATTTCCCAACATGCATCGGATTGTAATTACATGGGAAACTTGTAGACAGTGTCCTGAGTGACAGTGCTGGTGCACAGACAAGGCTCTGAAAGGGGAAGGAGTAAATTCAGAGCCTGTCCTTCTGCAGCTGTGCTTGAACTTACCTCTGCAAACTGGACAGCAGGACTCCAGAACAGAAACTGGGAAAGAGCAAGTTAATTTGGGACAAGTCTTCAATCCACAGTACACATTTCCTTCCTGCCAGTAAATCACAAAGAGGAATTTAGAAGGAGTCGTCGATTTGTCTGGTACTATATATTCATTAGTTTATGGACATGCTTCACTCTGTGTTTATATAAATGCCACTCTATGCAAAAGCAGAATATTAGACCAATGAAGAGCCTTAACAGTCTGTTCAGTACTAGGCCTATTAAATTCTTAATGCATGAAGAATATGATGATGATTTTATGAGAGGAAGTACACAGGTGCCAATAGTTGATACTGAAGAGCTGGTTGGATTGAGAGGGATGTTTTGGTTCAGACACTGGATCTGAAGAGTCACCGGGTGACTGCTCAAACATACTGGATTTGAATTGCTACATCTCAGGAATGGCTCTGTGGCCCAGTGCCAGTTCAGAGCTGTCCACTCCCAGCCTTGGGGCCCTTTACTTATCAGCACAGTCTAAATGAAATCAGTCATTGGCTTAGTGCTATATTTTCCAGTTAGGCTGAAGGGAAATATTCTATGTCTGCCAAGCAGCAATATTTTACCTGCTGCCTCTGCCTTGTAAGCTCACTTACAGCAGATGCAGGGAATGCTTTGTGCACTATGTTTAAGAGGTCATCTGGCATTTATTTACCAAGTGCTGCACACTGGCTCTGAGCATTCTCATGAGTTTCAGCATTAATTCTTAATTCCTACCCTTTCCTATGTAATGTTTAAGTGTCACATCCTCTAGAAAGGAGAACTGGAGCACAGACAGAGCAGGGCTCTGTCAAATCATGTTACTTACTGAGCAGCTGCACTGGGCACACTGGTTTGCTTGCCTGTTTTGGAAAAGCCCCTCAGCCACAAACATTTCGCCATGGTGGTAGGTGGTGCCATTGTATTCACAGGATTTCCCAGTGATTTTGCTGCTTACTGAGAAAAGGGAGTCTTCTGGAAGCAATGGGAAAGGAACACTTCATGCAAATGTTCTTGATAATTCACAATGTCATAAATACAGAGGAGGAAAAGCTTCCCTTCTCCCTCATTTCTCTCTATTATGGAAGGACAAGTTTTTTCACACTGCGAAGTATGAGTGAGATGCTGCTATCTTGCTGAACTTTGAAAATTAATCGCACTTTGAGCTGACTCTCCCAGTTAATCTTAGGATTCTGATGATCAACTGCAATGCCAGCACTAATGGCCCTGTCTCATGCTGCGCTATTTTCCCTTGTTCTGTAGCATTTGGTATTAGGACAGAGGGTGTAGTTATGTGCTACCTGTTCCATGTACATGGCTTTCATGCTTTAATGTAAAAGGCATTAGGTGCTGCACAGACACAGAATCCCACTATCAATAGCACTGTTCTAGCAGGGTGTCCCCCTTCTTAGTACTGGGTACTAATATATATATATATATATATTTATATATATATGTGTGTGTGTGTATATATACATATGTGTGTGTGTGTATATATATATTTTAAATTATTTCTAGCATTCTAGCCAAGAGAGGACTTAATTGCAGGTTAGCAAGTTGTGTCACAGGGCATGGATGATTCCGTGCCATCCACAGGCACAAACCTTCTGGCAGAAGAGCAGCAATACTGATGATGGGACTACTATGAGAGAGCTGTATACTAAGGAAATGTTTGTTCCTCACGGCCTTCACAATTCATTGCTGCTGTTGTTTCCAAAATGGGCAACACTTGTCAAAGGCAGGTGCCAAAATCTACCCAAAAGTTGATTTTTTTCTGACATGCATTTTAATGTCAGATGTGCAAATGAGTGAACTTTGTTTGCAGAACTTGGTGCACATGACCAAGTGCATGAGATGGCAGTGTCAATTCAACGCTGAAACTTCCTGCTTCAACTCAGTATCGAGTTCTGCACCACACAGGTTAAATGTTTTTCTAATGAAAAACATGAAGCTATCCATACCTTATGCTAAAACATCCCCTAGATTGTTTAGCTATTAGCAGCTGATAAACTGTGCGAAGGAATTGCACATTACCCATGTAAGTTACTTGATACTGCTTGGGCAGTGAACCTGGCGCTATATATTTACATTCACATGAATTTAGCATCTCAGCATGGGAAAAGACATTTCAAACAAGGGCTCTGTGGAACTAACAGTGGAGTGCCTGTTCTCTGGAGCCCAAATCACTGCAAATTTCTAGGAATGCAGCTGAAATTTCACTCAGTGGGTTTGGGCTTTCATGTAAAAGAAACCTGACCTGAAAATTCAGGTTTTTCTATAGTACCTTTCATTACCTATCAGATAAATCTGGTGAGATTTTTTTGTGCAACCATGACACCACAGTACGTACATTTTTCAGCTGTGAGCTCAAGTGAAAGAGCAGTTTTCTGCTGGCATGCACAGGCATTAAACACTGTCATTTAGTTTTCCATAAAGCACATATTAATTTCATTTGTCCATCAAATATTAATATTTTAAATGGTAAATGTCAAATCTGTCTGTGGAACATACATGTCTTACAGTATTTGAAAGTGTCTGGGGTCAGGAAATTCCATTCTGTAGGAGACTGGCAGAGGTCAGTCAGCTGGGGTTCCTTGCCTGACATTTCATTGCCTGACACACTTGGTATTTGCACTTCCACCTATGAAACACTAGATACATCATTACTTCAGTGTAAATCAAGGGTGTCTAATGATACCTTTCCAAAATCTTATAAAGAGTACAGAGCCCTGACAGCACCCGTGTTCGGCATAGAAATGCAGCACTTTCAGCACTTTCTGTATGGTTTGGTAGTAATGCACAGTCTGGAATGGCAAGATGTATACTCTAATTAAGACATATCCTTTGAAAGTCATCAGCAAAAGAATCAAGTGACAAATTCACCTACTACTTAGGCATAAGTATTGGAAAACATGGATAAAGAGGCACTTCTCAGGACTGTGCTGCCTGCCAAAACTTATATCTCTCTCTTGGGCTTTCTGAGAGTCATCTCATGGAAAGCAGAAGGAAAGACTGACAAACCTTTAGTCATCTCCTTGCCCCTTGGGCAACTGGAAGAGCAGAAGAACTGGAAAGAAACGAAAATGGAAGGAGAAATGAAAGGATAATACAGATGGTTCTTGACTGGATATGAGGCCCTGTTCATACAGCCTCTGCAGGACATTGCTGTGCCCATGTGGGATGCCTGTCCAAAAGCAGTGTGTGGCTTGTGGTCTGACATTTGCAAAGACCTGAATGACTCACCTTGACTCTTCAGAGTGTTGGATGAAGAGTGTAAATTTTACTGCAGATTTACCTTGGTATATGCCACATCACTCAGTTCTGTAGGAAATCACCAAATGCCCTTAAACTGTGGCTTCTAAATAAGGAGGGAGGATGGTGAGACTTTTATTGCTTGGAAAATCATGGCAGGGGGTTGCACTAGGTTGTTGTTTTCATCTGCGTTTCTTTTAATTGATCCAGAGTTGGACCTGTAACTGCTAAATCATAACATGCAACCCAAAACACACGTACATCTGCCTGTCTGGAATATGGAATGAAATTCTATTGCTATTTTAAACCAGAGAATCACAGGATCATTAAGGTTGGAAAGGACCTTTAAGATCATCAAGTCCAACTGTCAGCCCAGTGCTACCACCATGTTCACCACTACACAATGTCCTCAAGTACCGTATCCACACGTTTTTTGAACACTTCCAGGTATGCAGACTCCACCACTTCCCTGGGCAGTCTGTTGCAATGCTTCACAACCCTGTCTGTCAAAACATTCTAAACATATCTAAGGTAAACCCACCCCGGTGCAACCTGAGGCCATTTCCTCTCATCCTGTCACTTGTTACCTGGGAGATGAGACTGACACCCACCACACTACAACCTCCTTTCAGGGAGCTGAGGTCTTATTTGATGAAATAATTGTAAGAAAAGTCAGTTTCAATTACAGGACATAAGACCATGGTTTAAGTCCTATGCTGCACAAACCTGTCCATATGACCATCTGTTAACCCATTAAGTGACTGGACGCATTTCATTGTTTCATTACTGCACACAGTTAGGTTTAGAAGAAGTTTTCAGACCAAGACCTCATTACTTGTTATTGCAAAAAAGTATGTACAGTCATATATTGGAGATGGAATATTGGAGAGCATGACTGACCCTCTCCAAACACAGCATCTGCCTGAAGCTGCAAGGAAGATTTGTTTATATTCCGTGTCTAAATATAACTTCTGTCTGGTGCAGTTTCTCTCTCTAACTTTGCTAGTGTGTGACTGACTTCTTCAACTTGGACTTGATTTCTTTTCTAAAGTTTTTAAAATCATGGCTAATTAGAGGAGTTCAGACTCCCCCATGATACCATATTCTCCTGTAGAATGTGAAATGATAATCACTGTGGATTGTTTTCATAAGTGCCACATTCGAGCTTTGAAAAATCTTGTTATTA
Source organism: Dasyornis broadbenti (assembly GCA_013397935.1). Taxonomy (NCBI): domain Eukaryota; kingdom Metazoa; phylum Chordata; class Aves; order Passeriformes; family Dasyornithidae; genus Dasyornis; species Dasyornis broadbenti. Next base: position 913,525 of record VZRN01000634.1, read on the forward strand.
ATATTGATAATCAGCATACATTATTCTGTGCCTTAGTAAAGACAGGTTAGAATCAGATTAACTAACTGCTAATACACTGCACCGCTCAAAGCTCTGTTTGTATACCTTACTTCCTAATCAGGATTGTTCCCAAAGCTTTGTCTGGCATTTTAATGATGCTGACTAACATAGCCTTAATTAGCTGCCTCTGTAAAGTACCAGGCAAACAATCTGTGTGAATCCTTTTAATTAACTGGGCTCAATCGGATCTTTTTTTCCTGGCATTCTGAGCATGTCAATGCAAGCAACAAACAATGTATAGGGTAAAGATGTTATAGCATCAATTGAAAAGGAAGTATCTCTGTTTCTGTGGCTGGCATTTATTCTCCAAGGGCTCAGACTTCTGTATAGAAGGTGAGAGGCCATGCTTACATTTGCCTGCAATTTTAGCATGATCAAGGTAAGACAATGAGTCTGCAATATGGATAGCAGTGATTTATCACCAACATTAGCATGAGGTAATGGCAGCAGCCAAAATGTACAACCCTGGGCTTCATGTGACCTGATACAGATTTGAATTTATCCTGTAACTTTAGAGGTTAAAACTGGCTGAAGAAATCCTTCAGATTTTGCAAACAGAATACAACAGTATCAAAAATGGATTAGCTTCAAAACAATTCTTTTTTTAAAAGCAGCTGGAGACTATGGTGGCTATGCCTGAATCCTTATATCCAAATATTCCTCTCTTCCAAACGCGGGATTCTGTCCAGCTTCTCTTGTCTACCTGGGCTGTTTTTCACCGATGTCCCATACACACAAGGTAAACTCCAGCCTCGATGAAGCCAATCGAAAGGTTTCCTTCAGAATTCAGCCAACATACGTGCTTGAATGCTGCTTATTTGAGATTGAGATAGATGCTTGTACTGTGAGGAGCTATCGGTCTGGGTTGCTACCTCAGTGTGAACTGCAGCACCAATGCTTTCCAAATAGTCTGACAAAACAGTGTTAGATATGAATTTCATAAACCACAGACATTTTATGGAAATTTTCTGGTTCAGCAGAATCTGCTCCAATCACAGACTTTTTCATGGAAGCCTGTCTGAGTTCCTGATGGTCTGCCCATGACTTGAGGTGTCCAAGGGCCAAAGTTTGAGGGAAGATCAAAAATGGACACATACCCAGCCTTCCTGGCTTCTGGGGTTTTCCAGTCTTCTGGGAGAAACAGATACTGTGCCACATGGATCACAGTTGGTTTTGAAAACACCGTCTTTCAGCTTTTTATGTTTACAATTCTATTCCTTCCTGGATTGTTATAAAAACTTGGTCCTGAGATGCTTTACCCTTACTTGGATATGAAGCAGAAGAGCATCAGTTATTTGCGACTAATCCCTCGAATAGCTTAGACAAATTCCATGGGCAGTTCCTAATGTTTGAAACAGTGGTAACTTCTGCAAAAATATTTATGTGCACAGAGTGAAAAGCAGTAACCAGCTATGAGCAATCGAGCCTTTTGGGAAATGGGAGCTGATTTATTTGAGGAATGGCTTTAGGATCCAGGCCTTACTCCAATCAATTAGGCGTTGAACTTGGATCCTTTGGATAAAGACAAAAGGTACAGGTACAAGTAGTAACGGACAATTCAGGACATTACCTAACAAACTGGTAAAACCACCTCAAAATCAGTACAGTCATGGCATGATAATCAGTAAAGCATTTATGATGTGACATCTTAAAGACAAGAAAATCAGCTGCATTTGGGCAGTCCTTGCCCCTGGGGACAATGAGACGTCTTGGCTTTCTGATAGTCCTTGTGCTGAGTTGCACTGACCTGCAGTCAGTAGTAGGCTGAAGGCAGGGTACTCCTGAAATGGAGACTGCACACGTTGGCCAACGAAGGTGGAGGCAAAGCTCATGCTACTCATAACCCTCAGCAGGGTCTGCTGGGACCCTGCACAGCTCCTCAGGAAGGGTCTGTGGGGCTTTATTGCATCTCTATGAGGTGCTTTCTCATACAATATTCTGTCCATTCGCGTTAGTACTTAACACTCTCACTATGCTTATTTTAGTATCAGAACATCTGGCAAAGAACATTTTTTAAAAATCCTACAGACTCTTGGCTTGCTGACATAGAAACTATTTTTAAACTGCAACATTCAGAATCACCTGGTGTCATTTACTGAAAAAGATACGCTTTCGGTGTCCAGCAGAAGGGCTAGGTGCCCCGCCTGGCTTGGGTTTTACAGTTTTGTCTATTTTTTTAACCACCCTTATAAAAACAATCAAGTGCTAAACAATATGAGATTAATCACAAGGTCTAATGCCTTAAGAAACTTACCATACTGGGAACTGTTTTGCAGATAGTCTGGTTTTTTTAAAGCAGAGAGATGATAGATTATGAATTTGAATCCAGAGAGGATTTTCTGAAACATGTTTTCTGAATCAACCCAGAGCATAAGCATGTACAGACCAAGGACTGAGGATTGTTTTGGAACCATATTTACTAGAGAAGCAACTGGATTCTGCTGTAACTCCAGTACAACTCTTTACACTGACATCTCTTCTGCACATTTCCTTGCATACCCAGTAAGTTTTACTGCTTAATGCACACAATTGGAAGAGTCAGTTTAATTGCAAAAGGGACTCCAGAGCTCTCTAGGCTGTATCCCAGTGCAGGAAACTGTCTTTGGACACCAGCTGACCAGTGATCTCACATGCTGCTTTTTGTACACCTCAAGGTGTAACAGCATCATGCAAGGCTGCATTACTTTCCTCATAACTTAAAATTTGCTTAAGAGTTAGAGGTTACCTCTTCAGAAGCCACACATAAAGAGCAATTATGACATAAAACACAATTCTTGGAAATGTGCAGAACACAAGCATTTCTAATGCTGGAGGAGAACAGGACTAGAGTCAAAGTACTGCTCCTATTTTGCTTATTGAAAATTCTATGAAACCTTAATCAGCTCAGGCACACACACTGCCCAACACAAGTGGGCAATACTTTGATGACCTGACATCTGCTTTTGGAAAACTCTTTGCTCAGGTAGGAGTTGCACATATCCCTAGCTCTCTTTGTTAAAAAAATATACTTAATTCTCCTCTTTCGTGGAGTCCAGGATTTTTCCCTACAAACAAACTATTCTGTAGGGTAATACATACGCAGAAATATATAGGGAAGATTTTTGCATACCGAGTCTCTTAGTGGTTTTCATAGAAATGTTAAAGGCTCACAAAATGGACTTCATGCTCCACTGCAGAAGATAATTTTAGGAGGTCCCAAAATACTACTACCTGAAATAGTCTGGAATAACAGTAATGAGATAAGTTCTTCATGTGTAGAATCTGAATGGCAAATGGATTCAAACTGAAGGCGAGTAGATTTAGATTAGATGTTAGGAAGATATTAATTACAATGGGAGCAGTAGAGTCCTGGCACAGGTTGCCCAGAGAAGCTGTGGCTGCCCCATCCCTGGGACTGTTCAAGGCCAGCCTGGACAGATCTTTGTGCAGCCTGCTCTAGTGGAAGGTATCCCTGTCCATGGCAGGGGTTTGGAACTGGAAGACCTTTAAGCTTACTTCTATCCCAAACTATTCTATGATTCTATGAATTTACTTTTCTATTTACTTTTGGTTGCACAGACAGTTGAAACACGTTTGGATCCTCTGCCACCCTGATGTACAAGAGGAAAACACAGAGTGAATCTAATCACTTCAAAATTCACTTTGTGAGGGGACCAGGGCTAAACTCCTCCGTCCAGCTTATAAAATGGTATGTGCCTGTTCCATGTGCTGGAACAGCCACTTTGACTGCTAGATAAGCATGTAAAGTTGTGAACAGTTGTTGAGCTGCTCTGATTAACCATGTCTGAACTAGCTTTCTTTCACCTAAGTAATCAGAGCTCTGAAAAAGTGGTAAAAAGTCCTTTGACTCCTCCAGCCTTGGTGATATGTTCCAAGGGGTTCAGTCAAAGCTCTTCCCAGTCCTGGAGAAATCTAAGTGCTAGTAACATTCCAAGTAAAAGATAAAGAAGCCTGCCTCCAGGCAAAAATCCTCTATGTTAGGCTCTTTCCTCTCCTACACACAAGTAGATGGAATATAGCTATTGTATATAAGGAACAGCTATTCAGTATGAGACCTATTTGGAATGGAGAAATAAATATGTGTTGATGATCTGATCCTTACAAATGCAAAACAGAGCAGCCTAAGACTTAAAAGAGGTGCAGGAAGCATCCTGCAGAGATTATGCAGCTTGCTAGGAGAGTGACAGTGAGATTTTTATCATAGTTATGTTGAATAAATCTGGAAAAACTCTGTTGATTAAACTAACCCTGCTGCCATGTGCTCAAACCAAACTGTATTTTAAAAATAGTCTTTAAAAAAAGACCCTCATGTTTATATGGAAAAAGTCGCATAAATTATATTCTTCTGTGTTTATGCAGTGCATTTCATGCAGAAATGGTAGTACTTTATATAACACAGAGCACTTGCCTATTTTCCTGCAGTCCCAGTGAAACTAAGGTAGAGTAACAATAGTAGGTTTGCTTTGCACTCAGAGGTCCAACTAATGTTTGTCTGCTGGCCCATTTGTACCAGAAAGGCCAGTGCAAAGAAGCAGATAGCTGGGGTCTCCTCATTCTGTGTCTGTGGTTCACAACCCCAAAAAGACCTTCAGTGCAGGAAGCATTCTGTGACCATATTTTGGCCACCTGGGTACGAGGTGCTATGCTGCGGCTACCTGGTGAGAGGGGCCAAATGCAGAAGTGCTAAAGAGAAGAGAGTAGACAGGGAATCTCTGTATTACAGGCAGCGAGGGACATTGTGGAGCACAAGCGTCATGGTGACCTGGGATAAAACATGCTCTGTTTTTCCCAGAATTTTTCCCATCTACCAAACTTTCCTCAATATCTGTAAAAGCCTCTTGCACACCTTTGCCTCAGACAGGCAGGGAACCTGTGAGCACCATCAAATCAGTTCTATATATTCCAGACTTGCTCCTAGTGCAGCTTCAGGGCTGGATACCTAAACTGAACCCAGAGAGGCACCACATGGGAGAACAAACTACTATTGCAAACTGGATGTTTCAAGGTCAAAACCACCAGCTGCTGAAAGCAGAGATTTTTATACAGTGGTAAAAAAGTTTTTAGCACTGTGACATCAAGTAGGGCAAAACATTAAAATGAAGTCATCACCAGAACTAAGACCTGATTCATCATCTCATGAAAATACAGGAATCTCAGACAGAGAAAACCTGTCACACAGTTTCAGTGCAGGGTTATCTTCTAGGGGTCAGCTAGTATTTTAAACAACCTTTGTGGATAGAAGTCCTTGGGGAATCGTAGCACAGTGTAAGAGACCAAATGCGTTTCTTTCCTATTAAAAATTCTTTTGCCTAATTTCTTCCCTCTACTTTTGTTTCCACTCTACACGAATGTGCCACCTCAAGGTCTGATCTAAAGTCCATTGAACTAAATAGATTTGGAACCCAGCCCAAACACCTACTCTGTGTGGTACAGCAATAAGGCAGTTTCCCCTTTTATTTTCGATCTCATATTTCTACCATATTCTTTATTATTTCTAGAGAGAGGGACTGTCAGTAACAGCATCTGTTCTCATAGAAGACTGAGTACAAAAACTACCAAAGTTAATAGAAATCTGTTGATTCATAACAGTAGAATGAGGATTAAGCCTCAGTCCATGTGCATTTAGCCTTTTGCCTCAGTCAGGCATCACAATCCAAATTATTGCAAATCTGTGATTTAAAGCAACATAGATGATGTGTGAAGGTTCCTTTAAAAAACAACCAAAGCTGTGCAATAACGTTGTCTTTAAAGTAGTGGCGGAGGCTGACAATAAATGTGGATGGAAAAGTTGTGCACTATCCAAAAACTGCAAACACAAGCTCTAAACAAAATTCATATGTGCTTCTATGGAGCTGTAGGTGTCAAAGATATTAAGCCACAAAATGCTTTACGTTAAAATAACTTCAAGGACCAGGTTAAGCTCTAAAAACTCCAGGATAATTCAGAGTTAATCACCACAGCTAGTCTTTAATATGGTCAGATGGTAGAGAGTATATGAAATTCATTGCTTGAAGGAACTAGTATCACCTTATCTAGACACTATGAACTTCCATACAGAGTCAAGGCAAAGATGTAGATTCAGTTTAAACATTCAAAATGCTGTTGGTTGTGTTTTAGCTTTCTAGGGCTAAAGTCAAGCTCTTCACATTATTTTAATAGGTTTTCTGCAGCCTTATTCCTGTGTCTTCTTTTATAGTTGCATAAAAAATTGCCCATCAATTGCCCAGAAACTCTGAAGGACTCATAAAAGACCTTCTATGTTGCTCTACTTTAATTCCTGCTCTCAAGTTAAAGTATTATATGAATCCACCAATCCCTCTCCTGCCAAGGAAACAAATTAAATGAACCTTTGGTGCATTCTGAATCCTCTCTGAAGCCTCTTTGAAGGCTTTGGAAGTTATCTTGGAAAAATTCTGAGCAGCTTATCATATCCTATCATGTCAGTCCAAAGAATGGAAGTTCTGTCATCCATGTGGGAAGATATATATTTTTTTCAATGCATTTTGGATGCTGATATACAGATAGATTTTTTTAAATTTTTATGGTCAAAAGAAAGAAGAATGGAAACAAGCAATAACCTCAACCTGGTTGTGATAACAAACGTTCCTTATGAAGGTTGTGACAAAGGCAAATCACAAACCAAAAATTATCTAAGCACACACCAGTAGGAAAAAACTAGACATCTCCCTGGAATGCCTATACCATTATATTCCTAAATCAAATTTACTTCCAAATAAATAATTAATTTGAACTATCTGACAACTACCCATTGTTAGGACTCTTTTACTTGCTGATATGAGAAGGGTAGGTGGTAGCAAGAAGAGGTGCATAAAGAATGGAAGAGCTGGGCACAGTATGCCTTCCTCCATCCCAAAAATGTTTGAGAATGGAAGGGTAAGAAGACTAGAACTGAGAGCCTGGGAGCTGTGGTGTGTGAGCTGGGTAGAAGCCAAGGCCTCTTCACCAAATGGTTTATTGTATGTGCATTCTGCAATGGAAAAATCGCTCCACCAGAACTCTCCAACAGCCAGGGTTGAAAATTTTGGTTGTAATTCAGTGCGAGATGCACTGCGCTCCACACAGGTTCTGTGTTCACTTATACAATGTCTATCAGGCCAGCAGGTGCTGTATATGCTCTGCACCTTGCAAGGCTGGGTCTTTATCTATACTGCAGACCTGGACTAGCTCAGTTACTGAGTGAAGGTAGCACTGAGCTCATGGCAGGCACATTTCTGCTGCTTTTAAAGTGAGTTTTGCAGTGCAGTGAGTTCTGCGCTGTCCCAGAATCTAAAATAGCTAGTTCAAAGATTCAGGTATTACTGAGTCATGCTGCAGTCTAATATGCAGACAGAGCCTCACTTATTTTTAGGTGACGTTCTCAGACCACTGTTGTGAGACACCTTGTCTGGTCCATCTTTAGAGCTGCTATGTATATAGGTACTACCTGGCATTTCGTTGTTATTTCAATGTCTAAAAAAACCCAAAAGTACATCAGAAAAGTGATGTGGATTTGATAATGAAAAACCATAGTACCAAAGGAGCTTAAACTTAAACATATTACTACTAATGAATGTTCTTGGAAGGCGGTGTGCTCAGTCAGGGCAGCAAGCTTAAAAAACACTGGAGCCAGATGGGCTAATTCAAACATCAGCATGCAGCCTTATCTGCTGAGAAATCAAACCAGCAAGCGGAATGTGGACACCCTTTCTAAATCCTGCAATTGTGAATTTGTGCTTCTGATGTAAGGTTTTCTTAGGTTTACATATTTGATCTTTAACTAGACTCTAAATGCTTTGTTTTATAGTTGTTGAATGTAGAAACTACACAATCTACGATGATCCAGCTTTAAAGGCACTGTCCATAGTAGTGCCATAAAAGTCAGCCATAGCCAAATTCTCAAAGACCTCATACATGAAGTTTATTTTCTGTGACAGGAGGCAGGAGGTCTGAAATCCAGTTTAAGTCAAGAGCTGACCCAGATCTAATGGTGAATTCTCTCCCTAATTACAAATGACCTCTCCTCTGATGTTGCCTGAAGCATCCTGAGGTGGAAGGAAGAAGATCAAGCTCAGAAGCATGGGATGTCCTTTGGGTCTCACTAATGTGTAAAGAGTCCCAACTCATGTGACACTAGTATTTATGGCTACATATGTGTGATGATAAGAATGCAATTCAGATGGTAAAATACTTCTCAGAGCTGCAAAATGAAGGAATATCTACATCTACATAAGAGACAAAGTCTGGATTTTGCCAATGCTAGAAAGAATTGGTTTTAAAAAACGGTTAGCAATGAATCTGTGGTATCAGCTGATTGAAACACTGATAAAAGTAGAAGATGCTTCATAACATATGTCTGAAAACTACTAAAGATTCATGGTGTCTGCTGCCAGGGAGACAGGATACAAACACTGCATCTCTTTGTGTCAGTGAGTCCAGTGTCACTACGGATGCAGGAGATATTAATTCCAGGGGGAGAGCAGTGCCAACTTATCTCAAAAGAATCCCTTCAACAGCTTCTCCACTTAGGTAGCTAAGAAGTTCAGTGTCCAATGAAAGTTGCTGCCTCCTGGCATTACCTCTGCATCATTAAATAAGAAGGCAGTGATTTGGGCAGTTCGACTCTCTAAGGCCTGCAAAGAGGCAAGAGAAGAGCCCCAGGCCACTCTGACTAGCACAACTAATTTCTGTAATGTAGCTTGAGAAACGGAGGGGAAACACAAATGACAGAATATCATGAGCATTTATGAGAGAATTCACATGGATGGCCAATGGCCAGAACTATCACACATTCCATTAAAAAATAATCAGGAAAACCAGAGAATTGAATTTCCTGCATATCATGGCATGTTGCACGGAAGACATCATATGCCAGACACATAGGAATGGAAAGCTGGCATAAGAAAGCTTGAGATTCCTATTCAGATCAGGCATGAACATTTACCACTGAAGACAGAACACCAAATATGATACACATAAACACTACAGAAAGCAGAATGCAAATATCCCCTGAAATAACAGGAGACTTCTGGTTCTCTTTTGCCTAACGTTGTTACGGATTCAATTAGGGGAAAAATAGACCTTAGTGGGACTCTAGTTTTTAATGAGATGTAATGACCCATCATCTGGGAGGCCATCATCTATGAATAGACTTAGGAGCAGCTAAGAGAAGATAATAGATCACAATTCAGGAAAGGCTCATTCTGATAATTTTCCATATTTATCAGTTTAAACACAGAGTACAAAATTCCAGCTGAAGACTATGAATAGGAAAAATTTAATTTGATAAGATGGATTTGAGAGTTTACAGGGGGCCTTACTCTGTCTTCCTAGATCATTGTAGAATGTTTTAAAATCTTCATACGTATCATGACACTTACAACCTCATGAACAGAAAAAAGTCAAACATCTCATTGCCAAGGAGCACTTGAAGCAAAACCAGTCAATCTAGAAGCATTTATGTTTCTATAGTAAATACTGTACAGAGATACTAAAAAAAGAACAGAGAAAGTTCCCGACTGCAGATGCTAATTACTGAGTAGCACTTCTGTGATTTAACTTGAACTGTCAAAAAGTAAGCATCCAGTGTAAGCGGTTTTCCTGTGCTCCCTCAATAATCAGTGGAGAGTGACAGACATCTCCAGGGAAAAAACCTTTTCATTCTGGCTAGCAGGATGAATCACCCTCACACTTCCAACAGCTGTAAAGGGTATCTAGATGATCGTCTTGCCAACTGAAGCTTAGATCAGCTGGAAAAACAGACCAGATTTTGGGCACACCAGCACAGCAGTCCTTCTTCTGATCTGGAAACAAAAGCAGGGTTTGTGTTCCCAGCACCTTACCATTTTACTAAATTCTAGTTGGTCAGAGAAAGTATTCTTCCTTACACATTTTCTTTCCTACATATTAGACCGTCATAGATAAAACTCTAATCATCAGCTGGATGCCAAAGAACACTGAATGGGCTCAGTTTCATCCTAGGACACAAGAGCAGCATCACGGCATGAGATGAGTTATATGCTTGGAATGGTTCTTCTTTGTCACTGCTTAGAAAGGACTCTAGATACCCAGATGAGATATTGATACATGTATCTGATAGAGAGTGCATATAATTGTCTGGGCAGATGAATCCTACCCAAAATTGACGTGTGGATGCTGAACACATCCATCCCAGCTGAATAGCAACCTTCTTGTGCACTCATGTCCCTCTGCCATCGTGCACTTACTGCCTCCTACTCACAGGTTTTGGTCAGGGAACAGCTGTTTTCCTCAGACAATTAAGCTTTCTGGAGAAAATTAAACAAAACCCCTTTCTATGATGCTGCATGAATACTCTTTTATAAGTGGAAATGTGGGGTACCACTAAGAGACATTTAGGGAAAAGATCCAGTCAAATCTACCAGCCATTAGGCCATGTCGGGAATGCTGGAACAGACTCGTGAAAGATCCTGCTTAGTCTCTTTCATACAGTGGTTCTTAATAATGAGCATATAATAAATGTACAGTCTAGAGAATTTACTATACAGTATCCAATTGGATTTATATAGTCATAAACTTCCACAGCACTGCTTTTGTGATTTACAACAGTCTCTACTAATTATGAAGCTATGCCTGGACCTGGGATGTAAAAGGCAAATGTTACCAGACTGGTTGTACAGTGACACTGTACAAATGCACATTTGCCACAGCAATTTTGAATTGCTTATTAGAAGACAGCCATTACAAATAACCATATACTTCAATCTGCTCTTAAGAAAAGCACCAAAACCAGAAACCTGGGAAGTTTGTGAGTTGGTGTTTTATTGTGATAGAGTTTAGAGATAAGGAATCAGGAATGGACAGTCGATGAAAGTTCTGCTACTTTCTGCCTGGATTGTAGGGGACTGGACTTGGTACCTTATCTGACCCCTTCACAGATCTATACTTCTGATTTCCTAAACAGAAAACACCACAGGAAATACTGTAACTTACTGTAGGACAAGCCTCTCATGACCTAAATGGATACAGGAGGATGTTTACTTCACAGAAGTTTTCCAGCAAAGATATTTAATTTTGTTGTTACTCAGTATATTAAATAACTACTTCAGAAAGGACTATTTGTCACTAATAGGAATTACCTGGGCATCGTGGGCAGCACAGCTGTGGTACATGCACAGGGGAAGCACAGTGTAGACTTGGGCATCTTATTCTGCTGCACAAAACATTTCCATTCTGCAGGTGGAACATAGTATGTAGTATTTTAATGAAATGGGCTGTCTTACAAATTTCTGTGTTCTCTATTCTACATCCCAATATTTTTTAAAAAATGCCTTTTTACAACATGCTGGTTTTTCTCACACCAAGGTAAGCCCAGATACTTCCACTGCCTTTGAATTGATGCTGGAGGTCAGAAATCCTTACAAACCTTAAAACTGGAGGAAGTGTCTAAAAATGGATTGCAACAATATCCATTTCTCTTTTTCTTTCTATTTGTCTTTTGAGCAGATCATGCTTAGGAGTTGTGTTTCCAGAACTAAGACATGGATAATTAATGGTAGGTCTCTGAGATATCCCCTACTGAGGATTAGTTCAAGACCACAAGAGACAATAGCATCTGTAATTGTTCCTGAAAACTGTGGAGAGTCTTTTGTTTTCATTTTATTGCTTTCCCAGTAGATAAAAAACACCAGTTGGTTAGCAGCCATTTTTCTAAGAAATATGAGTTAAGTCTTGGGAATAAGGTTCATTATTCATGTCATTAACATAATATTCTATTTGACCACATCTAAGTTTGATTTATAATTAAAACACAGGGAATTTTCATTCTCCAGTGTCTGTAACCAGAAAAGACTATCCATTTCAAATTCCCATTTCCCATCTATAATTCATCCTCCTAATTTACCTCTTCGTTGCTCATGTTTATAGCAAGAAAGATCTTTCAGCATGAACAGTGATATTAAGCTATGACTGTAGTTTTAGGTGGTGTCAGGACTAAACCCACGTTATTTTCATATGTCTTCTGAAGCACTGAAATGTTTCCAGTGGATGTGCAGACTTCCCTAGACAGCAGATGTATATGCCTTTCTAGTCATCTCTTTCAAAATAATTCATTGACAAATATCTGCAGACCACAGGCTGGAATCCTGCTGTTAAATCATTGCTAGCCACAAACTACAGTTGTGCATCTGCTTTGGAAAGAGACACTAAAAATGATATCACCATCTGTTTCCAATGAGAACTGAAATGAAATATACTGATTTTGTAGAGGAGGAGCAAATTTCAGGCTGTAGGATCTTCACAGAATAAGGACCGTCCCTGATCTGCACAGCTCGTTGTCCAGCAGACCTGGGAGCCTGTGAAGCACTACTGTACAAGAAAGGCTGGCACTGCCTGCTGACCTGGCTCAATGTTGCTGACTTGTCCTGTTCCATGACCTCACTCTTTTTCGTTTTAAGTCCTGTGGAATCTCCTGAGGCAAATGTTTACTTTCTGTGCATGACCAGCTACGATAAAATACTGCAGGCCAACTCTGCTGCTCCGCACTGGCAGCCAGACTCTGCCATCTGCAGCAGGACAGGACTATTTCAACTGATCTTGTGCTTAGTGAGACTGATCTTACACCTACATTCACAGTGGTATTTGGGGGAGCAGCCCCACTGACCAGAGCACGACTCAAGCACGGGTCAGTCTCTGTGAGCCAGGGCCAAGGTCATATTTCTGCATCAGGTATCCGGGGAGTGTTGAAGTATCTCTCCCTGATGTGGGCTATCAGTGCTGAGTGTGGAGAGCAGCCATTTAGCCCCTGAGGTCTGCAGATATGACTATGAACAAAAGCAAAAAGCTGCTGTATTTTAGGGAGTAAAGTAATGATCTGACAAATTGTGAGTGCTTAAATTTATTTCAGTAACAGTCAACAGGCTCCACTGTGAACTGGGGGTGAGAAGGGGTTACAAAAGGAAGGGGGAACAGGGTGAGAACACTGAATTATGTTTAGTTTTATTTTGGTTTAAGTATGTAAATTATAACTTGTAAATATACAATACTATATACACACAAAAACAGGGAAAGCTTTTTCTTTATAGTGCCAGGCTGAATAACTTGGCCTCTGTTTAGTTAGTTAATTTGTCTCGCCTTTTTCTTAAACATCAGAAGTGCGTGTGCTGGGGGGATGGACAGACAGACTGTTTCAAGACAGAGCAGAGATCTCTGTCTGCTGCCTGGCTGATGTGACTTGTTTTATGCAGAGGTCATACGGATGGCAATGTTTGTGGCCAGCAAAGACATTTTGATCACACTGGTGATTTTTTTGCTTTTCTCTGCAGTTGGGGGAATCAGTTGCTGCTTCAGACTCTGTACAGATCCTTTGCCTACCTGCCAGGGAATCATAGGTGGTTTACACTTAAATCTCTCTTACTTGCTATCTGTGGCACACTTTACTTTCATTTTTTTACGCTGTCATATTTGGTTTATGGTCTGTGTTTGCGCTGTATCATGGCATGTTTTCTAATGCCTTTATTTTGTTAAAATTATAAATTGCTGAGGGTTTCCTGGAGGAAACCTCATGAAACTGATGAAGTTTCACGGTCTTTTATTGTAGGTCAGTGCTCTCAGGGCATGATTTTGGCCAGGACAAAGCTCATGTGAGTGGTTGGATGCTGCAGCTGTTATTAGGAATCTTCCTTCCAGACAAGAAGAGTCACACCCCAGAGGTCCCTCAGCATTCTCGCTGCTGAAATAAGCCCAGGTTACATTTTGCACCCTCATGATACACCAAAGGTAAAACATAGCAAACAAGGGAATAGAGTCCAATCCACTTCTGAGCTGCATGTACTGGGAACTACCATAAGCAGTTTCCTTCTTTACTAAACCTGCTGCCCTGAACTGTCACGTTTTTTTTTCCATGCCCAAGTGAAAAGTTAAAAAATAAAACAGACTCTGATTTCAGGAGGTTCATGGTGTGTGGGTGTGCCTGGGTCCCAGCAGTGCTGTTCTCTAGAGGAGCTGACCAGGCACTTTCCCATCTCTCCAGACTGCCTAACATCTCCCTAAAAATAATCAAGCAATGATTTGTACCCAGATCTCTAGGGTTTCCGGTTAATTTCTTCCCCACCCAAGACATATCCTTCCAGTGGTTTAATGAGTGTTTTACTCCACACATACTCTGAGGGAGTTTTCAGCTTTGCATATCCATCAACAAAAGTTGAGTGGTAACTCCTTTTTGCTCTAAACAACGACTTTTCTTCTTACTACATAGTTTTTTCTCTTATAGCTGCATTCTGCGTCTGAACTTGTGGGACTGTCTGTGCATCTCTGCACTGAATTGTAGCAGCAGATTCCCTCAGAGGAAATGCTGCACAGGGGCCCAGTATTTACACTTGTAGGGAGGGGAAATGGCCAGGAATACTTTATTCTGCATTAAATACAGCAGACAGAACTCAGCATCTGGAGTGTCTCATATGTTAGTGAGTAAGATACCTTATTGTTTATTTTAAAGTACTCTCAGGGACATAAACTGCCCTCACTTTTGTGCCTCCCCCCAGCTGTATATGACATACTGTGGGGATCTCTGCTGTGCTCTTGCATCAGCCATCAAATGATGAGAGACTTTTCATATTCTTTCCAATTCTCTCTACTCCCCATAACCTTTTCTCATGTTTCATCATCTTGTTCTGTTTTGACTGACTTTTACTAACAGTGATATGCCAGCCTGTTCCTTCAGCACTTTAGGGCAGCAGATGCCTTGATGGAAGATGTTGGCACTGTACATAGATCAAAGCACCAAATTCAGGTTCAGCATAACCATCCATACTGATGGAACTGCAAGGATTATACTTAGGTAGTGGGGCCTGATCTGTCAAGACGTAATGCCCAGCATCCACAAAGCTTCTGGCTAGTTAAGGAATCATTTTGTCTATGCTACATAAGTGTTATTTCCCAGTATTGGCCTTCTCTGTTAATATTTTGCCTTCACTAGGATCAGCTGCCTCTATTTCCTGCAGCATGACCAGGACCCACTAGTGAAAACAGGTTTGGGCTTCGTCAAATCATAGCAACAACAGAAAGGATTCTAGTCAATGAAGCAAGTAGAAGTTGTAGGATCAATAACTCAGCAGTCCTACCTCTGAGCAAAGACAATTAACGCAGTAAACAAGGCCATAAGGTTCTAGATAAGGATGCCATCTTTCTCCTACACGGTACTTCTTATCTTGAAACACACAGTATGTATCTGAATCTGTAAAATAGTAAAGAATTGAAAGAGCTGTGAACAAAAATTTCCATCCCATGAAGTGTATTTAGGCATGCAGAGTTTTCTGTAAACTACTTTTTCTTTCCCTGGAGAACCACACAACAGAAACACATGCTGTTTTTTTCTAACCTCCCAAATCAAAATAAATTACACAGCCTCCCATTTTTCCAAAATTGCAACTCCTGAAAAGATAATAAAATGGCTTTCACAGAGGTGAGTTTATCCTTTCACCTGTTAAGAAAATTAAAGGGCCTGATCACTCAGACAGGCTTATAGGAAACAAAACCTTTTCACTGCAAAACCAAAGAAATTGGTCCAACTCAGGAAAATCCCAGGTTGTACTGCACAGAGATGTTAAAATAATTTATCAGCTTTCAAAACATTTTAAGATTCTTTTTTTTTTTCATTAGCACTTGTGATCTTGCACTTGCAGATTTGCATAAATCCACATACCTGTCAAACATTATTGTCTTGTCTCTCCCTATCACATTATGGTTTCACATTGAAACCTCAAATCTCTACAATAAAAGGGTGCTCCCTCATGTGTTTTCATGTGGGAATTTCTTTCTCTTGACTTAATGATATCCAAATTCAGTTTAATTCATTACCCTCAGTACAGATGGTACTTCAGGATATCTTAACAAAATACCCATCTTTCACGTGGCAATCCAAGCAAGGGACATTCTTCATATTTACTGAGCTAGAAGAAGGTAGCAAGAGCCAGGGACTGTCAGTAGAAAAAGTGATCTGCTTTGCCTTCACACAGAAGCATGACAGATGAAACACAGGCTATGAAAAAGTAGACAACTGGAGTCTGTTAATTTCTCACACTGTTCTCTCTTTCAACAAGGTTCCTGTGCATGGTTTTCCTGTGAGTGAGTTCAGCAGGGCAGAAGGCTTTATGGAACTCACTCTCTTTTTTTTTTCCCCCCCCATTTACTTCCTTGGAAGCAGAAGTTGCTGAGACTGAGTCCAGAAGTTTTAATGACTTCTCAGGGCAAACAATGTCTTTTTTTAAGAAGAAGGCCAAAACCCAACCTGCGCAGGTGGGGAGAGCATTCCAGAGACCTGGTAATAAGGCTGAAGCAGGCAATTAGTCCCAGACTTATTTGAGTAGTTATTTCTCCTTACCATGATTTCTCAAATGTGTTAACATCTCCCACAGACGACAGGCTTTGTAGAAATGCTCCCTTTATTTTGTTTGTATTCGTTTCAATTCTTCTCATTGAATTTTTGACAGTGCTTAGACTCTTAATTTTCTCAAATGATGAACCTAATACAGTTCATATGAGGTTGTTTTTACAACACAACAGAAGAGTCTTGGACAAGCTTTACATTAGCTGAAAACTTCAGCACAATAGTTTTACACATGGGACAGATTCCAGATAATCTGTCAGATGTTTGCAGAGGTTACTAAATGGAATTAAGCACACTCTTAACTCAGGATATTTGAAATAAAACAGATTCTCCAACTGATGTGTTATGGTCTTTATGATGCACTATAACCTGTACAGCTTTAGGAAAATGTACCCCAAATGTGGCTGTGACCTGATTCTACTAAATACAGGATTAGAAGGAGACAGAATATTAGAAGGTTTAGGATATTGTTTTCTGAACCACTCCTGAAAATAGAAGCAAAATATCCAATTTAGGTGAATGTGACAGCTTTGTTTGAAGTCTACTTACGTTTTACTTGTTCTAGTTTACCTCCATCTATGAAAAGGAGACAGAGCACACCAAAAAAGATAAAATGAAAATCCTCCAATATCCACTTTCTTTTCATCTTCATCGTCAAAAGGAAAAGAAAGAGACTCCAAGTAGAGAATGTTAAGCTGTTGGGAAAAAAATATTAAATTAAAGTAAAATCTTGTAAGATACTTGATGATTCCATTCAGCACACAGAAATCCTAAACTGCCAGAACAAGAAAAAATATGTATCATGCATCTTCCTCTCATGGAAGAAGCTTTGTCTTCAGATAATTTCATTTTTGGAAAAGGGGCCACATTCCCATTCATGAAAGCTGAAAACTGGATATTCCTTCTAAAAATGTCGTTCTTTTATTTCAAAGCAATCTGGCAAGTAAGCAATATAAATTCTTAAAAGTTCTCTTTCCCAAGAAACTAGTCTGGGAGATGTTCTTGTAGAGCATCACTTTTGAATGCATCTTTGGTGTCAGTTGTAACATGTTTGCTTCATCCTAAAGTTAATCTGGGTGTCCCTGGAGTACTGGCCCTGCTGTGGAAATCCCTGCTCAGGGTGAGCCAGCGGGCCTGCTGCAGCCAGAATGAGTTTTCCTCGCCACATCTAATAGGCTTCCAGCACTATTCAGCTTACCCCTTCGCCCCTCTCCCAGCCACTATTGTTCTGGGACTGTGTATAATTAATTTTTCTGGAGTTAACCCTTTTGCTGCCTTGATAGCTGAGATTAGAATAGCGGAATGACTTGTCATCCTCATTCCTGTAGAACTTTCATGTTCTTGCATTATCTTGCATGAGGGGCAAAAAACATGGCCATAATCTTGCACACAGGGCAAAACTTAATGTATTCTTCTCTGTGTGGTGCAGAGCTGGTATTGTACTTGCTGCAGGTGCCATTCTGTTTATCTTTTTCTGGTTTGTAAAAGGTGAATTATTTTAGGGAAATAATTAACTAAAATAGTTTGGGTTTTTTTTTTTTTTAATACAGCCAACTTAAGATTCTATTATTTTGATGCTCCAAAGTTTATAAGCATTCATTACAAAAGTATTATCTTCCAGAGTGCACTTGTCCATAATTTACAATGTTGGAAAGATTTGGGTGTGTTTTTAAAAGCCTTGATAAGGATTCACTATTAGTTTTACAGAAGTTTAAAAAACCCAAAAAGAGTCACTACTGGAAAAATGAACAGTCTGTTTTGTAAACTAATTTGGCTCTTCAGATCTCATGTAAATAACAGAACTGTACATAAATATGTTTAAACTCACAGATAATCAAGGCAAAAATAATAGTTTATATACATATATTGAAAATTAGGCCATGGATAACTTAAAGAAACTAAACAGTAAGTTAATAAGCCCTTAAAATAAAAATCTTCCTATTAAGACTGTTGAGACCTAGGACTCTGTAACAAAGGGTGTGTGATCTGATTTTATCAGTGGCTTCATTGCCAATACTGTTCAAGGGTTCTCTGTATTCCCAAACCACAACCACAATGGACATTTTCCTTAACTAATCAAACCTATGCCACTACTCTGTGCTCAGTAAGCTCACTCAAAACAATGCAACTTGTCTCTGAAAATATTTTAAAAAAAATAAAATTATTTAAAGCACACTCCCTATTCAGTAACAAAACATAACTTTCCATTTATTTTGCAAGTTGAGAATAATATTTCAATTTCAGAAGAAGTGTTTAAGTATTTTTTTTCTTTCGACATGTTCAAATCACATAGGATATTTCTGAAGCCAAACATCCTTTTAAAAACCTGTTTAACATTAAATCCTCATGATTTAGTCCCAGGACATCATGTATGCATTGAGAACAACAGTAGCACAGCACTAGGACTAGCAGAAATGTGGATGTTTAAATATTTCAGCCTTCTTAGGGATTGCTTAAGCAAACAATAATTATCAATGGCACACAATTATCCTTTGTGCAGCACTTTATCTGATAGCTAGGTTGGTTAGTTGCAATAGAAAGGCGCAGAAATCCATCCATTTTAAATGTCAGGTCTTCAAAAGGAAGAATAATTTAAAACTTGGACTGCTTATGCTCAGAAATGCTGCACAGTAATGTGAGATGGAGAAGTTAATCACAGAAATGGGAAGGAGACTTTTGATGTGTTTCTTAATTCTCTTTAATTTCTGTATTGTTGTTACCCCAAATATAAACATGTACTTTTCACTACTAGCACACTCTCTTTATTTCCCCAAAGGGCAATGTCCTAAAAATATTCCTGGATTTGAATAATCTCAGTTAGGATTAACCTGTTAATTATTGGTGTGTTTTCTGCATTGTAGAAACAATGAAAGTCACCCACATTTTACGTGACAATTACTTCGTGAAATAAGGCAGATATGGCTCTGTTTAACGCCTCGCCCTCCAAAGAGCCCTGTTTGGTAACTACAAGAGGCAGTGTCCGGCCTCGCCACGTTTTACGATTAGTGAAAAAAAACGCCAAAACCCAAAAATGGCAGTGCCGAGGGCAGCTGGCAGAGGCTGCGAGGCCGCGGCGATGCAGCGGCGGGGACAGCTCAGCCCCGACGGCCGCGCTCCCCCTGCATCACCCGCAGTGCGAGCCCTCTCCCCGAGGCTTTATCCCAGCGGCGCCTCCGCCCGCGGCTGTCGCGGGGAGGCTGCAGGCGGGCGGGGCTCCTGCTGAGCCGCGGCCGGAGGCTCCCGGCTCTCACTGTTCGGACAGAACAGCCGCCCAGCCCGGGCCGGGAGGGGAGCTCGGCTCGGGGCTGCCCTCCTGCCCGGCTCCCGGCCAGGTGCCGGCGCTGCCCCCGAGGGGCCGGCGAGGCACTGGCCGGCGCAACGGGACAGACGGAAAGCCCGGGAGGCGTCGGATGCCCGGGCTGGGCTGTCCGTGCAGCGGCCCCGGGCGCCGCTCCGGCAGCAGGACCGCGCCTTCCCCGGGGTTCCGCCTCGGACAGCAAAGCTCACAAACCTGGGACAGGGCTGGAGGCCGCTCCGCTCGGAGACTGCCGCGAGCAGCGCTCGGGCTGAGGCAGCCGTGCGGCTCGGCGCTCTGCTCCGCCGGGATGCGGGGGCTCCGGCCAGGAGGGTCCGCTGCTCGCTCACGTTGCCATAATCTTCTCCCGCGGCTTTTAGGTGTCCCCTTCGATTAGGTGGTGAAGCGGCAGGCAGGGAACCGACGAGGGTCCTGCCGCCGCCGCTGCCAGCCCTTGACCCCCGACTGATGGACGGGAGCGGAGAGGGAGGGATCCGCTACGCCCGAGCTGCGGGCGCTCCGGAAGGTCCCGGGCTGGGGCACCTGCCACCGCCTCCTGCCCGGCGGGAGCGCAGCGAGGCCCCACGGCCGGAGGATGCTCGGCGGCGGGACCTGCCCCGCAGCCCTGCCCGCAGTGAGCGGCGGCGGGAGGCGGGGAGAGCAGGTCCGCCTCCGCCCCGGCCCCCTCCTCGCCCGCGCCCGCGGCCCGGCACAGCGGCGTGACTGACACGGCCGGGGTGGAGCCGCTCCGCCATGGGGGGACCGCGGAGGGGAGCAACGCCGGAGACGGGGTTCGGACCCGCCCGCCCTCCGGGTTGCCCTCCCGCCCGCGGAGCTACCTGCGCTCCGCGTGCCGCGCACCCAGCCCGGTGCTCCGGTGCCTTCAAACGAGCTGCGGGCTGGGTGACCGTGGGCGCAGCTCCCTCCGCGGGAACAGAGCCCCACGGGCGGCTTTCTTGCAGAGTGGACTCCACAGCGAGACGGCTCTTTAATGGGCATCTCCCAGGTGGGGTGCCCCCCGGAGCAGACCCCACGGAGTTAGCATCCACTGGGATCTGCCAGACACCTTCTGCTGATAGCCTCTGGTCTGATTTATTGTGTTAGAAAGTTTCATGGTCCCACTGAGATTCTGGTGGAACTAAATTAAACCCATGACTCATATGCTTGGTCAAACATTCTTTTTCTGTCTTCTTGTCGTCCCTGTAACTAATAAGAAGAGATCAGTGAACTCTTGGCAAATCATCTGAGAAAAAGGGTGAGGTATGAAAAGACATCATGTGGAGAAACAAATTACAACCTCTTTCCCCTAGTTTAGGACCAGGGTGTTTGGGGAGCACTGCTGGGAGGTCATATACCTCTCAGACTTAGTAGATATTTTCAAAAGACTGAAAATTGACCAGAACTTTCATTTCCTCCATTGCACCTTAGCGGGACAAAACACTAAAGGTACAGTGTATGGTGAAACCTTACAGTAGCATAAGGAAAGGATAGATGACTTATTAAGGCTTTTGAAGCGTGACTTCACAAGTAACCAAGGCTGTGTGTCAGTCAATGCAACTTTATAACTCTTCAATAATGAAAAGAGAAAGTTCTGGAGCTAAGCATTTTGAAAACACTGCTCCATGCCTATTTCTGTGTCACTCTGCCACTCTGTCTTGCTGTGCACAGGCAGTAATCCATGCTCCTAAGCAAAGATCATTGCTTAAAGCTCTTAGGCCCAAATGTGATGCCTGCTGCTGCAGGCTAGTATTTTCGGAAGAGCCATTGCATGAAACAGGGATGGGCAAACGGAGGAAGAAATGGTAACTCTCAATCAGAAGTATGATTGTAATTTGTACATGAAAGCAGAGAACCTGCTCTGTGCAAGCTCCAGTCTCACAGAGGGATATCCATGCTCACAGAGCAAAGAGTTAAGCACATGAATGTGCTTCTGAACTGTGGGGCTGTAGTAATGTTGTTCCTTTAGGTGTTGTGCTGGGTTAGACCATGCAGGCTCAGCCTGTGAGATAATGTGTTGGTTTTTGCTTGGTCCAATTTTTGCTAGTGGGAGGGGAGCCCAGAAAATGGCTCCTGTGAACATGCCCAGCAGATCCAATACCTGATGGCGCTGAAAATGATGGACGTGCTGCTGGCCAAGGCTGAGCCAATCAGAGATGTTGGTTACGCCTCTGTGAAAACATATTTAAGAAGAGACCAAGGTAGGGGGGGGACACGCACTTCTTTTGGCTGGAGGAGGAGGAGATGGTGGAAATATGTGAGGGGAAACAGCAGCAATGCAGACACCAAGGTCAGTGGAGAAGGTGGGGGAGGAGAAGCTCCAGACACCAGAGCCAGGAATCTTCTGCGGGCCGTAGTGAGGACCATGGTGGAGCGGGATGTCCCCCTGCAGCCCATGGAGTCCACGGGGAATGTTAAAATCCACGCGCAGCCCTACGCCGGAGCGGGTGGATGCCTGGAGGAAGCCGTTGCCTAGCGGGAATCTCAGTGGAGAAACGGGCTTTTACAGACTGAATTAAGTGCCCCACGCCAATGCCTGAGAGAGATTGTGGTTCAGCAAAGAGGAAAAAAGCCTGGCTCCCAAAATGGAACAGCCAACTTGGAGATCTGTAATCCGCGAACAAGAGACCCCATGCCACAGCAGTTTTGGGAAAAACTGTCTCCCCGTGGGGGAAGCTCACACGGCAGGGTTGGGCGGATTGCCACTTGTGAGATTTGGGACCAGCGGCTAAGCAGAAGAAAAGACTCCTCTCCCCTGAGCAGTGGAGAAACATTTTGGTGATGAACTGACCTACCCCACCCCCCCATGCCTTGTTCCCTTGTGCAGCTGCTGGGAGGGAGGGAGGGGGGTGAGTGGAGAAATGGTATCTTTGAAAGTTTTGTTTCATTCTCATTTACTTCTCTGATTCTGTTACAATAAAAGTTTTTTTAGCCTGTTTCTGCCGAGTGCATCTTTTTCTCCCAGTTTTTCCTTATCTCAGCTCATGAGCCCTGAGTGTATTAATTTGTGAGTGCCTGGCATTTGGCCAGAGTCAAACCACAACAGATAAATTGCCTATGAATAACATAGACACTCAGATGTATGACTGAACTGACCCTGTTGCAGTTTGTGAGTAGGAATCCATAGATCCTTGTAGACAGGCTTAGTAGTTTGGGTTTATAGCAGCTACATGACTTTAGTAAATACAGCTTTGGGCCTGGGCAGAGCTCAGTTTTACTACAGAGATACTCTCCAGAGCAACCCACCCAACACAACTGCCCATCTATGTCAGACTTCTCTGGACAGTGTTCACCCCATGTATTTCCTTCGCTGTGCTGATACAAAGTCCATTCTGTATAAAGACATTGTGTATAAGTAATTGTTGCAGTACTCTTTATGCCTAGTCAGTGTAGTAGTTATGAGAAATATTTTCTATAGACTGCGTAACCTGAGTTCTTTTGCAGAGGGATTCTTTGAAAATAAATTCCTTATTTGGCCTGAAGAGTGCTTTGGAAAAGCTGCTATAGATGCCAGCACTTCCCACTGCATTCTGTAAGACTGTTTCAGAAGATGCTGCTGTCTGATGGTTTCTGCAGGTACTGGTTCAGGTGCAAGACCTTTGCTGATCATAGAGATATACAAATTGGAGTTCTTTTCCCACTCTGGCAGATTTAGGTTGCAGAGAATTGGCTGAAAGAGCCTTTCTGTCATGTGAGGGCGTGGAACTCACTGAATTGGCAACTTGGTGGAAACTCAGACTTCCAAGGGCAGGCTGCCCTAGCCTGACTCCTAGTCCCGGTCCTGCTGCTCAAGCTGTTCATCAGTTGCTGGGAGGTCCCTGAGGACTTCTGAGTGATGATGCAGTCTGGTATCTTTCTTGATCAGGTACAATGCCTCCCTCTGCTTCTTGTCCTTCATCTTCCCATGGCATAGTGTTGTGGCAAGGGTTACAGTTGTTAGGCCAAAGGATAATGTGGCACATGCTGGACATTGTGCATGAATGGAATGTTCACAGGTGGCCTCTTGGTGAGTGACCCTTGCTGAGCTGGCAGGGTTTGCCAGTGCCCCCTGGATCCTGGTAGTGCTGCATGCCCGAGCTGTTCCTCTTCTCCCAGCTCTGCCCAAGTCTCACCAAGAAGTACAAGGACAAGCCACTATTCTTTGTGTGTCGCCACAGCCTGTCATGCTTTGCCTTGTCTCATAGCTAATACAGCCCCATGTTAGGGGTTTGTCTTACCCCCCTTAGACCACAGCACTGATGGCTTAGCAAAGCCCCTGCTCCGTGCTCCTACTCAGCAGTGAGCTGTTACTGCAACTGGCTGCTGCACACGAGTGACACACAGCTCTGGAGAAGCATCAGATCCGCTGCTCTTACCCTTCATGCTGCCAAGCAGAACTCGCCAATGAAATATGCTCTGCATTCTGGTGTCCAGACAGGAAATAATTGCTCCCAATAGTGAGCATTACAATTGAAGGATGCCCTAAGTTTTTAAAAGCACAGAGATTTACCCATGTAATTCTCATTAAAGATAATGGAAATTAGGCAGATAATAATGTGACACTGACAGTAGGAGTCCATTTCCCTTGTGCTGTGCCTCACCGTGACTGAGCAGCATGTAGGTATCCTACTATTATTTCTCAGTTCTTGTGAGGGGAAAAAAAGCAGGATAAAAGATTCATGCCAACGCTAACATGTTTACACACCATGTGGAGTTTTCTTGATTGGAACAGACATTGAGCTCTGAGAGATATTAGACACATGACACAACTTCCCTGCCTATCTTTTTTTCTTCTGTTTATCTGTGGTCAAATTTTCACTCTAAAAATATATGAAAGGAAGTTCTTAGTGAAATTAATTCCATTGGTTTTTGCATTCCTATAAATTCAGTGAAGCCCTTTAGAAAATGTATCTTAAGATGCTAAAAATTATTCCCAGGATTTTATAAAAATCTCTGAATTACTTTTTGAGGTTTGGATGAGCCCCCCCAGCTATCATACTGGGAATACAATATCTAGATGTTCACCAAGCAGTCTTCACATATACTGTTCAACAAAAAGGGCTTCCAATGTGCATGATTTTGTGATTACGGCATAGGGTGGTCATGAGCATTCTCCACCTTCCTGTTTATTCTGTAGCACTGACTTCATCCACGGTGGGTTGTCAGTCTTGTAGCACTAGAAATTGATTTATTTATTTGCCAGTGAGACAGACGGATGCAGTGAACCTGAGATTTCAATTCAGTCTGCTAAACAAAACAGCATTACATAAAATGGAGAATTGTAGCCCAGTTCCTCATTACCTTGTTGTGGATATACTCACATGGGACTGAAGAGCGGCTGAAAGTCCTTCATTGTTCTGTCAAAAAATACAAATAAAAGATATGTCTTTAAATTTCACTTCCAAATACACAGGTGAGAAGAGACTCACAGGACCTGCCAACAGCAATGGAAATGCAGGAGAAGTGAACCACACAATTTTCTATTCCATCCTAGAGTAAATGGCACTTTGGTAGGCAGGGTGTTGAGAATCCCAATGCGTAGGTGTAGAATAAATACATGCACTCAGAGGTGAGGCCCTTCTGAATTTTGCATGTGCTCATCATTTGCTCAAAGTGCTCATCTGCAGATGTTTAAAATCTAATCTAATCTAGTTGAATTGAATTGAATTGAATCAATCTCAGCTATTTATAAGATACTTATTACCACCACACTGTGTGTGCAGCTGTAATTATGATCCTATAATTCTCTTTCATATCTGTAATGTCAAAGACTGCAAGACAATTTGTAGGAATGTAGATTTTTTTTTTGAATATTCATGATCTGCATGAATAGCAAGTTCAAATCTTCAGTCCAAACTTTCATCTATCCTGTATAGGCAGTGTTTTGTGGGCAGGAAGCACAATTAGTGCTTCCAGCAACGTGTAAATCCATATAACATGCAATAGCTTCTCAGTGACTGTTTTCAGTGATTGAAAAGCAGCATCAAAGTAACTGTATAAGTGATTATTTCTGAGTTCTGGGATCAGCTTCACCTTCATTGTTTTTTTCACTACCACACATTCTTGAGAACAGCAGAAGGTGGTATAGTTCACATAGAAACTACAGACATTCTTGCCATTGCAACTGTTGACTAGAATCACACTTGGGAAAAATTTTCAGGAGTTTAAAAGAATCTCAGTGGTTTGCTCTTACTCTTGCTATGCATGAGAAAAGCGGGAACAAATCTTAGAGATTGACTGTACCATGATAAAGATCCACTTGCTGAGACATTTCTTTACAGCTGGCATCTGCCAGATAAACCCACTCAGTCCTGTCTCCCAAGGCACGACAGAGTCAAGGCAAGCTGAATGAGGCTACAATTGCAATTTAAATATACTTTTGTAGACCATGATTACTGCTGCTAATCTCGCCTTAGTAAGCCAAAGACAATAACAACAATGTTACTGAGCACCTCGGGTATTATGTAATTCTTTTGCTTAGAAACTTGCTGGTGTGAGAGTGCTTTTGAAACGCGTTAGTAAAACTGAACTTGCCAAATGAGCCTTCTCTAGAGAGAACAAAGTCAAATACGTGCCAGCATGGAGCCAGAGCCTGCCAGGGGCTGAGGACTCGCAAATCCCATTGCTACCAGTGAGAGCTGAAGACACGAAGTCCTTCCTGTAACTGAGCTCAGTTGTACAATGAACTGATGGCTGTGGAGCTGTCTTTCCCACTGATAACGATATTGTGAACTTATCCACAGATCCTAATGCATGGCCTTGCACTAAGCTGGGACACCAGCCTGCTTGATTCTGACTGCTGGCTTAGGAAAATCACGCTGGCCTCTGCCTCGTTGTCTGACTGACCAAGATGCAACTCACCAGGACTGAGTTAGGCCAGAGTGGGACACCACTCGTTTCTCTTGTCAAGTTCATAAAGCCAGTCTTGAACTTTGCTTCACCAGAAGATGGTGATCCTGTCACATGAACAAAATTGTGCTGGGTTAGAGAGGCAGAAAAAATAGCTGAGCTGTGTCAAAAAATCGTAATGAATTTTCAACAGAGGATGGGAACAGTGGAAACGTCCAAGAGGATAATGGTGAAATTAGAAATGGCTCTTTGAGAATAACCAGCTACAGAAAAAAGTTTAAAGTGAGGAAAGGGGAGGGATTTCATTTCATCATTAAAAACATTAGTATAAAATACATGGAGAAAAACAAACAGTGAAGACACTGTTGCTAGTGGGCTGGCTTTTAAAGTATTAATGGAATGTCACAGAACAAGAGTTTCTTTATTCTTTTTTGTCCCAGATCCCTGCTTTCAAGGTTCTTGTGTGAACATGCAGCAGTTTGCAAGGCTGTGAAATTATCAGACCTGGACCAGTGCCAGTACAAACCAATTTATTGGAGTCCAGCAATTAACTAAAACCTAGAAAGCTTGATTAATTGTGGCACTGCTCAGCAGGGAACATTGAGAAAAAAAATCAGACTTAACTCCATGCAGTGTCTCTGTTCCATATACCAATTTACACTATGTGTAAATAAAAGTTTCTTCTCTGTAAATAAACTTACTATATTCTTTTGCATCATGTAGAAAGAATAATAACAATGCCATGTGAGGAAATGGCTAGTTGATGGCTCTCTGGATAATCATTTCATAATAGCTGTTACCCTGTTACAATTTTTTTGCAACTGAATTAATATCTCATTGTAACCCCAACAATAGGCTATATTATTTTAAAATATTGTTTCATTAAGCTTCTCTCTGGAGGGACATATTGAGAATCCAGCACTGTTATGTCTCCTTCTATTTCCTCAAACGTTGATATGTGCAAGAGAGATGAGGGTTTGGTAGTTGTTCAGACCTATTTAGGATAGAAAAGCAGCAAACAAATAGTTGAGCTGAGAATCAATTTAGTAGGGCAGAGTATGTTGACTGAAATGAAATCCTGTAGTCTGAGGAAACACGTGAGAAGCAATTACAAAGTGTAATTTAGGTGTTGTCTGATTTTATTATGATAGTATTAACAAATAGTGTCCACATTGATTGTTTTATTGTAAGGCATATCATAAAACTCTATGCATAAGCCAGAATTTAAAAATTTCATTCCTAGATGCCTTAGTGGCACATGAATCACCTTTACTATAGATTACTGAGAGGAAAGTAAATATTCCAGCTCAGTGTAATGTACTGCTGCAGCATATTATAATGAGTAGTACAAAACACTGGATCTGATTCATCTTAGTTCCTCTTACATCAAAATAATTCAATGGTTATACTGGAAAACAAGCTGTCTAAAGATAAAAAAGCATGGTAAAAGAATTGTCACCCCTGCCCAGTGACAAGGGAAAGAAAGATACATGAAAATATTTTTACCTTTTCAACATTATTTTGTATCCTAATCTGCATCCAACCGTGACACTGTCACATTCTCAGATTTAAAGAGTACAATCTGCAGACAGAGCTAAATCACATTAGGCAGCAGTGATAATAGAGCCCGGGCATGCAGAACATCCAGGGAAGCATCTAGCTGGGGCTGTGGGGTGATTTGGGACATTCAATGAGGTAGGAAGGGCTTTCTCCTCCAATTTCACTGTATTTATTGGGGATTTAATGTATTTTTTTAAAGATATTTGCAGTGGAAATCAGTTTGTCGGAGGTCATCTAATTGAATCTGCAGCCCTGGCAACACTTCACAAAGGCTGCCAGAAATGACCGAGTTGCTAATGCCTAACTGTGAATACCCAGCAGGGGTCCTCCACAGGCCTGAATACAGTCAATTATGTTATTTTTCTAAATATTAGTGACTCAGCTGTCTCTGCTTGTGAAGAGTTGCCAAGGTCACAGATACAATCAGACAGATCCTCCCCCTCTTCACTTCTAAGAGATGGGGAGAATCTTTTAAATATCACTCCGAATAATCCTTTAGTGGAGGGAAGGGTTCTCACTGGTTGTGCTGCATCTCCAGGGTGGTTGTATAGGGTCTCCTTGGTTTGAGTGGTGCCATGGGCCAGGCTGGGCGCTGTATCAGTGCTTGGGGGGGAGCACTGCTGGGAGTGAGCAGCCTCCCAGCAGTGCTGGGACATAAATACAGATTTCACAGTTCAGCTCAGCCGGCATTAGGGCTGAGACGTGACAAAAGACTGAGGTGCCAGTGGTTTGTCTCATCCCTTTAACACTTTTTTGTTCTTTCTGTCTTCTCTCCCTCCCACCTCTCATTGTGCTCCAAATAGCTCTGTGAAAGGAATGTTTCTATGTGCTGTAGCAATTCAGTTTTCCATTTTCCTCAGTAGACTCATCAGTGGGAGACACAAGCGTGGTGGCTAAGGAGAGCATTCATGGTCCAGAGGGCTTTTCCCTGAGGTTTACAGATTCCTCAGCAGCCACAATTCTTTGCCCTCTACACACAGCTCTGCAAGCATTTTAGGGTTTTGATTGTAACTGCCTTAGTTTTTGCCAAAAAGGCTCTTTTCCAAAGCCCAGCCTTCTCCATAAACAGTATCCCTATTCCTGTGGTCCATAGCCCAGCTCTTCTTATCTGATCAACAGTTTTTGGCAGAAGGGAAAAATCCCTCTAGAGCATTTGGGTGCCTGTGCATCGTTTTGGCCCATGTTTGAGGTAGTGCTTTGGGGCTGGCAAAGTTTCCTAATTTACTACTGTTAAATTTCATCCAACTTTAGGAATATTATGTGGATGTGGCCAATATCCTAGCTATTCTGAATCCATTGCAAATACTTTGCCAGCATGTGTCCAAGTATAATCCAATTTTGATGTTTTTAATGCCAATACAATTTCCCTATAAGTGCCTTCAGACCTGGCATCTGAGCTGCAGTTAGCAGGGGTTCAGCTGCTTGGAGCCCAAGTCCCAGGAGGTGAGACCTTTATTCCTTTGAGTCCCTGTCTGTCCTAGAGGTGGAAAGCTCAGACTGGCTCCCTAGTCACCACTGATGTTGCATCTCTGACTTGTTGAACATACATTGTTTCATGTGAGAGTGAGGATCTAGGCATTTCCTTGGAATGAGCAGAGAGTCTGGAGTCATGAGGTGTCTTTTGCTATTTGACATCAGTACACTTCAAATTGGGGTACTGGTGTTCCAGCTGTGTTATAAACACAGTAGCTAGATAAAACTGCAGTGAAAGCAGAGCTGAAGTTTCAAACATTTCAGGACTGCAGAGAACTTGACTTTGAAGAACTGGACAGTATCAAAAGGGTGCCTTTGTATCTTGTTCTTGCTATAAAAACAGGGAGGAAACCAAGCCACCTCTCTTATAGAGTTTCCCCTGGCTGGAGCTCTCCTAGGGAGAACGAAAATAACCCCGCAAGGGAGAGAGAGCTTGCTGTGTTTAGACAGCCTGTCCTGATCTGCATGTGCCTCTCAGGAGGAGGAGCGCCCTAGCAAGGTTTCGATGTCTGGCTAATTACCAAGGCCACTATCTCCCTCCTGTAGAAGGATATGATTCAGGCAGCAGCTGTGGCACTCTAGCTGAAGAAGAGATGGTTTCCTCAACGTTTTCATTTCTAATTCATTGCCTTCTCCCCAGATCGTTGTCATGATGGGCAAATACATAGTGTTAAATGCTGTCCTCAGGCAGTAATGAAGACTCCATTGTGGAAAACTGGAATCTGGATGTTATTAATGTTGCAAAATTATATGTGACCTACTTTGGTCACAAAATTATCAGGTCAACAGCATCTTGTCTTGTGCTGCATCTCATCCAAGTATTCATCAATCATGTAAATTGTGATGTCCATTGTTACAAGCAGATGACAAATATACATCAAAAAGAGAAATTAATATATTTCTAACTTCTGTCTCAGCCAATATCTCCTGCAAGGATTATTGGAGGATGTAATGTTCACTTCAGCTTCTTATTTTCTCCACTCTTGAACTTGGACTCCTGACCTCAACTTTTCTCTGGTTATGACCAAGCATTGGCCTTCAATTGAATTGCTGAGCTTTTTACAATCAGATCAGCTCCCACTCTTGTAATATCGGTCTCATTTTGTGGCATTGGTATTACAGATCTTAATTAAAAGCCAAATATTTTATATCTTGCGTAATGACCATACAGGAACTGCCAGGTTTTGCTCCCACATGTGTAATCATCCAAAACAGTCAGTATGTGTGACTGGAGCCGGAGGAGTTGTGCACATTTTGCATGGGGGCCCCTGTTTCTCTTTGTGTCCCTTTTGCAGCACCTGCTCTGCACCTGTGCTTTGCTCTGGGGGTCACAAAGACTGCTCCGTGAATGGCAGGTAATTCAGGGTTCATGGTAGCTGAGTCTGGTCCCTCTCATTAACTGAACAGCTAATAGGGCTGAAATCTGTGGGGTTCTGCAGTTAATTACAGGGCAGGGTTAGAGGGTGAGTACTAAAAATATCTGTTTCTTGGCTATGCCACTGTTGCCTGCTATAACCAGTGGAGGCTAATTCCACTGGATTATCTGCACAGATAAGGCTAGGTATACTATTCAGCAGAGTATAGAATCTAGGAAGCCTTCTGTTCATGGGACTCATGCTTTTTTTTTTTTTTTTAAATGGTTCTTTATTACTCTGATATGATTTGCCTTGTGCTTTCTCTTACTGAAGAGAAGTCAGGGAGATTGGATTTTGGTTGTGCAGCTAGAGTATCAGCTGGAGTGTGCAGCTATTGGTCTTGTAGGCTGAATGTCTTCAAATGTTCTTACAGGAAATCTGAATGTCTTCAAATGTTTGAGACACCAAAAAGGCATTGGAATACGGTCTTGAAACCATACAGCACTGGGCTTGGTACAGTCATTTGTTATCACTGTAACAACTGCTTCATGGACCATTCTTATTTCTGTGAGTGTGAAAATAAGGATAACCAGGGACCTCTTCAATATTGTTGTGTAAAAACTTGGCCTTTTGTAAATAAGCCACAGCCTTACTGGCTTGAAATGACTTTCTGGTGAGAGTGGGACTTTCAGAGCATTTTTCAGAAAGACGGATTGAGAGAAGGTTGTTGAGCAGAGTCTTTCAAGCTATTAAACTATTTTCCAGAACACAAAGTATGCCTGGAATAATGGGACTGCTGGTGAAGTTTTGCTTCTGAAAATAGTAGATATTATCTTCACTCTGAGTGAAGCCAATGGCAGAAGTGTCTCTGGTATAAAAGAAATAGGATGCAGTACCTATCAAAGAGCATCATGTTGCAGATTTTCCAATATATGTATTGCTAGAACAGATGAGGACAGTTTAGGAGATTTTCACAGACACATATGTATTCAGAAAAAATAATATGAAAAAAGGGATGTGTTTTGCAAAGCTGTTTATGACTTTTGATTGACTCCTTACTGTAAACCAGTTATTTTAAAATAGGCATCTTCTCAGGCTTAGGAGCTCATAGGAGGAATTACCTTCACTAATACACTTTTTTTATTTGTCAGTGTATCAGTGGTAGTGAAAGTACAATCAATGGGCCTGTAATTCACTGCATTGTGAAGTACTAATTTATTAAACAAACCTAATATAGAATGTAAAACACTTCGAGCACTAAAATGAGGCATTAACCATTGCTAACTGAAATTGAACTTGCAGGTATGGCAGCCTTTTTAGTAGAAATGTAGGAAACACTGCCCTTTAGTGGTGATGAGGAAGTATTGCTTAGGAAAAAGCTGCACAACTCCTTGTTCGTCCTGTGGTGTACACGGTGGTGAATGTCTGTCGCTGACAATTAATAGCAGCACAGGGTGTGCAAAACCTTGGATTATGTCCTGACATTGTACATTAACTAATGGAATCTGGGAAAAGAAGGCCAGCACTACTCAGAGATTGTTTATTTTCAGGACAGGCTGAAAAGTACAGAATTTGATCCTGACATAATTTGTACCCCAATGAGTGCCTCACTTTTCCACCAGTGGTGCTGAACTCACTGTGTGACACTCTTATGCTGTAAGAAAATAACACCTTTGCTTCCTAGTGCAGCTGAAAAAAAGCTGGTGTGCATTTGGGCTCGTGTGTCAAAGGCAGAAAAAAACCATATAATTTTTCCTCTTGGCACCCAGGCTTCCTCACTGCCTTTGGGAAAAGGCATTCCTGGGCTTCAGGCACTGCTCTGGAGAAACTTGCTCCTTTTTCCCTGTGCAGTCATGGTCTGTGGATAGTCTGAGGATTTAGTCTCCAGGGCTGTGTAGTTAGCCTGCGAGAAACTCATTATAACTTAAAAATGAGGACTTGTCATTTTCTGTATTTATCTATTCAGCCTAACAGATGTAATTACCTTGTGAGGATAGCAAGAATATTTACACACGTATTCACATGGCTTCTTTTAGATCTTTTAAAAATCATTCTGTCAAAACACTATTTTTGCCAGCAGTAATTTTTTGTCTCAGCCCTGGTACATGATAACTGTCATGTTGTCAACAATATGAACGAAAGGGCATTTGGTGGGAGTGCTGCTCAAGTCTAGCAATGTAATATGCCTTATTTGTACCTGCTCCTGGAGAGTCCCGACACCTGACACCTCTCCATTACTCTGACACAGCACGCAGAGACAGTGTATGCCAAGGACCGGGGAGGCTTGCTGACCATTGTCTGGGTTGTATCTGCTTAGATAGTAGGCTTTTGGGGGATTTATCTCTTAAATCCTGGATATACAGGATTCCATCTGTTGGGATGTATTTGGTGAAGCTGGGCCAGCTCCTAAGAATTCTTCCGGTGTAGAGATAGGCCAACATGTGAGCAGGAACAGGCTCAGAATGTGTAACTGTAATAATCGTGATTAATTTTCCTCTGCAGCTCTCTAAAGACAGAAAGCAAAGAAATTAATTATGTAAGCAGTGAATTATCTGCTACCTCACCATTCATTTTAGCCTCAATGCCTGCACTCACAGCTTTCTTCACTCACAGTGGAATGTTCAGAGTGAAACTTGTACACTGAGCTTTTGATTGCCTTCAGCTGAAAAGTCCTAAATCCTCTACTGAGGATTTTTAGGAGAAGAGCCCAACTTATCCAAAAAATCACAGGGATGCTTTGTCTCGACATTTCTGATTCTTCACTCTTCTCCCCTCCTAAGTGCATCCTTAAAAAGATTTAGGGAGAGTTTTCCGTAGGAAATATTTGTGGGGATCTTCTCTGGAAACTCCTGAGTTACTAACCATTAATTTACTCCACTAAATTACCAAGCAGATGTTTGGCTGCAAAACCGGCCACAGTAAACAAAATGTGGCAGTGAATAAAAGCATAGTTTATCAATAACAATATCAGGAGCACGATGTAAAATTCCAAAGTTCTGAGAAGAACGAGTCGTCCTAATTATTGCTGTGTAAGTACTAAAAAAGGCAATCTTATCAGCGTTTTGAGTTATCTTATCATTCAGGCCTGATTATCTGTGTGTGCTACATGTTATTTAAATTACACAGAGAACCAAGATTGACTAATTGACTGATTGACTGACTGATTTACGTAAAACTAATGACACATTTAGGTGCTTCACAATAACAGTGAATGTTTCTCTGCTACTTGTCTGTCTCTGATGGCTTCACAGGGAAAGCAGAGTCACAGGATGAAGTACTTGGTCATTTTTGGTGTCCCCTTTGAGAATCCAAGGAGCACGCCAACAGACGGCACATGTCCATCACGTGTGGCACCCACTGGCATCATCTCAGTTCCCACCGCGCTTCCCGATCTCCTGTTCCAGGTTGTAACAAATCTGGGCCCAAGGCATTGAGATCATCATGAAATCTCTGACTGCCGATGAAACCTGTGCTCAGAGGGATTCCCCCTCCCTGGTGGTACCTTCCCTTGCTCTGCACGAAAGAACACAGGCACCAATAACAATTGCTGTAAATTACAGCTCTCCCTGCTGTCTCCTGCCTGCCTGCCCCACTGCCTCTGCCCAAGCGCTCCTCCTCCTGCACTGCCTGTTGCCAGAGACATTTCCCTGCTTGTGCCCCTGGCTGGGGGAATATGATTTGATGAGTAGGGAGAAGGCTCAGTTTAACACCCTTGCCCATTTGATCTGTGGGAAAGGTGTGTGTTTGGCTTGGCAAGAAGTCGAGAGAAGCTTAGTCATGTTTGATGATGAAAATCTTAGCACCTCAGATCAAAGCCTCCACTCAGTGTTCCTGGACTCTAATTTTTCAAAAAGAAATTACCTGAATGAATTTGAGCGCATTTTCAATGAGGTAAAGCACATTAGAGAGGCTTTCAGTGGTCAAAGCATTCTTTCCTTCTAAAGCAGTCCCCACAAATCAGGTGATTTCTTCTAATTAGGATTCTCCAGAGCACCCTGAATCGGACATTCAGTCAGTAACATGTCGGCCCAAATATTCAAAAGATATCAGCAAGAAGAGTCAGCGGCATGTCTCACTAGTGAGGAACTACGCTGACAGGCACCAAGGCTACTCTTGTCTTTGGTACCATGAACCACTGGATCCACTTCATGATCCACACTGGGAGAAGGGTTTCTGGAGTCTGACATCTTCCCACGAGCAATAACGAAGATGACTGTTGTGAAATTACAGAGATGTTCTTAGAATTTAATCATGTTTGAGGATCCATCGCGTGTCATATCCTAGCAAGACCTTTAGTACCACTATAAATCTACTCTTTAATTAGCTGGAATTCATGAGCCAGCTGTGGCACAGAGGCAGACTGATGATACATGAGGTGGCGGTAACAGTGAGCAGTGTAAACATGCTGACATTTATGTCCCATCTGTCAGGCAGGGGAAGCTGTACCTGGCTGTGGTTCATGTGGATTGTCCATATGAGATCACACGTGTTTAGCCTGTATGAGAAAATCTGAAGCAGGCATGTGAGAAGTTGTGCCAAAGCGCTGCTATGTAATGACACGTCATGGGGAAGTACCATGTCAATACTAATGTCGCATCTCAAATTGTTCCTTATTCCCTATAACAACTTCTAGCTGCACGGTTTGCCTGTTGTTTTTGTAGGTGTTGTTTGTAGATGTTTCAAGTTATGTTGCTTGGTTCACTTTGACGGTAGACAGGTTATGCAATTGTGCTGGGAACTTAGGCAGCCTGCTTTGTTTTGGAACTCCTACATCACTTTTGGAAACCCAGGATTTATTTAGGCAAAGTGGTGAAACTTCTCATATAAACGTAGCCAGAAGCAGCCTCAAGAAGGTGTGTTGGCATTTTAGAAGTGCTATAATTATTGTAGCAATTGCACTGGCTTTGCTTGATGTAGCCAGGAGTAAAGTTATTGTTCTGCCTTTGCTTTTTGCCCAGAAATCTTGAAGATGATCCTTTGCTTTTCCAGCTCAGCTGGGCCTTTCCTAAAAGTGTAGAAGTAAAAGTGTGTATTCTCATCCTCTCACTGACTCAGTCTTCTTCTCTTCCTCCCCCTAACTCGCCCACACACTGTTTTCTCATTTTCTTCTTAATTTTAAATAATCAGGGCGAGGAATGAATATTCAATATCTGAAAATGGATGCTAATAATATAGCAATATATTTATTACAATTCTTTTATTGGTTAGTCTCATTTTTGCTACTCATCTATTGGAAACTGTACATATTTACAGGATGCCAAGTAAACCATTTCTTAAGTTATTAAATCAAAATCCTTGAGTAGGACTAAAAAAAGAGTCAGCAGTACCGTACTTCCGTAGCTTCAGACCTCATCTGTCGTCACACCTTAGTCCGCTTTTTGCAAGCAGAATTACATACATGTTAATTAAAGCAAATGAGGTTACAGGATGCAGGTGGCCAGTCCCACACCTGCCTGCTGGTAATGATCCTTGACATGTGAAAATAAACAGATTTGTTTTTCTTCTGGTGATAATGAGAAAGTGAAAGAAATAAATTAGAATCTGTGAAGTTATAATCATGCTTTCCCTTGCCAGGAGACAGAAACAGAATTCTGAGTGACATCCCTGATCAGAATGGGTTTGTGCTTTGTTTGGCAATTTCTCTGTTGGTTTTTTTTTCCCCTAGCAGATTTTTCTGATTCATCGTGCCTGACACTTGGTGATCTCATACATCACCCCTGAGACAATGGTTTTCAAAATATTTCAGTGATAACAACAGGACAGAGTGGAGCCTGTAATCATCGTGTGCAGCTTCAATCCTACCTGGAGAGGATCTGCAGCACTGGAAAATGCAGGGAGACAAGTTAAACTGCAGGTGTTCTACTAGTTTGGAATGTGGCTTGATGGATCATATCCTAATATTGTGTCTGTATTTCTGTAGGAAAGAAAAAAAAAAAAATTATTCCAATGATAGGGCATGCCTGGCCCTTCTGCATTCTCATCTCGCTCCCTCTGTGGCAGCGGTTCTTAAAGAGGTTCATAACAATGCACTTGTTTTCTGCCAGTTTGAAACCAGGGACTTGTTATTGGCAGCATCGCACTGGGGCTCACAGAACCATCCCTGCAGCTTCATGCCACAGGAAGGTATACAGGTTTTCACTACAAGTTGAAGCTGTGTAATTGCAGTCCCTGGGGATGCTGGAATATCTGCCTCTCTGCAGAGCTGGGGCCAGACCCTTTGTATCCTCACTACAGTGTATTGTGAGGATGGGGAGGGCTTGGAGTGCACAGGTGCTGGAGGAAAAAGCCCATCCTCTTAGTTCTGGATCCTTCTGTTTTCATTTGAGGAGTCAGTTTCCTTTGTCTCTTGGGCATTTATTAGATATTTCTGCATTCTTATTTTCTGCTTATTCCCGAGTCTGTCAAACAGTGTTAGTGTTGGTGTTGGCGGGAGCTCTGTGGAACATCCAGGCATGTCTTGCAAATCGATGAGCTAAAGCGTGCAGATCTTTTTCCAAAAAAAGAATCAGCAAATACCCGTCATGTCAGGTTATGTTTCTGACCTGCTGCAGGCAATGTGTTAGAAACGGCGATGTGGCAGCTTGCTCCTGGACTTGACAGTGTTTTGGTGGAAGAGTAAAGCAGAGTGGATTAGTTCTCTGATTTCCAAAGTTTACTGCTATCTCAGACACAGAAGGCCTGAGTAAAGAGGAGAGATGCCCAAATGGAAATCTAAGATTCATCAAGCATGGGAAAAGCAGGCTTGCTATTTCTACAGCTTTCTGTGCATCCCAGGAACAACAGGGACTGTGCTCTATCAAAGCAGGTTGCTGGACAGTTTGATCTTTGGAATAGCTGGTCCATCTTTCTTGCTCCCATCCTGTTCCCTCTAGGTGAGTGGGAGCCTCCTGGCTCAGCTCTCCAGCAGCGCTGAGCATGGTGCCTGTGCTGAGGAACATGCACAGCCATTTCCTAGATCGTGAGGTGACACAAAAACACCTCTGAGGAATAGTCAGCAGGCTGGAGGTCTGAGCTCAGGACTGAAGCATCTGAACTCAGTCTGCAAGAGCCAAACCTGGATAGACAACCGGGAGCTGGATTTCAGTCACTCTGTTGTCTACTTGCTCCAGTTTGACTCTGTGCTGAGTTCACAGCCTATGGCTTAGTGCAAAGGGGAAAATCAATTCTGTGTCTAGAAGCTTAGGTACTGGAACATGTCTGCTCACAAGGGGCTTTTGATGTTGGCTGTGCTTTGAACTTCACTAGATAATTTGAAGTCATTTAGGATAAAAATAGGAGACTTCAAGTTATTACCAGCCCCTGGTTTTTATTGCCCATGGATGAATTGCCATTGATTTGAGTGAGTCAGAGATGGACTGTTGTATTTTAAGCGTGGGTGAATCTCCTTACCTTGAACAAATTGTAGAGATTGTAGAGAAAACAATCTTTTATGTATGAAGCATGGTCTTATCCTGCTTCTTTCTGACCACACTCCTTGTTCATAGACATTTGGCTTTGTATTCTTATGATGAATTTATTTCTCTTAGTCAGAGCTGAAATGTCAAGTCTCTGACAGTCATGTCAGAGTGTGAAGTAAAAAACACCAATAACCAGCCTTGCAAGGAAGTGGTACTTCTGGGGGAAAATGTTGTGATCCTGCTTTTCTTTCAGCACTCAGGCCTGTAATGTTACAGGGTGATTCAGTTTACTGCAATTTGCTGTAGTACATGTATGTGGAAAAATTCACAATGCCAGAGGTTTATGTCCAAAAAGGAGACAGAGAAGTCCTGTAACTTTATTCAAATAAAGAGAGAGGCTGCGGAGCATTTCCCCTGGGGTCTCTCAAACTGTTGGAGGAGGAAGCCTCCTCTTAATCTTGTTTTCCTATCCACATCACCATCTCTCTTTTCACATTGGCTGAGGTACTTGAGAGGTACAGACTTCCCAAATCGCCTACTCTATGACCTTGCTAATATGCTACACACCCACTCCCCATTTTGTATCTCTGTTCTTCTTTAAATTCAGGAATTTTACACAGCCTTGGTTCAGCAACAGTCCTTGTCAATTCATAACATTCCTCTGAACTTTTTGGTTCCCTTCTTTTACTATTTTATCTATCAATCTCTGGTCTTATCTACAAGCAGGCTCACACAGTCTGTAAAGACACACTCATTCCTTTCACATGTGACAAGCACTAGCTATTTTCTCCCCGTCTGCCTGGTGATGTGGCAGATTGCATGCAAAATGCAAAAGTCTTATCTGGTGTGACGAGCTGATACACTTCAAGGAAAATTAGCTATGAATTAATGTCCAGAATTCTTTACTTTGAAAATAACATCAGGATGACCAGCATTTATAATGGGAATCCTTATGCCAGGTTATGGTTAACCCAGAGACCATGAATATCAGTGCTCCTCTCACAGTCATTACAAATGCCTTTCCCTAAAGGCTGGCACAGCCTACACAGGCAAGAAGGGAGCACAGATAACTGTCTTCCAACACAAGAAATGAAAAAGGATAAAGGTGCATATGCTCTGGTTTTCCATGTGATATAAAATCCTGTTTTCTCCCTTGTTACGCTGTGTTTACTTCTCTATAAAGAAGAAAACCCTGTGTGGGTGTACTTCCCCCCTTTGCCTTCACCCTGCTGAGATCTGTGGAACCACAGCAGCTCCTTGTTACGATGACCTTTGCAGAACGACTCAAATCTTTCTCTCACCTGAACTGTGCTCTTCCTTGCTCTTTTGCCAGTGTGGATTTTCAGGTCTTTTATGGTTCTTTCCAGCAGCCTTCAGCGAAACATCCTCAACAAGGGCCCCCACGCTGCCCTTGGTACCTCCAGCCAGTACCAAGGGTTAGGGTTGGGTTAGGGTTAGGGGTTAGGGTTAGGTTTCCATGTAAGTGCTTGGGGTCTTTTAAAATGTTGTCATAGTCATTGCTGACACTGACAGACACAGCAGATCTGACAGTTCAAGACTTAGTTATGTGTTTAAGCCTTTGCTGCTTAGCAAGGTGTCCCATGACAGCAGAACTTTCTGTCTCTGCCTGTGCACTCTCAGCAGGCAGTAAAAGCCAAGACAGTGCACTCCAGGTACGAACCACACCTTGATTGTTAAGGTGTGATAATGTGACCACATGTTTGGGCCCTTGAGGTCTTTAATAAAATTCCTATCAATGCAGCAGTAACATAGACTTGGACACTGCAGTCTGGGGTTTCCCAAAGAGCCTCAGTGCTGTGGGAATGGGAACACAACCATGGTTCTACAGGGGAGTGAGGAGATGGGAAGGGGAGCAAGCACCTTCTGTGCAAGCTGCAGCATGTACCTCACTTCTGTCCTGTCCTTACAGTCAGATTCTTTAATGTTCACGTGAGCTTTTCTCTTCTCTACAAAACTGAGAGAGCTCCTGATTGCTACGATGCAAGGAGGTTTCTTGAACTCTGGGTGAGTAGCTTGCTTTTCTCATTCTCATGTGTTTCTTGCAAATATCACATGAGGACAGCTGGTACGATCATAGAATACTTTGGGTTGGAAGGGACCTCTACAGGTGATCTAGTCCAAAACCCAATGTACAGAATGCAAACTGCTGGGAAGACACAGAAATGAGCATCCATGTAACAATTGTGGCGTTTCAGAGCCATGTTGTCCAATATATAACAGGACAAAATGAAATACTGAAGGAAGGGAAAAGTGTTAAAATTTTGCAAAAATTCTTAGCCACATGCATTGGGATTTAGAATTTTGATGACAATTCTAAATTCACAAGCAGGTTTAGAAAAAGTATTGATATACCATGTTAATTAAAATGTTACTGTTTTCTTTCCAGTTTAGTATCATATTTACTGAAGAAGGACTTGTCATGACGAACTTTAAAGTCAGGTAAGGTTCTGGCTGTGTGATGGTGTCACCTTTGTCACTGAGGAGATGGGCTATAAGGTCACGTACACAGACAGAAATATGTCAGGCATAACCGCATCCTTGGCCCTGTTGGTACTGCGTCCAGATCCCAGCGTGTTTGGAGGACTGGCCTTTGGCATTACCTCCTACAACAGAGGTGTGGATCTCAAGATGAGAGCAAAGTATCACCTCAGGGACAGCTGACTAAACCAGACAGTCCTCCTGCTCCTTTGTCTTATTTTGAATCTGACCTGAGGATGGCACCCCAGAGAATGCAATCCCTCTCCCACAGATCAGTGTGCAAGTAAACCCTTTCAAAAAGGCTTTGGCCTCAGTGTTTTTGCCAAAATCCCTGAACAGTTTCCTACGGATCAAGCACTCTGACCCAGACAAGCATTCAAAGATCCAGTTCAAGTTTTTTGTCACTACTTCACTTTTTGTGGTAACTATGACTCCCAACAAACCCTAACACAGCAGGAATGGGCCCAGCTGTTCTCAGTGCCTACAAAAGAAATCCCAACAGCATCATCCATTCTGGGCATGTTTAGTTAGCATCAGACGGAGGGATGTGCAGGCAAAATGTACTCAGGCAGAAAAACCTTCTCTGTAGCAAGGATGCTCTGAGAGGCGCCTGTAGACCTTAGACTTATTTTCATTTTCTGTAGCTGATGTTACTCTAATCCTTCTGTTCTGCAGGAAAAGAACATACCTTAACCGTCCTCTGACAGTAAGGATGATGCATAGCATATGCCAAACATAATGAAAACAATTTCAAGATTTATGTTTTCATTAAAGTAATATAGCAGCATGATGTGCAGGATTTATCAGGGTTCTAGTACTTATATTTTTGTAAGGAGAGGTGGGTATAATTTAAAAGGGAGACATTTCTTTGAAATGATGGCTCGTACAGTGTGCTAAACAATGTTTTTCACACAGAAGGAGCATTCACAGTTGTGTCTACTGTCTAATGAGCTTAATGATGTACAACTGTTTAAATGTACTGAAACAATTACGCAGCTTTCTCAATCCAGCTGGTGCACCCGCAACTCCGTTCTGCTTCACATGATGTGGAGACTGGCCCTGAGTTGCTGCTATGTTTTTTAATGGTGTAGCAAGTATCCAAATTACATCAGGCATCCCACGGAGTTCAGCTGATCACCATTTCCAAGGAATACCGTTTAAAAAGAAGAGAGCAGGGAAGAGCTGGGATTCTTTTTGCATGCATGTATTTGTTTTTCCCCTGCAGGATGACAGGTTAACGACGACGGAGAGGTTGAACACTTACATTGTGAGTGCCAGCATTGAAAATGCATCAGTTTAGAACCTTAACGAGCCCGTGACTGTCACTCTCCATCACACAGACCAGAACAGGGTAGGATGTGTTCATTTGATCAGGGATGGGGTGAGGCAGAGCTTACCCTTTCTATAAACTGGGAACAGGACAAATAAGTTTAAAATACTTCGCTGCCTGACTTCTCCGTGATACATTGATCCGAGTGCTGACTGACCACACAGATCCCAGTGTTTAATAATTCCTGCAGGTCACTAAAGCTTGTGTCTCCACTCTGAATTCATGCTTAGCAGCAAGGGACATTCTCACTGTTTCCTCTTTCTGGACAGTTTTTTTTTAAAGGAATAGTTTATTTGCTAAAAATAATAGTAAGTTTTGGATTGGACTGAAATGATTTATCCTTGATCTGATATTTGAAAATAGGTTAAGTCACCAAAAGAGATAAACTTTAAAAAGCCTAAAACCTTGCAAAGACGTTTTTAAAATCAAATGGCTCTGTTTTGTTTCAAAAGGGTGTTTTGAAAAATTAAAGTCTATTTTATTTTTAAATGGGTATGGGTCAAACTTGTTGATTGAAATCCTCCTTAGCATTTTTGTGCTACCAATATTTATGGCCCAGCCTCCTCCCGAGTATATTACAAACCCAGGGCAGAAGAAAATTATTCAGTAAGATGAGTTTGATTAAAGTTCAAGTTATTGAGAACTTGTAATTGCTGCTTTTATGGCAAAATGCTCTTTTCATTCAATTCTAGCAAATATAGAAATATAGAAATAGCAAAATAGCAAATATAGAAATAGCAAATATAGGAATTTCACCTAGATATCTCCTCTCTTCTGTCATTTTTACTCCACCAGGCCATCTGGCACCTTTCAGAATTTTTCCTTGACCTTTAAAAATTATCTCAATTAAATATTTAATGAGTTACCATCCAAACCTACATATTTGGCTCTCTGCCTAATTATATTTGACAGTCTACAAATCACACATCTTAACAGCTTATCTGTTAGGCTGGCTGGCTGTAAACTCTGTGCATTATTAAACTTTATTAATGATATAAAGACAATAAAAGTAAATGAATCTGTGCCTTGGAAAAGTTTGCTGCAGCATTATGAGTATAGACTAGAATGTCCCCAAGAGAAAACACTGCATTGAATATCCATTTACATCTGTTTAGCTCTTGTCTTTCCTGCCTGATTTCACAGAGGGGAATCGCTGAAATCCTAAAATAAAGGTTTCTTGCAGGGCTTTTTTTTTTTTTGGTTGTTGTATAAAATCTCAGGTTGTTACTCCAGGTCTTAGTCATAACTTTTGCATTTCACCAGTAATTTGGTGTGACATCTTAGGCACCACATGAATCCGATGAGATTAGACGCAGGAATTGGTCTAAGGTGAATGATATGTCAGATTTGCTGCTGTCTTAAAAGACTATAAGGTTTTGAAAGATACAGGTAAAACTGGGAAAATCACTGACTCCCAGGATTTCTCTTGGTAAAGGGGAAGGCAAAAAGTGGGATTCTGCTGGTTTAGTGCTGTGGGTGAGATGGCCAATATCCTGGTTGGCACGCCAAGCCCAAGTGTCCAGCTGCCTCTGACCTCCTGGCATCTCCACTCACTCCCAGACCCCCTGCAGCACCACCACACAAATAGTCCCAGACACAAGTGAGCTTTGCTGCCAAGCAGTGCAGGGGAAATCAAATCCAAGTGCCTTGGTTATACCCCGCAATTAGAGGTGAGATGCACCGTCTACAAGTGCAGATGGAGTGCCGATGTCCTGAATAAATGTCACAGCCTCCTTTCCTCTGCTTCCAGGGCTATTCAGCAGTGCACTGCATCTTTTGGGACTTTGGGAAGAACAGTAAGTGTTACTTGCCAAGCTGGCTCTGTCCCCAGTATCACAGAGGCTTTGGCTCCTTGATGTTGCACCTTGAAACTTGAGTTTGTGCTGCTGCCTTGTGTTGATATCAGTACGTCAGCGCTCAGTGTTATCCCTAGGGATACATGTGGGGCACTGTGCAGTGCTGTCTCTACATGAATAAGAAGACTTCGCTTAAGAGAAAAGCAGAAATGCAATGAAATGTCAGATGAATTCTTCCAGTGCCTTCAGGGAGTACAGCCGGGGCTTTGCTGGG
This sequence comes from Dasyornis broadbenti, assembly GCA_013397935.1. Classification (NCBI taxonomy): domain Eukaryota; kingdom Metazoa; phylum Chordata; class Aves; order Passeriformes; family Dasyornithidae; genus Dasyornis; species Dasyornis broadbenti. The sequence goes on from VZRN01000634.1 coordinate 957,749, forward strand.
GTCACATCTGTAAAATGGCTCAGACAGACACCAGACAGGGAGAGATACCTATGAACTGGGTTAATGCAGAGCATGTGGGAGAGGTTTCCTCTGCAACTATTAGCATTAGTTTTTTGTGTTTTTTTTTAATCAGAAGCTTAGCTTCTGATATGTGATGCACACCACATAAAAAAGGTCATAACATTCAGTCTTACCAGGGAAGATCTGGCTATTTCAGTGCTACGCTCTGCCTAAACAAATCCTCTGCCTTGTATGTATTTCTTTTCTTCTGTTTCCACATTCTGCACTACAATCTAGCCCTGCACTAGATTCTTTATCCCCTTTCTTTCCATGTGTGAAGACATGTAAATGACTTTAAATATTTCTTCATTCCACCAAAAGCTTTCATCCAAGTTTTAAGGTTCTCAGGCAACTACAGAAGATGTATTTTGGTGTGAAGTCTCACTTGTGTGCTGCTAAATGACCCTGCAATCTGTACTAACTCGAGCTCATCTTCACACACCCTGCATGCTGCGGAGCTATAAATGATGCATGGAGCATGACTAACTCTGCTTAAAAATCCTTTTTCTCTGTTACACAGATGGACTGGGTGGTTAGAATACATCAGGGTGTGAAATGGAATATACAGATATGAATTACACAATCTGTTTTTGTAACCATCTTACCCATTTTGGAGTCTACTGGTAAGTACTCTATGAATCATCTCCCAGAAAGTCCCGTGGCACTAAACAAAGTCATCACAAGTTTTGGAGAAGAGATGGGAGATTCATATCTACACAACCTGTTAGACATCTACAATTTTGCCAATATCAGCAATAACAAAAAAACCCAGTCATAATAATTTAATAGTGTAAAGTCCTTTAAATGTCACTTGCTTCAAGGCAATTTTGTTTTACAGATGTAGTTTGTACTTCTTTGCAGTGTAACTTGATCAACCTTAATGTGTTATTTACTGTGTTGGAAGTACTGTGTTAGATTTATTACCTGACAGTGGCAATTAATGACATTACATCTTTTGGAAAGGTTTTATCTATGCTCCATCAGAAAGTGAAGTTTAGTATAGCTATGGGAGATGTCATTATCTATCACCTCTTACTTCTCTGTAATACAGAGAAAACTGCCTCTGTAAGTAAAATGTCAAAAGCTGGGCTGACTGCCTGAGAATGGGCTGCAACAAGGGCAAAGGTGTGTAGAGACAACCCCTCAAAAATCCTGCTCAACCTTTGTGCTGTGCTGCTGATGCTGAACATGGTCTTCCTTACCAATTCCTAGCTGACCTCGTTCAACCAGCCAGGCCTCTGCTTCACCATGGCCATGCCCCTCCACTATTTCCTTCTTGCAGCATTCACGTGGATGTGCCTGGAATGTGTCCACTTTTATTTGGCTCTTGTCAAAGTTTTCAACGTTTATGTCCCAATGTACATCCTAAAATGCTGCATTGCTGGCTGGGCTAAGTAGACAGATTTCTTCTCCACTTCTGTGCTTGTCAGCTTCTCTAAGATTGGGGCATATTTGCAGAAGTATGTGAAGACACTGAGCTAGCAGAAGTGCAATGCACACTCCGTGCTGTAAGGATGGATCCCTTCCCCAAGGCTGTTCAGCTTAAATTTCTTCTGTCCAGGGAGACATTAGCAAAGAGTGCTCGTTGGTCCCTGCACAGTCATATACAACTGAAAGTGGGTGTAAGGCACTGCTGTCCTGCCCCTCCTCTCTTTACAGGATGATTTATCACCGTAATCTCACATCAGTGGGTGTGACAGGGGCAGCAGTGCTGCCCACAGCCTTCACCCCTGTGTGGAGATGCTCAGAGGTCATTTTAACTCCTTCTCCAGGCCTTGTGTCCATTTCTGCCATTCTGTTCGTACTTCCCACACACAGAGTGGATCTGGCTTTCACTGATCGCTCTCCCAAGGACTTCCCTCGACAAGTATCAGAGACTTGTTTGGGAGAGACATACCAGAAAGAACCCAAATTCTGATTCACCTGTTAGAAAAGGTGTTATCAGAGGCACTGACCTAGAGTAGAATTTGGGCTGTATTATTTGGGTCACCATTAGATGCTGTTTTAAAGGGGGTTTTTTTGCTCTTGAATAGTGTGCAGCATATTATCATCCCTGTCCTCAGATCTGATGTCCCACACAATTGTTCTCAGGGGCAGCCATCCTCGATGGTGCTGTTGGCAGTAGTGGTTTTCTACAGAAAAGCCAGAACTGAAAAAAATATGGGAAATGTATGGAAGAGAAAACTCATAAAGCACTGCCTGGGAAATGTATGTCTCTATAAGCTCTTCAAACAAAATGCTGTGGTCTGCTTATCTTTTGACACTCAGCTTTCATAATAATCAGTTGGTTTTATTATACCAGATTGGATCCGTTCTGGAGATGTTTGAAGACTCACAAACATTTTGCAAACATAGATATTTTTATGCCTACTCATTTGTAATTTACGTAAATAAGAAGATTAAACCTGCTATGTTACACATTTAATTACGCCTTTTTCATTAGGAGCTTTGGGGCTAGAGTTTGATATGAAGATGCACACATCTGCTGTAATTACCTATCAGAAATGATCTGACATCTTTCCAGATTCTCAATTCGTTCTTTTGAATCAAACTATTTCTTTTTCTTTTGCTTTCCACATTAGGAATACCAGCTATTGTAATTACTCTTGTGCTTATTATAAATAAAGACCTCTATGGCAATGGGTCACTCTCTGAGAGCCATCCTTACAGCAATTTGTAAGTATAATGCTTTAAGCTTTTTGATGGTCGCCAGAGTAACTGAACGATACAAGAAACAGCCAGAAACAACTGACTTTTGTCTCTTCTCCCCCAGCTCTACCCTCTCCTTTTAGTGGTTCTGGTTCGTGGGAATATTTTGAATGCATGGCTACTACATGGAGTAATTTTCACATTGATGAACTGGGCTTGAGGACACAGAGGGCTTATGACAGTCAACTCCATTTTTATTTTCTGTGAAATTTCTTCCTTTGCATTAACCCAGCCTAATGGGATATTTGTATATGCTTCTGCATGTTCTGGGTTTCTGGTAAAATCTAAAGGCACAGTAATTTCTCCAGTATTTTGCACATTTTCTTCTGTTTTTTTTTAAAAATGTCAATTCACATCAATGTCTCATCATAATTTCAAGGAGTTTTATTTAAATCATCTAAACCTCCCCTCTTTTCCTGTGGGAAAACATTGCATTCTTTCATCCTTTTTAAAAATGCTTTTATAGCAAAGAATGCTTCCATTTTTTTTCACTGCTTCTTGTTTAGCACAATCTGATCACTTGTTGGTGACAATTAGCTGGAATATTTGAATTCTTTCCCTTCAGATTGGCACTGAACACCCATGACACCTCAGAGGGAAAATTGTTCCCCATTTTTATAGACAGTAAAATTCACTAATTTATGTCTAAGGAAAAGCCAACCAGCGGTATGCTAGTATCGAGACCCCTAAATAAGTAGTATTTAACTTGGTTTTCCTAAAGCAGTGTGAAGCATTATTAAGTTGTGAAACAATCGTCAGGTTTATCTGAATTTGACAGAAATATCAATGTCTTAAAGTTATCAAACTTCCATAACATCCATAAGAAAAGGCAAGTGCGGGTATTCTGTGAATGTTCTCATTGGGGGAAAATAATGGGTGCTAGGGAATGCCCCTGACTGGGTGATGGAGAACCATACAGAATACTCATTTTGGGAACCAGGCTTCCTGAGTTTGACTCTCACAAAACTCCTTATTGAATACACACCTCCCTTTCTTGCAGTTGCTGGATCCAGGACAATACAGTGTTCCACATCTCCGTTGTAGCCTATTGCTTCTTAATTTTGATGAATACAGCCATGTTCATCACTGTTCTCCTTCAAATCCACTCTGTGAAGACAAGGACATGAAACACATCCAAATTCTGGAAATGGGGTGTTCTCCAGGACCTCAAAAGTGCCTTCAGCCTGATGTTTCTTTTGGGCTTAACTTGGGGTTTTGCTTTTTTTTGCCTGAGGAGCAGTGAGGATATTTTTCTTGTATCTCTTTAGCGTTTTTAACACCTTTCAAGGTAATTTCTGAATGGAGTAGTGCTATAAACACAATGTTTTAGTGATGTGAAATAGAAACAAATTTGTAATATCATGTAATTCAAGCATGGGGGAAGAGAACTGATACAGCTTTTGTATTACAGGATTTAGCTATTTTAAAAGGAAAGCTCTGTTGCAGTGGGATGACAGTGTTGTTTAGATAGTAGTGCTGTGGTAGATAGACTATTAAAGACATGAAGTCATGCCTTGGAAACAAAGGTCCCAATAAATGCACCTTTTCAGCAGCTGACATGATCCTTTTCATCTGGGCATAAAAATGGTGGATAGAATCCATAGCGACTTGCAGATTATTCTTAAACCAAATCTGCAGAAAACACTTCCTTACCACCCTTTCATATGCAGAAAGGTATTGGTTTACCTCTGGGCCAACACGATTATAAAATCATAGTCTGGCTTGGGTTGGAAGGGACCTTAAAGATCCTGATGCTGGCCCAGGGACACTTTGCCCACACAGAACACACTGGTATCAGTGGCATGACAAAAGTTTAGAAAAGGGGCAGCAGGTTGGAGAATACACATGAAAACCCATTAATCTCTCCTTTCTTCTTTAGGGTTCTTTGTGTTTCACCGCCTAATGAAGCATGAAGTAGTGAAGCAGTGCCAAGTACACTTCTGCTGGAGAAGATTTCATCTGAGTAATTATTCTGGTAAGCACTTGAAGGGATTTGTTTAGTTGACTCATAAATCTTCGTCTGCTACTGGTGTCACATTTGTACTGCATTAAGAAATAAGGCTCCTCTCAAGACTTCTCTCCTTCTGCATTGCATTGGATAATTGTTCTTTAATAGGTCTTTATCCTCTTGCATTAACTGCTGATATGATGATATGATATGATATGATATGATATGATATGATATGATATGATATGATACAATATGATGATGGGGTGACAGCATGCAGTAGAAACTGCAGATTTCCAAAAACTATTTCAGCGTGGTCTTTATTCTGTTCTCCCATGCCATTCAGTGCACTCTTATGTGAGCCATGTTTTTGGCGGCTTTCCAGTGTTCATGAAGCTGAGATTCTGAAATTTATGCAGAATACTGGGCATACTAGTTGCATTTTTTTATGTGCAGGAGTTGGATTTGCTCAGCCTGGGAAGGAGAAGAGAGATGTCTTGCTGTCTTTGGCTATCTGAGAGGTGGTTACAGAAAAGAGAGAGACTCTGATTTTCAGAGATGCACAGCAAGAAGACATGAGGCAACGGACACAAGCCCCAGTGATGAAAATACATGTTATTTATAAGGAAACACATTTTTTTCACTATGTGCGTATTTAGACAGGTGGCAGTGGCCCACAGAGATAGCGGGGAGCGTCCCTCTCCTTGGAGAGGCAAAATTCATCTGGACAGATGCCAGACCAACCTGATCCAACTGTGGGTAGGAGTTCGGAGTGAAGACTTCCAAAGGTCCCTTCCAATCTAAATTATTCTAAGATTCTTCTATCTGCCAGCTCAGCAAGAAATAGAATGTGCTGTGGCTTATTCTGGGCTACTCCAATGATGCTGATTTCGTACAGAAAAACGTGGAAGAATTGAATACATCTGTGTGTCTATCAAAATGAGTTGATGTTATGAGTGGGTATAACAAAGGAGAAGCTTAACCAGTTGGTTTTCAGGAAACCAACTGGTTTCAGGCTAAAAATCCTGTATTAACACCTGTATCCTGTGCACAGCATCCTGTGCACCCTGTGCTGCTGAGGAAGAGGCAGCTTTCCATTTGCAGAGGGGAAATTCAGTACAAATGCTCTCAGTAGCACACACAGTATTCTCCCTTGAGCAGAAGCTAGCCCAGTGTTGTATGGCACAATAAGGATGAGGCTGCAATTCCTACCCTCTGTGTGACTCCTGCCTTCTTCTTTGTGACCTTATCAAATTGGTATAACTAGATTGGGTCCTCAAGGGGAAATAGAAGACTGAATTGCTGGTATCCAGCCCCACCTGCACAAGTGTGATGGAGCTAATGCAAAAATTAACATCAGGATTTGTGCACTGTGTGGCACAGATGCCCAGCTTCTGGGCAGGAATAAGGATGGCACGTGAAGCAAGCACAGACCATTCCCCTCCCGGCTCTCTGGTAGTTTGACATGTGACACCTGTACAGAATTTTATTTCTGCACCTTCCACTCTCTGATTTCAAACCGGAGTGGGTCAGGTGCAACTGCTGGATCTACAGCAAAGCATTTAAACCACAGATCACCATGCCAGACTTTACGGAGTCTACATTCTAATGGAACAAGTTCAACCTTCAATGCAGATTTCCTTCCCAGTTCTTCTCCAGATACAGATTTTAAGATTGGTAAGAAAAACTGTGTGCGCCGCATAGACTGTAATAGATATATACCACAATATATTCCATATGGTGACAGTCAAATCCTAACCAATGGAAATAAATAGGAAACCTTCCACAGCTTTGTCTCTGCCTGGCTTTGGTTTGGGGTTAATGGCAACATTACAGATGGGTTCTGCTGGACTAGGGAAAATAAGAAAGCTCTTAAAATCCTGGAATGGCTCTTCTCCAAAAGGACAGGAACTCCCTTCTCAGCTACCACCTTAGGCACCTAAGGAACATTCTACCTTCTGCCAGATGACTGCCACTCACGCAGGACCTATTCCCAGTTAGGGAGCACTGTAGTCTTGAGATAGACTGTGGTGCTCTTTAACTGGAATTGCATTCCCAAAAGAGCAAAGATCTTGGGGATTATGGAAAACTAAACAGGACATGCCGTGAGCCTTTTTAATCCAGAAGAATCCCATCAGAAGGTTTTGCCTTCCAAGACTGAGAAATTGTTGCAGAGCCATATTCTGCAAAAGGAATAGCACCAAACACTCCTGGCTGTTTTTGGAAAAGCCCTGATTTCTGTTATTTCCCCAAAGACATTAAAACTGTATAGGTGGGTTCTTTCTAAATACATTAAACCAAGTTATTATAATAGAAAATTTTTCCCAATTCTTTCCCACAGCTGAAGTCCATTACAACCCCAGTGCTTTATCTCCAGAAGATTGTGAGACCAACCATCCTTGTTCACGAAGAATACTACCTATGGATACAGAGTTGCACTACCCACAGAAAGCAGAATTTTTACACTGATACTGAGTTTGTTTTCCTCTGATTATCTAATTGGCGGTTCTCTTTTGATGGATGTAGAAACAAACATAGTTCTAAAGAATTACTTCTAATGTACAGTTATCACTCTGGACACAATTATGGAGCTAAAACACCCCATGACTCAACTTTAGGCTTCATTGGAGCAGCAGTACTGACCACAAAAGGATTTGGTCCCTCTCTAAACCCCCAAATAATCCTCATGTTAAACAGAGACTGGAAACATCCCTTATGCTGAGCCCTGTTCATAATTCATCCTCCTTTTTCTTTCCCTTTTCACTGTCCTGATATCCCTCTGTTTCCTTCTTCATCTGACACTTATTTCAGAATCTAATACCCATAATATTGAGTTACAAGTGATATTTTTGAGCCTGTTGGCTGACTGTCTCAGGCATGGACATTTAGCATCCTCAGTCAGAATCTTTCCTTACTTTTCTGAAATGGACTTCAACCAACTTATATATGAAGAAATTGGACTCAGTTTTCCAAGATGTTCCCTCTCAGTTGTACACTTTTATTTTCAGACATGCTGTTGCTGCTGACTGGAACTTAGATCACTAAAGAGATGTAGATGTGTAAATGTTTGAAAATGTGGCCCAGTACCATCAAATGGAATGTGGAAACAATAAAAACTGAAATTTCCACCTTCAGTGGGCATCCATATGGATGATATAGGTTTCAGATTATCTCTCCTGAAAAAAACCACAAAACTAAACCCCCAAATAGAACAATAGCAGATAAAACCCTACTATCATTGGATCTGGAAATAAGGAAGTTTTCCCTTTAGTATTGCTTTGCTGAGAATACAGCAGGATGTAAACTCCATTTCATAACATCACAAAAGAGACTTAACTTTCCTTTCCTGCTGAGGAGGGGCTTTCTTTCAGCATGTGTGTTCAAATCAGTAATTTTCCTGCTCAACTAAATCCTAGTTTCACTTTTGAATGCCCTTCTCTGTATCATTCAAGTGAAGATTTTTAAATGATTGTTAATATAGTGGAACACTAACCTGTACCCATGACAGAGGAGTAAAATAATATAATGGAGTGATGTCTTAGAAATGGTATGTACGATACAAAATACAAAAGGTTCTTTCAGTCTGTGAATAACGCCCACATAGAAATTAGTGGAAAAATATGAATATTTTAATGAACAGTAGCTACAGCCAACCTACTTGAAATTGGACAGATCACCTTCAGTTCCTTGGCTTTATGGAAGAAATCTTGGCATTAAAAACACGCAGACAAGTTTCACCTTGTACCCACTTGTTTCTAACTTGAAATTGCTTTCAGTTAGAATGAAATTTAATATAAAAGGCGGTTCATTTTGTCAGACATGAACAACTGTATTTTTTTGCTTTCTTTAGTATACTCTTTTTCCACAATCTGCTGCTAAATACAATTTTTCTCCGCTTTCCAGTGTGAAGCAGGACACGGTAGGCTGTAGTGCTAAAGCTGTCCCTAACCTCCCCTGCACCCCTAACCTGGCTGCTGCACACCCCAGGGGGATCCTGAGAGAAGAAGGAGGGAGGCTGTGGAGTTCTTCGGGTGAACTGGAGTTTTAGTCCTCCCCAAGCCTGTTTGACACCAGTTTGTCTCTGCTATATCAGCAAGAGCAGGTGGGTGGACAGTCTGATGTGCCTCTGTCACCCTGCTTTGACCCTCACTTTCTTCTTCGTTCAGTAACTCTTTCTGCATCCACTTCAGGGGACAGAAAATAATAGTCTTACATTTCAAATAGAGATCAGGTAACATTTTCTGGTTTTAAGGAACAAGAGGTCTAGAGAGCACATGAAATTGCCGTCACTGAAGGTCTTAAAAACCACTCAGCATGATGAGACAAGTATCTGCCAGAATTGGTATAAATTGATTTTGCCTTAGGGCAAGTCCTCTCAAATGTATTTTCTACGACTTGAATATACAATAAAAAGATAGCAGAAGAGGGCAAAACGTGAGCAACATAAGACTGGCCTTGTCTCCTGCATCCTGTAATTGTTTCATTACATTCCTGATAAAAGCTGAAATGTACCTTGATTTTCTAAAGTTTTTTGCTAAATGCCCTCATAAAGGATTAGGTGCAATACAGATTCAGATAAAAGCTGGACAAGTGGCAAGAAAAGTGCTGGAATACTGAAGACTTTTCAGGCTGCCGAGAAATGTCTGGAGATGCCATTTCTTGGGCAGATCCATCAGCATGTTTCCCACTTTGGAGGTGTACCAGTGGGAAGGAGTGCAAGACCTGCACAGAGTGCAGGTCTCCTTTCTTCCTACTGTTTTTTTTTTAAGCAAAATCTGGAAATAAATTGTAAAAAACCTGTCAAGTTGTTTATGTAAAACGCAAAGCTCTATTTGTTCTGGGAAGGCAGTTATCTCACTTCACTCTCTATCACATGCTTAACGGCTTCTCCAGCTAAACAGTGTATCATTTATGTTTCAAGCATGGCATTGTTTAGGTTGTCAGCTGGAATGAAGATGTGTAATTTTCCTTGGGCTGAAATATTATCTTCTGCACCAGCACTGTTACATTTGCTCTTCTCCAACATATCTGTGCTGACATTCTGTGACAGAATTGTGCATTGATGATTTTCACAGGGAGAGGACATGCACAAAGACAAATCTAGTAGAATTTTCTATGTGCTTGTGTTTCACATCCTAATAATTTTAAATGATGGGAGCAGCTTCTGCAGCTCTGGCTGGAGCGTGAGCTGCGTATGACCAATACGAGCGCATCCTCCTCCTCCACATTTGGATTCTATCAGTTGACTTCCACCCATGGCAGGGAGCTGGAACAAGATGATCTTAAGGTTCCTTTCAACCCAATACACTCCATGATTCTATGACTCAATCTAAAAGCTCCTTTGATTTCTAAGTTACTCTCAATTTAATCCTAGATTGCTTATTTTTAGTGATGCATACACCAGGAAATGTGTGCTCTATTTTAAAGCAATAAAAGGATTTTAGAAGGTATATTTATCTATGCAGACAATTATTTGATGTCAGATCTCAATGGGTTGTTAACAACAGGTTAGATGATACAAAAGAAATAAAAAATGATAGTAAAATCACAGCAGCAGTTGTGGTAAATCGAACAAAATACTCCCCACTCCCACCTTACTATTCAGACTCGTAAAAAAATCCACCCCTTTTCATCCTAGCTAAGTCAGGGGATGCAGATACAAGGCGTAGGCAGCTCACTCACGGGTTCCTGGAGATTTTTTGAGTCTCTTCATGGACAAGCAGCCTTCTAGTTCAGCATATGTACAGCGATTTGGTAACCCTGGGATAAATAAATATTACATAGGATGACAGCTAAAGGTCAGCACATCTTGTTTAAGCTTTCTCCTGACTCTGTAATTCTGCAATAGTGGTTAGCAGTACACCTAAGATGTATAATTCTTTCTAAATTTAGCAGACAATTATTATTGGGACAATGAAAGAAATGTCATTATGGGAAATTATTCGAGATTAAAAATCAAAATACCGGGAAGATAATTGCCTATTGCATAAGATGATTGTTAAGTTTTAATGCACAATTCTCTGTGCTTTTAGGTATCAGAAAGTATTTAGCATGTAATGGCACTTTAATGGTTCCAAGTTAAATGTGTCATTGAGAGTTTCAAGGATGCCCAAAAGAATTATACTTGCTATATTACTTCATTGCCTGACTGCTCCTGTAACTAGCGAAGTACAAGGATACATTCCAGTGTTTATCTTTCTCTCTTTTCTGAGAAATGACACCAATATTTCACTGGCCATTCCCATGCTGAAAATGGCTGAGGAAACTCCTGGAAAAGGGGGCTGGAAGGGATGCAAGAATGGAAAAATAGGATAAAAGTATTTTATTTTAGGATTCAGTATTTGGAACCATAGATTAATGACTGCATTTGAGATCCTCTTGCAGGCAGATTGCATCCCACTAACTCCACTGAACAGTCTGGATTTGGGCTTTGTAACTAAATCAGAAACTCTTTTCTTACATTTTAACCAAAAGGATACCCCATCTTGTTGCATCACTGAACATTCCTCCTGACAGCTCCTCTGAACTGACCTTCCATCTCACTTTCATAACAATTAGGGCTGGGATGGTGTTATTTTTGCTCCTAGACATGCTGATAAGTCTTGGGGTATTTGAAAGTTTAATTGAGTAGCTCATCTTCAGTCTCCAAAACCAAGGGAGACTGTTCCAATTAAACATTGCTGCAGGATTTGATGCCCCGAGTCTCAGTACCTGCACAATTCCCTCTGCCCTTGGTGTAAAATCAACTCCACACAGATAAACCCAAAAATAGACCAATGTATTTTTCTCCTTAATGGTTGGTCTCTGACAATAAATGGCCGCACTCTGCTGTGAATGTGACACAGATGAGGAAATTGTCATTGAAATGTAGTAAAAAATATTTTCCATTTTCATAGCTCAGTAGTTGTTTAGTCTCCAGCTGCTGAGGAGACTGGGTAATGGTAAAAAAACCAAAATACAGGATAGAGAAGATGCTCCCACTTAGTGGTGGAAACCATCAGATTGACTGAAATCAAGCTGCTGTCATAATGAGTGCATGGGCATTGCCCCCTGCAACATTCTTCCCCTTTGCCTGACATTCATAGCTCTGAAACAGGTGCCAGGCAAGATGGGGAAGTGATGATCTCTGTTTTGGAAGGCACTCAATGTGGTGCATGGAAATGATTTATTCCTATTCTCCCGAGAGGACAGAGCAGAACAGAACACAGCCCTGAATGTGTTGGTAATCTGCTCTGAACATGGGCTGCTCTCTCTGACATGGATGCTCACTTCAGCATGCATTCAGGCTTTTTCACTTAATGCCCGCCAGCCTGAAAACTAGAAAATGGATTGGGAATGGTCACACAGCCATGAAATGGCTTCTTGTCTTCTCATCTTGCCATTACTTGTCATGCTATTGGCATTTCAAATTAAAGAGATGCTAAAGCTGTAACACAGATGTAAGTCAGAAACAAGGCAATTACACACACTCATCCCTGAGAACGTTATCTCTAGAGTAGGGACTCCTCTTCCAAACACAAAGGTGGCAAAGCCAGTTCAGAAAACACTAGGAAGAAAAATATATTTCAGAAGTTCTAGTTACAAATGCAGAGTCTGGCGTTGGCGTTGTTAAAGGACTCCAGTTGGGACTTTCTCATGGAGGAGCAAAAAGCCTTCCTTCCTTTAAGTCATGTCAGAAAAACATGACTTAAAAGGAAGGCTACTGGGATTTGCTGAAAGGAAAAGATTTACATTGATCTGGCCAGACTGCTAGACTTAGATCAGTTTTCCCCATCCTGGGAGGAGTAGGAGGAACGTGCCTGTGGTGACCCAGCAGCAGAGTCCCGCTCTGCACTGAAGGGTTTGGGCACATGGAGAGCAACCAGACTCATCTGCAGGAGAGATCCTAACCTAAGAAAAGCCTTTTATAAGAGAAGATGCCACAACAGAACCTACCCAGTTCAGAACTAGGATAGACAAGCTGTTAAGAACCTTGTTGCTGTTAACACCCGACAAATATAAATGTCATGTCACTCAGTGGAGAGACAGAAGGATATATCAGCCCGCAATAAAAAGATAGTGAAATTGCTAGGAGAGACAATCAAAGGGTCTAAAATGAGTTTGAGACATAAAAGAAGATTTAAGACAACTAAATAGTTCTATTCAGAAATGATACAAATAACAAAAAAAAAACTAACTAAAAAAGTGAGTTAAAATTATCCGAAAAACATCAGGTTGGCTAATATAGCTGCAGTTCTGTGTGTATCAGTTTTGTGCTGCTAGCACTTCAGCTACAAAGAATTCTGACATATTTGTATCAATAACGATCAGTGCAGCATGACCAATGTACCCTGAAATAACAAAAATAAGCAACGTAAAATAATTACTATTTTGGAAAATACTTCCTTTTAATGTGAGCTAAGATTTTGGCTGTTTTCTTCGTATTTTGGCTTGGCGCAGAGCAAATGGTTCTGAAAGATTTTTCTGAGTGGGTGACACTACGCAGCACATGGCAACGATTTAAGTCAGTACTCACACTGCATTAAAACAGAAAATTTAAATTAAAAATACAGTTAAATGGTATACTTTTGAGTATTTTACTCATATTTTTTTTGCAGCATGACTGCAGTGGTGCAGACAAAAGGAGAATTTATTTTCTGTGAAGCTGGTGCTTGAAAAAATAGCCAGAATTACTCAAATTGCTTTTCTCTTCACATCAGGAGGCAGACCTCTAAAATAATGCCTTAGAGTACTTTACAGTTCAGAATAACAATGCCATTCCCTTTCTTTTCAGCTGGATTTGAACAACAAAAAGCTGTAAAAAAATAGCTATAATTCTACTACTATAAACAAATTGCAGGTGTGGTTTGCTGTCTATGCTTCAGGTTTTTGTTTGGCCTTGACTATGTTATTTTGTGTGCTTTTTGAAACTAGCGTTTTTCACCTCCTATTGATCCACTGAGATAGTATCTTAGGCTCCATAAAGAGAGAACCTGGCCAACTACCTAAAACCTGCAGTAATACAAGGACTGAAGAAAGAATTGTGAGAAATGATGGAACTTCTTCTGCCACATTCCCCCAGGGAGGCAGAAAGATGGGAGAAAAGCAGTCTCTCAGTGGATAGAGAAAACCAAGCAGAGTTTCGTGCTGCTCTGAGCAGGGTTAGACACACGTACTGTGCCCTGTTAGAGAGACAGAAAGTAGGGAAAATGCATCTGTGTTTCCAGGTAGTGGGGGGTTTCTAAAGCGTGAAGCATCAGAATGGGCATTCAAGTCCAGATACATGAACTGAGGTTCAGTTCAAGATGAACAGCACATGAAGTACCAGGAGTAAAGAGAACTGTGAGCTTTTGCCCTTTCTGGAGTTGCTTTCATCTGTGGCACATGTTGATGTCCTCAAAAGGCTTTAATATGAGTTGGGAGGTGTGTCAACTTTCCCTTCATACTTGAATCATCCCCCAAACAAACTGCTGGGAGCAACTCAGCTCAAGCATTCATTTCCGTGGACTGAGTTACACAGAAGGGTAAATAAGTTCAGGTCTTCCATCCCAACATACAAAATGCTTGAGTGACAGAACTACCAACCCTCAGAGTTTACATTGCCAGCCTGAATCTCTCAGACAGCTCTTGAAGCTCATGGACTGTGAGAGCTAGTTGGGGTCTCTGCTGCTGGCTGAGCTTTGGTGCATTAACCAACCTCTAGTGCAATTAAAGGCAAGCAACAAGCTTCTTTCAGCTCAATTCCAGTTTCAGCTGAACACCTGACGCTTCTTGCAGATTCCACCCTTGAGTACTCAACACTTGGTGGAGCGCACTTAGCTCCCAATGTTTGGTGACATCCTGCTTCTGCCATACAGAAAATGAAACATTTTATGTAAGTATCTGACATTACGCTGTCACAATCTGCTACAGTTACTGAACTCTGTATTAAATGTAATGTATGGTACTACATCAGTGTGGGTGGACAACATAATCAGAATCCTCAAAGGTACCTAAATCTGTGAGCAACCTACATACTGTGCCTGCATGAAAGGACATATTCTGGTGGATGATGACAAGAGTTTCTCTTCTAAAAGCACTTTCAAAAAGCATAATTGGAATTTTTAACCCATGAATCCTCTTTCCATCAGTGACTCCTTCTCCCACCATGCCACAGCACAGATCTTCCATTTGATGGACAATCTACCACCTAGTCTTTTACCACCTGATACCTATGGCATGATTATATTTGAAAAGACTGGGTTTGGGAGAGGAAAAATTAGACTTTCCATGCACAGTACTTAGAGAAGTTTTTTTTTGAGTAAATGAAACAAGCTTGATTTTGTGTGGCTGTGCATGTGCAGCTAAACGGACTCTGCTATAAGGTTGCTTTCTGTGATTTGAGCAGGGTACCTTCTCCACTCCAATGTCACAGGTCAAGAACAATTTAGAAGAAAAATAGTCCAGCTATCTTAATTTTCAATGCATAAGGCTTCAGTCCTTTGACACCTTTTCCACTCCCAATATTTAGAAATTAGATCTTGGCTTTCTTAATTTCAGGAGATTTAGCTCAATGCACCACATTCCTTGTATCTTAGTTTATGGAAAATTTGATCAGGAGTTCATCAACGTGAGATGATTTGAGCACATAATGAGGTGATTTGAGATTTGACTCTTGACTCATCTAAAGATAAGAAAACCCATGCTTACTAACATGTCTGATTGAGAAAGCACCAGAAAAAGTTATTTTTCTCTCAGAAGATTTGAATCATCAGTTGTATCATTCAAAGCCAATACATACATGGGTTATTGCAAGATAACAGGCTTCTATCCAGCAACTACGTACAAACGTGTTCAAACTTCAGCACAAGTTATGGTTTTGATGTCAGCGGGACTGTTTCAAGGGGAAAAACCTAAGTGTTACCAGGACTGTGGCCATAAATTTTGATTTTATATTGCCTTTTGGAAAGTCACTGCATTTCTGTGATAGAAAGACTAACCAGAGCATAGTCTGTCTCTATAGCTTTTTCAGCAAATATGAACTATATTCTGATATATTTTATCTGTCACTAATGTATACGGAAGAGTTTTGTGTTAAATTAGCATATTCTCTGCTCACCTGTACTATTGAGAAAACTATTTCAGGTTTTTATTTTATTTCCTTCTTAGAAAATTTTGAACAACACTAACAAAGGTTTGCTAAGTAATATACAAACCCTAATGTTACAGTTTTGATACAATATGATATTTACTTGCCTGACATCTCCAGGATAAAACCCACCTCATTTTAGCTAACATCTTTAAAGAAACTCGGTTTCTCTTTTCCTCCTCCCTCTCTGTTCTACTAGCTGAAAAGCCAATAAAAAAATTCTCCTCCTCCCCAGTTTAGAACAAGATCTATGTGCATTTCTCCTAGGCATATTTTGAGATCCAGAAGGGAATGAAAGTAGTCATTGTGCAACAGGAATCTGAATTTCAGACACAAACCTGTACCTTTGCATTGATGCAGTGGATATAGTGCAAGCTAAATATTAAACATTTTTTTTAACAATTGAAGTCCTGCCTGGGGAGAAGAAGCAGTTAAAGAAATGTCTCAATTATACTTGCAATCAGCTAATCAGACTTTGTGTGCATCTACGGATAGTACAGAACTGAAATTAATCACTGATAATGAAACCACGAACGAAAAATGGACCGAAGACTCCTTTCCAGGATTAGAAATACTGTGCACAATTTACATTACATATGCTGTGATCATTTCAGTGGGTCTCCTTGGAAATGCAATACTCATCAAAGTTTTTTTCAAGATTAAATCAATGCAGACGGTACCAAACATCTTCATCACCAGCCTAGCATTTGGAGATCTGCTGCTTTTGTTAACGTGTGTGCCTATAGATGCAACACGTTACATTGTGGATACCTGGCTCTTCGGAAGAATTGGGTGCAAGCTGCTGTCTTTTATCCAGTTAACTTCAGTTGGAGTATCAGTGTTTACCCTGACTGTTCTCAGTGCTGACAGGTGGGTCTGTGCAACTGATTTACCAGGACATGCTGCAGGTTTGAAGTTAGAAATTAATAAAATAGCACAAATTATAATTTTGCACAATATTAAATGGCACATCGCAATAGATTAAAAATCCCAAACTACCAGTCTCCCATGTAGTTTAAAAATGTGTTAGTAAAATTGTAGCCTTTCTTTTAAAGGGAGTGAAGTGAGAAAAACTCTCTAAGTCTTCTGACCTTTTATTAATTTGACATACAGCACATGAGTTTTTCTCAATTGCACAGAAAAGGGAAATGGCTTAAGCTGGGGAACAGACAGTATATTGGTGCTATCTAGTGGTGCACTGAAGTAGTCAGGGAAGATGAAAAACAAAACTGAATATGAGTGAAAATTCTTTGTCCTATGCACTCAGGGAGGCTTTAAAATCCTAGAACATAAAGGACTGACATGGGATTAAAAAGCCAAAAGAAAACACAGAACAGCCTGGGAGACAAAGGAATGACTCTCATAATTTGATGGCTACTGTAATTTTCAGCCTGAAAAGTGAATATATATGTATTTTTTTCTTTCTCTCTTGTAGTTCTTCTACCTTTTACAGAAATATTTTAGCCCAGGGGTCCTGAAATTAAACCCAGGTTATAACAACAGCATTGGAGTCAGTGCTCTGTCTGCTGCACTGAATCTGTTTCCCTTGTACTTCTTTCTTGAATGAACAAAACTAAGATGAGATTTCAGTTCCATTAGCAGGAGCAGGAGCATCAAGGGGCAGAAAAACAAAAAATGAAATTTAGTATTAAGAGAGGAAAAGATCTTCATCTTGTCTGCCAGCAATTGTGGATTCTCTGTAATAGCAAATTGTTCATGTGTCCAGAATTTTACCAATGGTACTGTTACTGGACTCCAAAATAATCAGCCAGAACAGGAATGACCACATAGGGTCAGATCAAGGGTCCATGTAGACCAACACCAGCCTCCAGCAACGGTAGTATAAGGACAAGAAAAGACACACAGGAAGAATAAAAACCTCTGTGCAACTAGATCTTTAACCCTACGCCTTCAGATGACACTGAGCAGATGTAGTTTCTGTCTGTGGAATAACCTCAATGGATTTCTCATCTGGATACTTGTTCAGCCTCTTCTTGAACTTGTTTAGCAATGACTTTCACTGCCTGTAGCAAACAACTCCTTTTATTTCTGCACTGCACAAGGCTTCATTTGATGGTGCTGGCTCTTCTGCCAGAAAAGACAGTGATCCCTATTCATGTTTCCAGGCTATTCGTGTCATAATCCATCCTTCGGTTGTTTGTGTTTCTTTTAGTTAAGGTATGCAGAGCAGCACGTGGTATTTGAGGGTTGCATGAAATCAGGGATACAGATGATTGCACAATTGTCTCTTTTGCTCTCCATTATTTTCCTAATGCTACATAACATCTTGCTTTTCTCTTGTTGTTTTGGTTTGGGTTTATTTTAGTGGTTTTTAACTACTGCTGAAGATAAAGCTAATATATACACTGAACTATCTATTGTAACTCCAAGGTCTTGGTCCTGTGTGACATCAATTCAGAACTGACCATGGACTAGATTGCCTTTAAATATCCCTTCCAACCCGAATTATTCTCTGATTCTATGGTTTAGACACTTGCTTCTATATTTAATTCTTCGTGGTAGCTGTTACATAAATACTCCTTGCTACATTCTCACAGAGCAACAACATTGTAAACCTACAGAGAAAGCTCAAATCAGTCATGTGCTCAACGCCAGACTATTGTGTTCCAGCATGCTAGAAGGGCTCAAAGTCAATAAAAATGGCATTTATTTGATAAATAGCAAGCCAGCTTTCAGCCTTCTATTTAAATTTGCGTAGAAGAGAAAAAGACCAGATCCTCAACTTGTGCAAAATAGTACAACTAAGCTGTCTTATTCTCTGAGTCCTTTCACCACTTTTCATGCCAGCTTTGTGCCCCCCTGGAGGAGTCGCTTCTGACTGCATTATCAAGACTCCCTGATCCTTTAGAAGCAGGGTATAATATTTCCTGTGCTTCATCCACCTTCATGGAAGTTGGTTCTTTTTCCACATCCCACTTCCACACAGATTTTCACACATCTATAGATAAATCCAGATATTTATCATATGCCTAACTTAGTACACATGCTGCAGAATCACAGGCATGAATCAACACCAGTGCCCTCTCCTGCTTTATAAATATTAATGAATCCTGGAGCATTATTTTGAGTCAGATCACTGCACTCAGTTGGGGCCTTAGGAAGATGGAAGAAAGGAGGGGCGAACATGCTAGGTTTCACAAATTTATAAAATAGTTAACGTGTTTCATACCTTTACCAGTTTTGCATGCCTCATCTTTCAAGACTGTGTCATAAAATTAGGAGTGATGATTGTGCTTAGTGGTCCCAATCCATACTGTAGAAGTCATCTTTATGTAGGAAGGTTTTAATGGCAAGTCCTGCCTGCTATCCATTAAAATACATTATTGAAATTAGTTTTTACACTTCCATGTAAAAATTCCACTTGTTTTACACCAAAGAGCTAGTGTCTGTTTTGATTTCCAAGGGAATTCCAGCACCCTTAGATTAGCAAGAACAGTAATGGCTTTAGCCTTAAGAATTTTGCAGTGTCAGTGCTTGCATTATTTCTGCATTCATTCTGACAATGATGTTGGTGGTTTTAGGTACAGAGCCATCGTTAAACCCTTGGAACTGCAGACTTCAGATGCGCTTCTGAAAACCTGCTGTAAAGCTGGCTGTGTTTGGATCGTCTCCATGATATTTGCTATCCCAGAGGCTGTTTTTTCAGATTTGTATTCTTTCAGCAATCCTGAGAAAAATGTAACTTTCGAGGCATGTGCCCCCTATCCTGTATCTGAGAAGATCCTGCAGGAAGCTCATTCCCTGGTTTGCTTCTTAGTGTTCTATATTGTGCCCTTAGCTGTCATTTCTGTCTACTATTTTCTTATCGCCAGAACTTTATATAAAAGTACTTCCAACATGCCAGCAGAAGAACATGGACATGCCCGTAAGCAGGTAAGCTCTGATCAAGCACTAAACTCTCAAATTTTCCAAAGTCTATTGTGCTAATAAAATCCAAATTCTTAACTATAAAACTTTCCCTGATAATGGAGTAAAAACCTTCACAAACTCAGCCCATACCAAACTCAAATCCAAACTCAGCTGTGCACTTAGGCACATGCTTATGACTCATCAATTGTGAGTGTCCACACTTTCCCAAAGAGGGACAGGTCGGTCGTGCTTTATCATGACCTTGTAAACTCAGGAGTAAAAACATTGTATTGTAAACACTGGGACCTCATCCATGTGAGCTGACACATTAATTGATGTACTTTTAAATCCTAGTCTAGGTGAGAGTGTCATATGATTTTTAATAGAAAGGGAATACATCATTAAAAAAATTATGAAATAGATTTATTTTCCTCTTTATTTCTTTTGGTTTGTTTGTTTGCTTGTTTTCTTTTTACTTCTTGCTTTTTTGGTTACTAATGCATTTAGACTTTTACAGTCCTTTGCAAATCAGCAGCAACAACACAAACATTTTACTAATTGCTATTAATACCAGCTATGCATAATTTTCTTGTAGATTGAATCCCGCAAGAGAGTTGCAAAGACAGTGCTGGTGCTTGTGGCTCTGTTTGCCTTCTGCTGGCTGCCTAACCACGTCCTCTACCTGTACCGCTCTTTCACGTACCACACTTCTGTCGATGCTTCCACCTTTCATCTGATAGTGACTATTTTTTCCCGCGCCTTGGCCTTCAGCAATTCATGTGTCAATCCTTTTGCTCTTTATTGGCTGAGTAAAAGTTTTCGGCAACATTTTAAAAAGCAAGTCTCATGCTTCAAGGCAGCATTCTGTGCAAAGCCTCCCAGTGCTCCCCAGAGCAGTTCCCCTACCAGAGCCCTGTCAGTCACGGGCAGCACGCATGGCTCAGAAATCAGTGTTACACTGCTAACAGATTACAGCATCACGAAAGAAGAGGAAAGTGTTTAGTCCATGTGGGATTAAGAAGGACAGGAGCTGAGGCTTTGCAATCAAGTCACTGCTCCTGGGATCCTGGAAAGAAGTGCCATGGCTTGCCCTGTCTTTGAAAGTGTGTTAATCAGGAGTTCTGCATTTATCAAAATACAGAATAAAGAAAGCAAACTGTGTGGGGGAAGAAGATGCAGCAGCTGAACTTTCCAGCATAAGTTCAAAGGGATTGCTCATGTTCCCAGTTATGAACACAGATTCCCAGCTGGGATTCCTGGACTGGGCAGGAGAGGACTTAGGAGAGTTGGTGCGAGAATTGGCTGTAAGGATGCTTTTGTTCTTGGTGACTTCTCTTTGACCCATGACTGAGAGCTCCCTCTGACAAGTACTTGCAACTACAGCAAGCAAGCAAAGCCACCTGGTCATAACACAATCAACCAGGCAATACTTGGTTTGTTTATTTTCTTGTCCTGAATGTTAAAAATTTGTAAACACATGGGAAAGAATGCTAAAATGAAAGAAGGCTAAGGTTTGTAGCACTGTGAAGTAAAAAAAGAAAAATGGGCCAGATCCACAGCAGCTGTTCTCTGTCAGTGACTTAGAAATTCTGGGTAAGAGCTGACTGCTGTGTAGTGAGATGGATGTCTTTAAGGAAGTCAAGGCAACCAGCAGGTGATCATCTCTCTGAGAAAACTGTAATTACCTTTAACCACACTTCTAAAATTCTTTGTGATATATGGGTAAAACATCTTAATAGTGCAGAGCTCTTTATCATCACAGTCATTTAATATTAAGAAATTGAGGTGGATCTGCATCAAGAGTTGTAGTTGGGATTTACGGTGCACTTCTGAAGTGAACTGCTCAAACATCCCCTCCTGCCTTACTTTATATCTCAAAGTGGTTTTGAGTGCACAACCTGGATTCCTCTCAGATGAAACTGTGTGAACTAGACTAGAGTGAGTCCGAAGTCAAAAATGTACAATGTGGAGGGTCAGACTGAGCCTTTACCTGCACAGATCCACTCCTGCTGTAGTGTACATGGTTGTATCTAAGTGGTCTGCACACATTCAAGCACACTGGGAGAGCTGGATTTTTCTGTTGTACTGATTTTCTATTCTTCAAGTTATACCCCTTTTTAATATGAGGATAGGCTGTCTTAATGCCATAGGTGTTCTAATCTCAAATCCACTGACTCAGCCCTGATAACTCCCTCTGAGGGCTATCTCTATCAATGGGCTATCAAGAACCCACTGCATGGCTCACGGAATTATCTCATCCCATTGTAAGATGCTCCGCTCAGGGGGAAGGAGCCAAGCATTCCCACCTGGATATAACATGGATTCTGGAAAGCCTGGGGGCATCGGCCTACTGGACTCCCAGAGGACAAGAGCTATCACTGGAATTTTAGGCAGAGACCAGATTTTTCTACAGGATCACCACTTCAACAGAAGTATCTTACTTGGACTGCTACCACCACCACCCTGCCTAACAGGGTGTCAAGAGAGGATTTGCCTCTTTTCGCTGCTGCCGCAAGGACCCAGCTCAGGACTACCCTGTTTTAATCCCCTGCCAGCCGTGACGGTAGCTGTGCCAAAGGTGGGGGAGTGGTGTCTGGTAGCCCAGAGAAGCTGCCACCGGGCTTCTGGTTTGTCTGTTTATTATTATCACTGTTGTTGTTGCTTGTTTTCCTTGTAATAGATACTAGTAAAGAACTGTTATTCCTTTTCCCATATCTTTGCCTGAGAGCCCTTGATTTCAAAGTTATAACAATTTAAAGTGAAGGGGAGTTACATCCTCTATTCTAAGGTGGGTTTCCACCTTCCTTAGCAAACACCTGTCTTTCAAACCAAGACAGGGACTTCTGTTCTATACATTGATGCACAATTTTTTTTTTTTTTTTAAATAGAAGTTGCAACGTATGAGTTAAAATAATTCTGTGTGTCACAGAAGCTTCAATTTTAACTAAACCTTGAAGGTACAGCCCTTCTTCAACAGCACAGAGCCCCTTAGCAATACATGGCTGGAAATCCATCCAGTCATGCACTATTATCTGAGTTGATTATAAGATGAGAAAATCTATTTACAGACTCTCTTTGTTGCCTGCTCTAATCAGAAAAATAAAACCAAACTATAAACCCCAGGGGCATTGCAAAACAACCTCTGTCGCCATTGTAAATCAGTTAATGACAGACCAGTTTAATCCCATCAGGCCTGGCCTTGCTTTACTACAGTCCTCATGTTGCAAGCTGCAAGACTACAAGCACTAATTTTCAAATGGATTCCTCCTTTTATTGTACCAGTTTTTCACTGGGATAGGATCACCGAAATAAATGGAAATCCAATAGCACAGAAATACAATTTATAGCACAGCAGACTCCAGAGACCTTATTTTCCTCTCTTTGTCTTAATGTAACACATTGCCTGGTAGAGAGCTATGTACAAATAGAACAAACATGTTGCACTGCTATTTTCTTCTTCTCTCTTTTCCTCATGGAGCTGCAGGGTGGGACCTAAATAAGAAGATAAGCCTACACACTTATGAACCTGTATTTATCTTCCTGGATCTCACTGAAGGAAATTCTAAGCAAAAGAAAAATCCACCAACATCACAGTTCCTTACATCGTTTTTTATTCTAGCTTAGTAACTCCTTTGGGAAACAAATCTCCTACGTGTTTCTGGACTTCACAATTTGTCTCTGCCAGAGACCAAACTTCCCACTGCAAAATCCTTGGCTACACCTCACAGTAGCCCCTAAAACCCGCAGTTTTCCTAATTCACCATTTTTCTTCCTTTGCATGCAGCTACTTTTCACTTGTGTAACTACTCCTCTAACTGGATTGTCTATCTACTGCTAATATATCCTGCTACAAATCTGATGGTTTTGTTATATTCTGCTCATGTTCTGGTTAAAGACTGGCAATATTTCAAATCACAATTTAGTTATTCTGTGTACTGTACGCTTTCATAGTTCTGTACTTTCAAATCTTCAGGACATGGTGTATTGGAGTGATATATATTTTTATCTAAACAATCTGATATTATTCATTCCATCTACTCCCCCCAATATCATTATCCATAAAAAATCTTCACGTTGCCATAACGGGATTCAGGGGAAAAGGGTTGTTTCCTTTGCAATCTTTTCTCAGTGTCCCAAAACCAGGTTCTTTCACCCCTAAGTAATACATGTGTAATTCTATAAGAGCATACAGGAATAACAGCTATTTACATAAATATTGAGTGTTACCTAGCAAATAAATGGAATGAATAATTAAGGGTTCACTATTTATGTCCACAGTGTAAGAACAGGTAGAAAAAAGGCACAAAATATTGGATGGCATACTCCCTCAAAGGTTGTGTCCATATGGAGTCTTACTGAGAAAGTAAATACAATTTCTAGGATGTACTTTTTTTTATAGTTTGTTTTGTGAATGAGATGTACCCATTTCATGTTCACAACATGTTAGCAACATTTTTAATACCAGTACTCTGTGCTGTCACTTATGAGTTGCTGGTTTAGTTAATCCCCCCCTGCCAAATCCACAAAAATTAAGAAACCCATGTCAAAGAACTGCTAAAGTGCAACTGACTGCATCTCTAGCAAATGCAGGGGGCATTAAAGTCAGTTACACAATTACAACAGTTTTAAAGCTCCCGCTTCTGTTCCCATAGAAATTGTTTTATTTAACATGGGCTGCCTGTTGACACTTCTGTGTTTCTGCTGAGAACATTACAATTAAAGAATAAGTCAAAGTTACACTCAGCTACAGCACTACACAGTTCAATTAGTGTTACTTAGAAAACGTAATACGGGCTTTAATCAGCACTTAGCTGTTGGCTGTGCCACAGATGGTGTCCTCAGTGTGAGGTGGAATTTCTACGTATAGGATGGGACATTAAATTTTTAGTACATCTCTACTGGTTCTGCAGTTTTTCCCACCATGAAGACTTCTCACAACTCTCAGTAATCTGTGTAACAACTACAGGCTCCAGAACCCTGAAAAGCTCAGAGAGGACTATCCTGTCTGTACTTAGTCACTAGTTACTGCCTCCTTGATATAACATAAAGCAGCTCAAGAAAAGAGTGTTTACCTAATTAAGGATTAGCCAGCAAATTGCTGACTCCTCTCATATAGGGAGAAAAACACTTCAGGAGTACCAGTGTATCTGTATTTTTATTAGGTGGTACCTCTAGAACAACATTCAGGTGGTATCTCTAGACCATCAGTCAGGTCTGATGAGCCAAAATTGCCTTGTATCACACAGACATAGATACAGAATCCTCATGCTAATGCCTTCTTTTAATATTTACTTTGAGACATTTTGCCAGGATTTAAAATACCATTTCTTGACAGCTTGGACTGATCCAAGCTGTGGAATGCTGAGCTCTTTGCTCTCTCCTCAGAAGGTGCAGCTTGTAGCAGCAGTGCTTGTGCAGCCATGAGCTGTATCATTTCCAGGGTGAGACTGAGAGGAAAGTTGTCTCCACTCCACAAAATGATGTTTCCAGCTGAGTCAGCTCCCTCGGATGGTTCACTGTGTCTTTACCAAGGAGGAGGGGAACAGATGGTGGTGGCACCATTGGAGGCTGCGCCGCAGCAGCTGCCGCCACACGTTCTATTAAGTGAAGGAAGAGTGAGGGAACTTCAGGCAGTTCATCCAGCTACAACAAAGTGTGCAAAGCAGAGTTACAGAGCATTAACCCTGCTGTGCACAAGCAATCTCTCTCTCCCATTGGATTGAGATTAGATTTGGATTTCCTGCTCCCCAGAGCAGTGTCCCAGTGCCTTGCCGTAGGCAGCTCTGCTCAGCAGGGAAAGCTGTACAGACTTCACTGCAATCACTCAGGTAATGAACATAATAAACCCTTCAAAAATGAAACGATCAGTTTAAGACAAATTGTATTTCTCTTATGATGTTTAAGGCTATCATTATCTGATTTCCAAACGTACACCCAATTCCAAATATTATACGCAAGCACAGTTTATGTCAAGCCTCTCTTGCTCCTCTCCAGAATCCAATAACTGTTTGAAAGTGAATACTAATGTCCCTTAGGTGGTAAGTTTGTAAGTGAACAAACACAAAGCAATCTTTCGACAACTACCGTAATAGACCTGCCACAAGAAAATTCTTGAAGCATCAAAGATGTCATTAACTAGGCTGGATGTTCTTTGTGCAATGGCCAAAGGTTACTAGAACTTGATATTTATATCCTCAGCAATTTCGTTTGATAGCCTGGTGCCCAGATAGGGAGCTGATGTTCGTCTCTCTCTGCAGAGCTTCGATTTTATTATCATTCCAGACTGTATGTTTGTTCCCGGTATACTAATTTCCAGAAAACTTCTGAATAAAATTTTTACTTCTGAGTGGAAAGATTGTTTCATCCCTGGCAACCAGCCACTGCCAGCTTTGCTGGGGCTATTCAGCTCAATTTTAATTTATAACATGTACACTAGTATGTGGGGTTTATAGCTCTAGGTTAATTTTTGCAAAAGAAAACATGAAGAGTGTGCTGCTTCATCCTCTAAATAGAAGTACTTTTAAATACATTAGCAACTAAAGTTTGGTTTTGATGTAATGCTGTCTGGGCTACGCTGTTAAAACCACTAGATGGCACTAGACGAAAGTATTTTTTAAAAACTGACGCTAAAAAATTGTATTTAAAATCTTTAAGTATCCACAGACAAGGGTACTAATTACAGACTTCATTAATGCAAAAGGAATTCAGTGTTTTGAAGCTAAGCCTCATCCCACTATTACACTATACCAACCCCTTCCTAAGGGAGCACAACCACTGGACACCCTCAGCCAAGGAAGCAGCGAGAAGCAATATGATTTCTTGACATTTAGCGTCATTTTACTCTCATTTATCTGTCTTTGCCTCTAGTAGAAAATAAGCACACTTCCAGTGCCAGACGGCAGCCAGCCCTGCACAACACCACTGACAGCAGCCACTTCAAAGTCCAGTGCTGTCCTAGGCACTGCAGTAGGGAGGATTTTCTGTGCCCCAAACTTTATCATGTAAGTAAAGCTGCAGTGGACCCCATGCAAAGCCCATCAAAGTACAACTTCTCGCCCAAAACAGTCGGGGGCGCTAGGGGCACTCGCCCTCATGGAGAGTCTCTGCCTTTGGTAAAACAAGGCCGCAGCCCCACGGTGAAAGGAAAAGAAGAAACGAAACGGCAAGAAAAAGGGGCAGGGCCAGAGTGGCGACGGCCCCTCTCCCATGGCGGACCTACCGTCCTCAGGACCCGCCCAGAGGCGGGAAAACAGAGCCCGCCCCCTGCGGGCGCCCCCTCCGCCCCCCCCAGGAAAGGCTCCCGTCC
>VZRN01000634.1:984754-1030036 GCA_013397935.1 Dasyornis broadbenti
GATCCACCGGCGCTCGTCGCGTTGGCTGCGGCGCAAGGTAAAGGGGCGGGGCGGGAGGAAGGCACGGCGCTGGTGGGTGGGGTGTTTCCGGTGTTGTGCGTGCGGCGGGGTCTGGGGCGGCCGAGGCGGGCGCGTGAGGTGGGGGCTTGTCCGCGCGCGCTCCCGCCAACGAGAGGGCTGGGGCGAGGCGGGCGTGCCTCAGGCGGCGGCGGCGGCGGCAGCAGAAGGACCGCGGGTGCCCAGGCCGGGTGCGGGTGCCCGAGGCCCGGTGAACGGGGCAGAATGAGTGGCGAGGACGGGAACGAGGAGTTCTACCGGCAGCTGCAGCTCCAGCAGCAGTACGAAGCCAAGCCCGCCGAGGGCGAAGGCGAGGGCGAGTCCGACCCCTTTACCTTCGTGGACCCCGCGGACGGGGCCGCCTACGAGTGGGACCGGGAAAAGAAGGCCTGGTTCCCCAAGGTGGGTACGGGAGAGCCCTGAGGAAGGGGGAGAAGGGGGAGCAGTTGATGCCGGATCACCTCGGCACGGAGGTGTCCGCGTTCAGCCACATCGTGTGTGCTGCGAGGTCTCAGCAGGAGCAAAACACTCCTTTTTACAGGCAAAATTACAACATAGTCTCCGTCTTTGACCGCCTGCGCTGTTGTTGTAAGCTATGGGTTGGCTATTGGCCTTGGCGGAGAATCTGTAGAGTTGCTCGGGCCTGGGCTGAAGTCACGGGTATATTTGTGGATGTTGATCGGAGGTGCCTGGGATGTGTTTAGGTCTCTGTCACAGTAGCTGTGGTGATCTCTTTGTGGGCAGTGTAGAAATGAATTAGGATGTTACAAGCTCCTGATGAAAATAGAGTAGTATTATGCCTCTTTAATTATTTCAAAATTATGTCAAGTAAGAGATGTGTTGTTCCATCTCGTTCAGTCATAGAATTGCACTTGAAAAATAAGTGTATTTGTTTTAGTGGCATTCCACAGCATGGAAATATGTTACAGTTTTAATTTTTTTTATTTATTAAATATTTTAAGTATAAAATTTGATCTTGCTATAATAACGTGGCTCTTCAAGGGGAGAGTGAACACAGCTTTAATATATTGAGCGAATCTACTCTGCAAGTGAAATAGTAGTTTTGTTATAAAGCAATGAATGAGGGCAATTAATTTAATATTAAGACATTTTATGGCATCTGCTTGATGGATGTGATGTGCCAGTTCTAGCTTGTGACTGTGAATTCATTGCAATTCAGATAATCTGAGTGAGAGTGAAGCCTGCAGTGCCAAGTTTCAGTGTGTGTAAACCTAGGAAGGTGTCTCTGTAAGCCATCTGCTCTGTGGACACCTTGTCTGTGGAGCAGATGGCTTACGGAGGGGTAAAAATGTGAAAAATCCACAAAGTGGAGCAGTGGAGAGCTTTTAGTATCCCTGGTTCCCTGTGGAGCGCTATATCCAGTAAGCACAGTAACTTATAAAAGGGTTCTACCTGTTTTGCTCCCATTTCTACCCCTTCTTCTCACCTCTTGTTTGAAATGTGTCTCTTCTCAGTAGCTTTTGTCTTTCCTAAGTGCTTTTCTTCTCTGTTCTGTCTTGGAGAGGAGATAACGTTAAGGGTTGGACAGGTTAAATAGGAGCAGCAAAGATCATTAGTAAATATGATGTATAGTAGAAGTTGGTGACCTGTCCATGACCCATAGTGCTGCATAAAGATTCTTTGCCCAGCTGGCTATCATAGTCTCTTTCAGGCTACTTTTTTTGGCTGATGATTATTAACAGAATATTTTATCCAGATAAACTGGGGAGACTGTTGTAACTAGACACTGTACTTCTTTCTCCATGAGCAGTAATAAAATTTTTAATATGTTTCTTGACAAAAGATGAAAATATTCTGACTGGTCTAAGTAATCACTGTCTACAGAGTGGGATTGCACTGCTGCACTGCTTTGGGAATACAGTGTTTGCTGAACTTCCTACTAAGGCATATTTCAAAGCAGTGCAAAAAGTGAAAGATATAACTGCCAGCATTCCCCAGAAAAATGTGGAGACAATCAAATATTTAATGGAAGCATTTGTAACCTCATTTATTATTTAATTATTTTTCTTTCAATGGTACTGTATTGATGAATACCAACTTTTTTTAGTGCTTCACAGACATAGCACAAAATAACAGGTGGAATTCATCTGCTGCCTGCATCACTTGCTGTGAAACTACAGACGTTGGATGTTACCTGCAAGCACAGGGTATCGGTTCTTCATTTGGTTAGTCTATTCCTTCCCATTTCAGTGGGACCAGCAGTTAATTACATGCGCACATGTCCTGTAGTATTGTGTTTCTTTTGCTGTGAACTTAATCACCCCAAACTGCACAAGTGTGTGGGTGTGCCGGTAGGACTGATCTCTCTGTGATGTTCTCCACCAGAATTGGATTGAAGCCCCAGGTAACCAGTTCTGTGAGTGCTTGTTTCTCACGCAGGCATGGTATGGCATAAGTTCCAATAAAAGCCTTTATACTTGTATAAACTCATCTGTGCTTGCAAAAACACATTTTAAAGGGAAATAGTGGCAATGGTTATATGGTAGGATGATAATGTGTTACGCAAAAATCATCTTTGATACTGAGTGGCAAAATTTGATAGTCCATGGTAAGTAATTTGCTAAGAATAAATGGAGGTTTACACAGAATGCAGTTCCCCCTGAAGCTGAAAAAGAATCCTGCTGCTGGAAGGTGGCTGGTTGTTGCAGGTTTAATCACTAATTTACCAGTAGGTTCTCTGATGAAAATCAATAATGCTGTTCACCAGAAAGTGTAGAAGCTTCTTACTTCTCTGGATCTCATCGTCTGTGACACTAAGGATTTGCTAAGAATGCTAATGTCTAGTATAATGAACCTGGCTAGAGCACGGAGTCTTCTTTTCTTTACTAAACATGGTCATACTTTTTCTTTCTTGAGTCATACCTGTAAGAACAGTGATTTACCTTCTTTATTGAAGTGTGTGGCAAATCTTGTTTAGCTTAAGAGCTATGTTGTGCTAACCTTTAAAGTTATGGGGCTCCATGGCATCTTGCATTATTCCTGACAAGCCTGTCAATTTTGCATTTCTGATTTGTCATAATGAAATTTTAGAGTTGAAACATCAAGCTTCAAATCACTGTGGAAGATAAGAGATTACATTTTCATCACTGACACTTGAAATTGCTCTCTTACAATAGCTTAATGGCATTAAGTTTTGTTCCCTTTTGAATACAGATGAAGCAAGTGCAGCACAGCTGAGAGTCAGATAAAATTTTCAAAGGTTAAGGCTCAGTTTTGAGAACAAATATTTTGGAGTGTGTAACTTCAGAAAATACTTCATAATGCAGGGATGCTAACAAAAGTGGCCATGATGTATCTCTTTGCATGCAATTGCTAGTGGCTGGAAGTACTGTATGTAATTTGTAGGGTTTTTTTAAATTTTGAACTCTAAAATATAGGCATTAGCCCATTTTATATTTTATGCAAATACAGGCTTTCTCTGGAAAAGAGCAAGCTAATTTCTTATCTATTAGTAGGATATAAAGTAAAGCCTATGGCCTTAGAAGCGGTGTGTTAAGATACATGTCTGGCTAAGTGTAATATTTACCGTCTGTCAACACAAATACATATCATCTCTGGAAATGATTCCATGAAAGGGCAGATGCTTGCAAATGTCAGTCATTCATCATCTGTGGATAAGTTGTTAGCTTACCATCAGTGTCGCTTTGTCTCTTAACCATGGCCAGGAGTGCTTGGTTTCTGTCCTTCAGGCAGATCCAATTCATGTGGAAAGCAGAAGGCTTTGTTTCAAAAATGGCAGAACTTGTGAAATGTTTGTGCAAAAACTTCATGTTCTGTATAGAATTCTTGTCTTGATCTAGTTCAGGTAATGCCCGAACTGTTTGTTCTTGTGTGTATGGCTTTGTAAAGATAATTTAAATAGTTTTAAAATATTGTTATTTTCTGTGTTGCCAGATAAGAAAATCACCTAACTAATGTTAAAATACAAACCTGAATTAGTAGTTCTTTGAAATTTTAGATTAATTTTCCTAATTTCTTTTCAGATAACAGAAGATTTCCTGGCAACCTATCATGCCAACTATGGCTTCCATGCAGATGAGACAGAAACTTCATCTTCTTCTGGTACAGCCACTGAAAGTAAGCAACCAGTAAGTTCTAAGACAGCAGGAACACAGCCATCAGCAAATGAGACAGGACCAAAACAAACAGATCCGAAGCAAAAATCAGAAAAAAGGAAGCTAGAGCCAGGTAAGTGACAAAGCACTTACCTCTGTGTAGGCTGTGACCTGTGTGGTACTGAGGGAAAACTGGCAATTGTTCGTTGTCATCTGGTACGGCGAAGATAAGGTTGTGCTGGAAAGTTTGGGAATGGTTCTAAAATTGTGTGGTGCTTCATAGATATTCTGAACCTGTATATAAGGGGGGAAAAGCAAATTAAGGCATATTCAGAGCTTGTGAGCAAGCAAAAGTTCTTATAAATCTGAAAAAGTATAAATGTTAATGTATGCACCCATGTTTAATATATGACCATAACTGAATTAAAACTCTTGTGTTTAGGGTGGTTTCATGTTGAAGAAGACAGGAACACAAATGTTTATGTGACAGGTAAGTGACAGTGGTTTTTTTATCTACTTTGAGCTAAAGATGGTAAAAGAGACTCATATGTCTCTGATATTATCTGTATGTCTGTCACTTGCAAGTTACTTAATCTTATGTTATGTCTTTGTGACCTTTAAGTTGCAGATGTGCGAAAGAAGCAGAAGGGACATACTCCATGCTTTTATCTGTTTAATGTGGTATTCTGTGAGCTGTGTCAGCCAAGTCACTAATATATTCTCTTTTAAGAAAAACAACTTTTGCAGGCTTTTAAGGGAAGGGATAATGACAAGTTTCTAACAAGATTGTGTAGAGTTGATGCACTTTGCTTAATCTATAATTTTTATTTGCTCTAATAATTAAATTTTTAGGTAAGTAGGAGGAAACAGTAAAAAAAAGTTGGAAACAGAGTGAGAAAATCACGTGGATGCTCAAATGAAATGATCTGTGCACTTATTCTGGTGTTTCTCTACCTGTTTTGAATGGTGGGGTGCTATCTCTAGATGCATATACTGAGGTACACTTGGTGGTTGTGAGCAGTTGCAGGGATGCACATACTTGCATTTTCAAAAATCTTCATCCAGGCCAAACTAGCATGGGACATCCACATAATTTTCTCATCCATTTTGGGTTTCTTCTTGTCCTTAATTCAGAGTTCAGACCTTAAAATCTCTATACATTATGAGTTACTCCTTTTATCGAATTTATGAGTGGCAAAACCAGTTGTCTGTTTATAGTTTATGTTCTTAGGGGTTGTTTTTTTGTCTCTGATACCTAGAAGTGCAGTGGAACTTAGAGCTTGGGCTGGAGAGTTACATTTGCAGAGGCCTTTGTGTTCGCTGCAGTGTTGATGGCATGTATGGCAATAAAGCTCCAGGTGTGCGTATTAGGGAGTGCAGAGATCTTTCTGTGCATTACACCTATTACAAAGTACAAGGATTTTCAAAATACTGCTATGAAGTAATGCCTAAAAGGTAATGCCCAAGGGCAGTGGTTACTTGCAGTGTGTGTAAAATGTCATTTATTTTTATATCTTTCATTTAAAGAAACACTATGGGAAGGTTTGTTCTAATGAGTTTTTTTTTTTTTTTAAATAGACCATACTCAGGCCTTCTGTTTGAATTTATTTTGCAGGTTTACCTCCAGACATTACAAAAGATGAATTTGTACAAGTCATGTCAAAATGTGGTATCATCATGCGAGATCCTCAGACAGAAGAACACAAGATCAAACTGTACAAAGATAAGGAAGGGAATCTTAAAGGAGATGGCCTCTGTTGTTATCTGAAGGTCAGTGGTGCACTGAAATGCAGTTTTCCTTCCCACTGAAGGCACATATGGCCACTGTTTCAGAATCACATTCAGAAGATTCTTGAAAATCCAAAGCGCAGTTAAGAATATAGGTGTCTGTTTTAAAGATTTAGTCCAGAAATGCCCACTTACCACACTTGTTTCCTGTTATCCAACCCCACCCTCCCCCTGGAAATGGCCATAATACCTGCTGAACACGTCTACATGTTCCTGTCTTGGGTGACTGATTATGGGCTGAAATGGAAGACTCCTCACCTTTTACTTTGAATGTATGCCACTGTGTAACCAAGAATACAAAAATAACAAGCCAGGAAGGAACATACTGTAGTCCTGTATTTACAGCTTTTAGTTGAAAACTGGTTTGGTTTGGAACTGTGCTTGCATTCTTTATTAAGCTATAAAAGTTTGGGCTGCAGTACTATTTCTTTATGTGCTTCACTTGTGAATCATTTGGAAGGTTGGTTCTTGCAAGTGCAACCTGCTTTAGTTATGCAAGAAGGACCAGGCAGTACTAAATCAGATGGCTTGTAGTCTGTGCTATTTTTGTAATAGTAGTAGTTAGGGCTGTGGAGTGCACAAGCATAAGTACAGTCCTCACTCTCTAAAGGGCTTTTAAGAAAAAAGTCCTAAAAGTGTGTAAAAATAATGAAATTGCATGTGACAATAATTTATGTGAATAACAGGACTGTGTTCCGTTTGAGTTGAAGAGCATAATTTACTGGTAAAACTACTCTCTTTGGAAATGAGAAAACATTAAAAATTACTTAAGAGTCTCAATATCTGCTGTTCTTGGAAAAATGATACAAGTTTTATAGGAAATCAGTCCCCTGAAATCCTTTTATCCTTGCTTTTAAGTTCACCAGCTTGCTTGGACATTGCAGTTTAGGGCCTGTGACATATTTGAATGAAATATATGCAGCCGCTTTTGGAAACAACCATCAGTTAGGAGTGAAGAAATACTGGGTTTTAATCAAGAAAGCATTGACAGCGTTGTGTAAGAAGACTTGGCATTATGGTTTTCTGTGACAGGGACTTGATTCTTAGCACAATATACTTAATGATACGTTATTGGAATAATATGACTTTGCCATGTGCTTTAAAGCTTGTGCTGTGTTTTATCTTCAAATAGAGAGAATCAGTTCAACTTGCTTTGAGACTTCTGGATGAAGCAGAAATCCGAGGCTATAAATTGCATGTGGAAGTTGCAAAGTTCCAACTGAAGGGGGAGTATGATGCAAGCAAAAAGAAGAAGAAATGTAAAGACTACAAGAAGAAGTTGTCTCAACAGCAGAAGTTTGTATTTTTTATTTCAGTAAAATATTGCTTGAATTTCTAAGTGCTATTAGTAAAGTGGTGCTATCTTTCAAACGCAGTGCCAAGTTATGCGAAAGTTAGTCTTTTCTGACAGTGCAATAGCTTAACAATTTTACATTTGAAGGAGAGGAACTCCTAGAGTAAGTGTTGATATAATGAACCTCTATGTGATTCACGCATTAAAATAATACGTAGGGAGCAATGGTGCTTTCAGATGCACAAGAAAATATTACAGCTCTGGGGAAATAAGACTCTTTTCCTCAGTTGTTAAGAGTCTGCAAGTCCTGTCACAATATCTGGGCTTACTCTTGGAAGGTCATAACACTCTGACTGCTCACATATATTTAGTGTCATACTGCACTAGTTGCGAAGGGCAAGAAGTGCTGGCTGCCACAGGAGCAAATACTAAAATATCTCTGTAGCTTCCCCCAGACATCTGTCTCTGCTATAAAATATAGTGGAGTTTGAGTTTTACCTTGATTCATTGCTTTTGTCACTTAAAAGTTGTTTTTCTGCCTTTTGGAACCAAGAAGATGCAGATTAAAGAAGAAAGACATTTGAATATAAGGCTGTCGATTTTTTTTAATGAAAGCAGTATCCCACTAAACATTGTAAATCTTAATGCAGGAATGTTTTCCCATAGTTAAAGGGAGCAAAGGCTACTTAATATCAATTAAAACCAGAAGTAGTTTGAAATGTATCTGCCCCAAAGATACACTGACCGTTCTTGCTGTAAGAAGTCTCCGGTGTGTAGGCAAGTGTGTGAAAATAATGAAATTGCATTTGACAGCAATTTGTGTGAATAAAAGGACTGTGTTCCATTTGAGTTGAAGAGCATAATTTACTGGTAAAACTACTCTCATTGGAAATCCAAGTTTTCTTCAGCTAAAGTAGCAGGTACAAG
Organism: Dasyornis broadbenti; assembly: GCA_013397935.1. Taxonomy (NCBI): domain Eukaryota; kingdom Metazoa; phylum Chordata; class Aves; order Passeriformes; family Dasyornithidae; genus Dasyornis; species Dasyornis broadbenti. The sequence continues at coordinate 992,897 of VZRN01000634.1, forward strand.
AAGAAACTTAAGATTCTGCTCCCTCCCCAAATGTATGATCTTGAGATTTAAAAGTGTAAGTAAACGTATAAAATTTTTTGTAATAGGCTATGAAGTAGGCATTTCTATGAGAAGATATACTGTGAGAAGGTGGAGTCCTAGAACAAATGTGCTGGGTTACATGACTAGTTTGCGTTAGTGGTTCTACACTGGGGAACAAAATACATCTTTGTAGTAATGCCTGTGAGAGTCAAGGTGTTCTTGCGTGTTCTTTTAAATAAAAGGAGTTGAATTTTACCAAAGGGAATAGTGGCTCTCCTTTTTTGCAAAATAAGTCAGGAAAAAATGGTAAAATACTGGCATTTTAATTGTACTTGAAAGCAGCTGGTTCCTTTATCTGAGTTGATATTAGGACAGAATTAATACTTCATAAATATTTCCTCTGTGTTTTAAAAAATACTTTGAAAAATTATTTGTATTCCCTCTATGAGCTTTTAAGTATCTTAAAACATCAAATGCTTTGTAGCAGTAGTAAACATGGGTAATTACTGCATTTTTTAGAAGAATAGCTTAACTCTGTTTGTCAAAATATGTGTTGATGTATTGCAAGAAGTGCCAAATTAATGATTTTTTTTTCAACAAATACTTGTAGAAACTGAAGAGAGCCGCAACAATATCTTCTTACTGTTGCTTCATTTCATTAGACAGCTGGATTGGAGGCCAGAGAAGAAAGATGGGGCAACTCGAATGCGGCATGAACGCATCGTTATTATCAGGAATATGTTTCACCCCAAGGACTTTGAGGTAGGAAGATGCAGTTTGCTTCTGTAGATTGTGCTGTTAAAGGTTAACATTGTCTGAACTTCTTGCCATACAAATTTTAACAAGATTCTAAGCAGATGAAAACAAAATTAACTTTCTGTTTGGGAAGGGCATTCTCCTGGGCCAAACATCTCCTTAAAATTCATTCATCTCTCCTCCAAAAGCAAGAAGAAAATGTTGGTAAGAATGTATTTGTCAAATCAGGGTTTTCACTGTCTATATCCTGACAATATTCCTGAGATGGACAGAGGAGTAAACAACAGTAATTGTTAGAATGGAGAAGCCAACACAAAATAGCTTTATTAACAAGTAGTATTTATTAAATTCAAGTAAGAGCTGTCTGTCAACTCCCAGGTGGCTTTGAAAATGCAGCATAACAGCACTGAGTTTATGAACTTTTAACAGATTGGCAGATGTGTACCACTGGTGATAGAGCAAAAATAAAGCTGAGAGAAGTGAGTGCTTGTGTTTAATTAAAGCTGTGTGATTGCTTTGTAGGAGGACCCTTTAGTGCTAAATGAGATAAGAGAAGATCTACGGACAGAGTGTGAAAAGTTTGGTCAAGTAAAGAAGGTTCTTATATTTGATGTAGGTATTTTTACGTGTTATGTTGGCAGAACTGATGTAATGTGCAAAGGTGCAAAACGTTTAGGCTGCTTTAAATGTGAGTGGAGCATTTATTTGGGTGTATTAACTTCATGGAAACTAGACTTAATCTTTCAGTGCTTTACAGCTTTTAGAACTTAATGTCTAAGTACCTGTGTACTTCAGCCTATGTGAAGGCAAACTAACTCTTCCCAAGAGCTTGGATTCACAGGTTTGAAAACGTATAGATATATTATTTGTAGCTAAGCTAGTTGAAATATATTTTGTTTTCTGTGTTCAAAAATTGTGTTCTGTGTGTTAATAGAAGAACATATGTAAACTTAAAAACTGAACTTTTCAGACATCATTATGTATGATCAGAAAGGAACTATATCCTGATTGATTTTGTAACACAATCTAAAGGGTATTGGAATAAACACGCTAGGTAGAATATTATTAAATGCGAGTTGTCTGTCCTTACAGAGGCACCCTGATGGTGTGGCTTCTGTGTCATTTAAAGAAGCAACAGAAGCTGATATGTGCAAGCTGACTCTAAATGGAAGGTGGTTTGGTGGCCGTCAGCTCAGTGCTGAAACATGGGATGGTGTAACAGACTATCAGGTAGCCTTTCATGGTTCTCTTTTATCAAATATATCTTCCAAACAGTAGATCTGTTTCAATTCTAGGAGTGCTTGGCATTCCTGTCCCCTTGCCCTTCCCCTGCCCATCCTTACATTATCTTGCTTTTCTTCAAAAGCTGTAGAATGTCTCCAGAAATCATTCTCAATTATTCAACTTAGCAAAAAATTAAGGGACCTGTTTGAATACTGAAAGCATCAATTTAAGAGGATTAGCCCTTGGATGTACTGATTGTTAGTTCACAGTCAGCACTGAGATATTTCTGTAATATAAATGTTCGTTTAATTTTATCTGTGTAAATACTCATTTCGACAAGTATGGCTGTAATGATGTATATAAACACTTCTTTAACAGGTGGAGGAGACTGCAAGAGAAAGGGAAGAAAGGCTTAAGGTGTGGGAGTCATTTTTAGGAGATCCTGATGCAAAGGAGCAGCAAGCTACATCTCATTCGGATTCCGCATCAAGTAGCGTTAAACTCCCTGAAGGGAAGCAATCTCCAGAGGTTAATGACACACCTAAGGAGGATGCAAATGATGAAGCTCGTAAGAGGGAGAATAATAGTGAGGGCATTAATGAAGATGGAGCTCCTTCCACAGACAGCAGCCTTGCAGGCAGTGATGGTGAAGCTGATACATAACACCTTTAATGCTGTATGAAAGCATGATTTTTTTTAGGGTGATGTTTGAGTGTGTCCCTTTCTTCAGGGTGACTGCAGACAATATTCATATGAATATAGGCATATTAGAATGTCATCAACTGTGTGCTTTGAAGTTTTCATTAAAAGCAGTGTTTAATGAGGTTCTAAAAGTTTGTATTAATTGGCTGTTCAGGTAAAGTAACTCAAGTTGCCAAGAATGCAGTAAAACTCATCGGGCTTTTTTTGTTCTAACTATGCTTGTCCATGTTTTCATCATGTGAGTGTGAAATACGTTCCAACCCTTAAGTTTATGTAACTATATGTAACTTAAGTAATGCAAACCTTTTACAAGATTTGTGGATTTTACTGTTAATTTCCCTGTACCCCTTGGAACTCAGTATTACAATGATTTGTGTCCTGAGTATGTTGGATCATTTTATGGAACAGGTGCTGTGATACATATAGGGTGAATGCAGTGGGTGTGTTGCTATCTGTTAGGTGGAAAATGATGAGTAGTACCAAGTCACAAGCTTAAAGAAAGTGGCAGAAGAAAGTGGCAGACAGTGTTGCCATAGCAACCCTAAGGCAAACTGAGTGAACATAGATTCTTAAATCACAGCATTCAGCAAATTATTTTTTCCTTCCCCTGTTTAGATCTTCTGTTGATGTTCAGTAGAGGCTGGAATTATGTCAAGGAGACTAGAAGTGCATGAGCACACATGTTCTAGGCCATAATAAGATTGATCTTAAACTCTCATGGTCTGTATGCAGTAGGTATCAAAGTAGGCTTTTGATTTTTATGGTGGCTTTATTAGTTTCTGCTTTTATATTACAGTAGGGATTTTTGTTTAAGATTGTTAGCATGATGGATGTGAGTTCTCCTCAACATTTCAGTTTAGCCCTGCATGTTCCTCAGAGTGGGGAATATCTTCCATATTTCATAAAATTTAAATGCTTTTGGCAGCTCAAACTACAGTTTGTTGTGCAACAGTTAAAATACTTTCAAATATGCTTTCAAATAATGCTCTTATATGTAAAAAGCAAATGCTGGCCCTTTCCAAATACTTCCAAAAGCAAGGGCTTAGAAGATATTCTAACTTTAGATATCTTACTGAGTGCCAGGCTTTCAGAAATAACTGGGGAAGCTGTTTTGGGGCATAGTCATTCTTAATTTAGAATTGTTATTTTGGTAAGTAAGGATAGAAGAACATGGATTTAGACACTAAACAATTAAGAACTCATAGTATGCTGTTCATATGGGTGGTTACCAGTATGCATTTGCAAAGAGGATCTTTGGAATTTTTTTAATTCATATTGGATTGCAAAAAACTGTAGATGCTAATTACTATTTCCATCATGAGGTAATCAGAATACTCTGAAAATGTTATTATCAAACCTTGTGCTCTGAGATTACCATATGTATTTTTTCCTGAAGTCTGTATGGTTCTTTGAGTTTATTTTGTTGGGTTTTTTTTTTAATATTTAGTCAATATGTGTGGGTGGCTATGCCACCCAGAGCATCTAAGTTATCGCTTGCCAGTCATATTTGAATTCAGGCGTTAAAAGTCTGGGGGCTCGTACTACACTGATATGACACATTTCCAGTTTTGAGTTGCATTATAAAGAAGAGATGTAACTCCTGCCAGCTAAAAAAAGCCCGTTTTCTCATCTTTCCAAGTGTGTGGATTGTGTGTTTCAGCAAGCAGGTGTTTGAAGAATTCAGGGGGTCTGAAACACTGCCTGGTTAATAGCTGCGTGTAGTGGTGTATTCAGATACAATTCTAGGTTGTGTTAGTTCTGCCTTAGTTATTTTTATTGGTAATAAGCACCACAGACCTTTGAGAGCTGGAAGTGTTTGCATATGAGGAGTATAATTTAGTGTGGGGGGTATTGCTTTCAGTGCTCCTTTTTTATTCCAGCTTCTAGACCCCAGGCTTTAGATCTCTTACTTTTGTGTTTTGTTAGCTTTTTTTTTAAGGGAGTCCAGTTGTGTAACACTATGCACTTAAATCTCCTGTTTTACAGTGGAATTGCAATTGATACAGGGAAGCTTGTGGGCAAATGTATAAAAGTTGTGAAGTTCTAAGAAGCCTTATCATGGTATCAGATATGGAAAATAAGGTTAGTGTTAGTGTTTGAAATAAGACGTTGAAAAATAAAGAATTGTTGTATGTGCAGTAAACCTTCCTCTTTCCAATTGATGTGCAAATTTAACTGGCTTGCTGCAGAAGTCCAATGTGATCTTAGTCCTTTCACCATCTCCGTTAGATTTCACACTAAAGCAGAGCGCCAACAAAGACTCAGACCAAATGCTTTACTGGCTTTCCTATTAACTAGGATTCTTAAAAACCAAAAGCTTAAAAAATAAAATTCCAAATATGTTGTTCTGAAGTGTGGCATCATACTCAAACTCTTATTTTCCTTTTGTCTACCTCTGTTTTCCCCAGTAAAATGTAAAAATATATTTTTATAAACTATTCATTGAGTTATTGAGGCATTAAGTAGTCCAAGGAGAGGTTAATGCAGCTGTGACTCTGCAGCAGATTAGCATTGAGACTAAATTCTTTAGATGTTTTCCTTTTTGAAATTATGCAAATGTTTATAAATCAATCTGAACAGAAATAAATTTTCACAGAAGTTAATTGCTATTTTGAAGTATGATTGTGAAATTCTTACAGTGTAGAGCAGTGATGTTTAATATGAAATTTTAACAAATCTGAACAAGCTGAGTTGCTTTTTAAACTTACATATTTTTCTTACTGATCACCATCATACATAAATTGGTAAGAAGTTAAACCTCTAATGAAATTTTTACTTTATTTGTTCTTTAATTAAAGGTGTTTTCTAATTACTTGCACATTAGAAGTGACAAAACCCACCTTTTTGCTCAGTTTCTAAGGTTTTTTTGGGTCCCATTCCAGTGTTCCGGTATACTGCGTATTCCTCCCTCGCTGTGCTTTTGGTGAGAGGTTCATTTTAAGAGAATCTGTTTCCTTCCCTCTGTATATGATGAAATCAATAACTAACAGCAGACTGAAACAATTTGTGGATAATTATTTTTGCTCAGTTTTGAGCTAGAGAAATAGTTGTTTCTACCAATTCGCTATGTAACAAAATGGATGTGAAGCCACTTAAATACAACAGCAGGGACAGAGTATTAATTGATCCTTCAGCACAATTTGGTGGAATCACTTTCTGAACCATCCAAAATCATTGCTTAGCTTCAGGATACATTGATAGTTTGCTTTAGAATCAAATGGTTTTCAGTGGTTTGCTGGGAATGAATTTTTGTGGAGTTACAGGTATTCACCAGAGATGATGTGGCTTGAGGAGCATGGCCAAGGTAGACACCTGGAAACAAAAAGCCTCAAAATAAAAGGCTTTCTAGAAGGTTTTCTCTTTTTTCACAGGTTCTTGAATGTTCATATACAGGTGTAAAGAGAGAATTAGTTTCATTTTGCATCAAAATGTTTATCTGTTTCTCCTGCTGACTTCTTTAAATTACTTTTTAAAATTGAATTTCAGTCCCTCGTACAGCTTACATTTTGTATAAGGATTGCAATTCAGTTAAAATCTTTAGTATGTTAAATGCAGTGCATTTTTAGGTAAAACGTGTCCTAGACATTATCCAGTTAAGGTTAACCTATTAACAATTAAAAATAATTAGCTTAATTTACTTGAGAAAACTTAAAGGTGTTGGATGCTACACAGAAACCCAAACTTGCCTTTCATTGATATTCATACCCTGAATTCTTGAACCTAAACCAAACCAAATTTGGAAAAAAAAAAGGTTAAAAAAATACATTCCTGTACATTTTAATTGGATTTTAAATTCTTGGTTTTATTTCTGATTTTGAGGAAACATACTGCAGTATGGTAAATTAATTCTGTGAGTTGTGTATTTGTGTTGATTTGACTTGAGTGTATTTTAGTGCTCATTATAGCTTGATGTCTTACTGTCAGGATACTCTAAAAGTTCTGTAAAATATTTATAGAATTATGAAACCTTTTGCAGCAAAATGGTTTTTTGCTCATTCTGTAATATGAAAGTATATTGTTAGATTAAACTTTTCAGTGAGTAGACTTGGAATTTTTTTCTGACAGGTGATTTTCTTTCAATAAACTAATCATTTTGATTTATCCTTTAGAAAAGCAGCATTAAAAAGCAAATGGTATTTGAATAATATCTAGACTTGAGACAGCGTCTGAGAATCCCTTTGTCTTCAATTTGTTTCTTAAAGGGGTTGTGTTTTATACTACCTTTTTAATAAACAAACTCATGAACAGAACAAGTCTTTGCTAATTAGTTTTGAGATAATATATTTGTCTTTCTTTCCTCCATAAAAGATACTATAGCATTTGGTGCACAGGGGCTTCAGTTTATAAAACACACATTAACATGCCAGAGCTTTCAGCTGGACCCGGTAGACACGTTGCTGGAACTGTAAGTGGGATATAGTATTTGTTCCCTGCTTATGAGTTTGGTCTCAGCTGTCTTCCTTGGGATGTTAATAGACCTGTATGGAGAGAAAAGGAGCAGGAGGGATCACTGCAGACACTGTAGGTAAAATTGAGACTGTGAGGACATTTTTAATAAGGACAAGTTGAATTTTGATTTTTAGTCTCCAAGGTTTTCTGAATTCTTTTTTCTTCAAAGCTTGGACACTTAAAATGCTTCAAAAGCACTGGAAATCAGTCATTCAATTCCTGTACTGAAAAACAGGGATTATAATCCCATTTCACCCCATAGTTCTTTCTAGGAGCTTTAAACCTAGAAAATGCCATCTTAACCTGAGGAGTACTTTAACTGCCGGCATGAGAGGAAGATCTCAAATAAAGTCTTGAAATCTTTAGCAGAGGAAATCTGCCGTATGAGACAGTTTAGAAAAGGGGGTCAGAGAAGGAATGGTGAAAATGTCAAGGGCTCTTGCCCTGCTGGTGTACTGGAATCCAGTCTGTCTCACAAGGAAAATGTGTTTATGCAAGAAGTGTGTCAATAAAAGACTAAGCACTGTCACAGGAACTCTCACAGCCTGGTAGTTAAGGTGTTCTGGGAATGGCAGAGGGCGGATTCATACGTATTTAGGCAGAGGGAATTGGATTGTGCTCTCCTGCTTTCTGGGTGAGTAAACAAACTCCTAAGCTACTTTATAAGAGACATAATGTCACCAGTTCGGTGACTAGTTCCCCAGTGTGTTTGTTTTCCAACTGAGACTGGCGAATTTGACCCTGTTTCAGCATTTCTGGAATGGCTGCAATTTGCTAATTTTGGCAAACTTGCTGCAACGAACCACAAACTTTCCTGCTACAGTCCTTACCAAACAAGAATGATTCCCCCGTAGTTATTAAAACAGATCCAGCAAAGAAAAGTGAGAAAATTGGTTATCCAGTTTATCTGGGTTGGGAACAGGTCATCTTTTTCTCACAGGTGTCTATAGTTACCAACTTAATAGTGAATATTCTGTAACATGGCATAGGAAAAGTCCTTTATCATCCTGGCTATGTTTGGTTCTCTGCCATAGCTTGTTTATCGTCTTACTCCAAACTCTTCCAAACTCCACACTGTCTTATTTATTGTGTACACATTGTCATAAAAAAAAAAACCAAACCCAAACCTACTTACAAGCCTATTTTCCTCATTCCTGAAACCTCCTAACCTGGTTGACTCGTTGGAGTGCATTTCATGCATTCTTAGCGGATAGGCTGAAGGAAACGCCTTGTTCTGCGCAGCTGGAGGCTAGAAAGTGTGGGGAGTTCATGAACGTGGCTTGTCTCCTGCTGCAGTCGCTTCAGCGCACTCAGAGCCTGCCGGTCCTGAGAAGGATCAAGACCTGCTGGACACAACATGAGCATCCTGCATCTGGAAAATAGGACTGGTGTGACACCACTGCTGACAGTGAGTTAAGGTAGGATCAGTCGGGGGTAACTCCAACCCATGTTCACTGACTTCCTCAAACATTCCCCTATCTGAGGGACAACTTGATGAGAGGGAATGCCTGCTTGCTAAATTGCGGCTTAATACTTGGGAAGTGGGGATTTTTAAAATTTGTTTTTAAAACTGGTTTGAGTGACATGAAATCAAGAACACAGAGTTCCCTATTGGATGCTCCAGTGATGGGAAATCAATACTGCTGGCAAGGGTGGGGAATGTGAAAAACATTGTAAAGGATTAGCACTTGTGGTGAGCTGTCAACAGCTCTTAGGCCTGTGTTGACCATGGGTCCTTGTCCACCTGAAGGAGAAATAATGGACAATTATTTGCAGTATTTTGCCATTATTAACCCATTCTGAGAGTAGTGTGATATGAGCACAGTCCATCTCATTCTGAGCTCCACTTCTGCTCTATTTTGACAGTGGTGTGTGGCAGACACAAGTTGGAAGGATTTCTGCCTTTTGTAGACTTCATGCTGGATGATGGAACAATAGGAAGTTCAGGTAATGAAGACCACAGTGCTCCAAATTTAGGTCCTGTCTCCTGTGACATTAGAATCCTTATGTGCATATGATCACTGATAGGACTGAGAGGTAACCTAGGTTATACCCAGCCTTCTTTTGGCTACTTGTTGGAAAGCACAAGAGGTTTTTAAAGGAAATGAGGCGGAAAAAGGAAATAGATGACTTTTTTTCTTTCCAATATATTGGTTTTCCAGCATTGTAACTGTTGTCACAATCGCACAAGCTGCTGCACACCAATAAACTATGCTAAAGCAACCCAGAATTAATGTCAGGAGCCAGTTAAGCATGTTAATAAAGTGGTACAAAGACACAATGGCTTGTACTGAATGAAGAACAGGAAAAGTGATCCTCTGGGCCAGTGCTAATGCTTTCTAAATTGTATGTTGCTGTGTAGTGTTGGAGCAGTGTAGGAAGAGCTGCTTTGCTGCTTGCTGTCGAGAGGACTCCTTGTCCTTTCTCAGGCCATCTGGTTGCTGATGTCTTTGCCAAGCGTTCACTCCTTGGGTTGCAATTTTCAATGGCATGTGTTGGCCCCCAGCTGAGCAACCGGGAAGTTCCTTAACCTGAACAGCAGGATGCTTTCTAAAACAAGACTGGGGAAAAAACTGTGTCTCTTCCTGTGCTTGAAGTCCTTCCAGTTGTTCAGCTGCATTGTGCTAGTTCCTGCTTCACCTCATGGGCCTTGGGAAGGTGCCTGTAAATGGGAGGAAGTGTTTCTTGGTTTAAGTTTTCCATGTCTGGGAAAGCTGAATCAGTTTTAAAGTTGTGAAAGACTGTCTTCTGAATCAGACGACTGTTAGAGTGTGACCTTCCAGTCTTGTTCCCACTGCTGTGTTTAGGTGGATTGGAGGATGGAACTAGGGCCAAAGCAATAGAAATCCTAAGATAAGGACTAAGGACCTTTTGAGTTTGGATGAGTTGGCAGCTGGTGACAGGACATTTGGGCTGGCTGGGCAAGGGACCATGAAGCAGGGAGAACTGAGCAGACCACATGGCGGAGAGAGATGGAGGTAACAAGCAAAACTAGTCATGGAAGCAAATAACAAACATGGTCAAGAGGTTTGTAGGTGAAGGCTTAAGCATTAAAATTGGGGATAGATTATGGCTTGATTATAGCTAACCTTAATCCTCGTATTTCTTAATATCTGGATACTTGTCTTGGAGCCTGAACAGTTTTCTTCATGTGTAAGAATATTCTGAGACCGTTTGAAGGCAGTCTTCACAGGCACGTCAAAGTATCTTTTGAGACACAGATGCATGCAATGTTTATTGGGAAGCTTCTGAGGATTGGGGGATTTATGACTAGGAAAGAAATCAGAACTAGTTTAAGCAGTGCTGTGTATTGCAGGGTCAGCTGGATGAAAACACCAACCTAATGATTCATTACATTTTTTGTGGTACAACTGGATATTTACCAAAGGTTTCCTGATCTCTGGAAAATAACTGCCTTCCTTTTGCTACCAAGGTAAATCAATTATGCTGTGCAGTGTTATGAGCTGACAATGAGACTGGAAAATTGAATGGAAACAGCAGGCCAGTGCTGCTGTTTGTAGTGAGTAGCCTGAGCATTGCTAAATATGATTTTCATTAGAGAAGGACTTGTGATCTCTGGCTGGAGAACTTGCTCCCCTGCAGCCAGAAGCTGTACAAATGCATGAAAATGATGCTTCTCCAGGGCAAGCAGTGACATTCCTTGTCCTACTTTTACCATATCTGGCAGCAGAGATTTTTAAAGAGAACAAAAAGGAGTCTTACAGTCTTCTGTCGACTTCCTGCAAACTATTTTAGTGTAGTTCCTGCCTTAAACCCATAAATTCTGGTCAACCCACCTTAAACCCATAAATTCTGGTCAACCCACAGTGTGTGTTTTAGCAGTCTTGCTCCCAAAGTTTTAAGCAGCTGGCAGAGCCAGCATGTTCCTAGGTAAGTTGTTTCAAACAGGAAAAGGTTATTTCTTTTTGTTGTTTGGTTTTGTTTGGTTTTGGTAAAATTATCTTGAACTTTCTGTGATTTGCATTTCCAATAATTTAATCTGAGTGTCTTTTTCTAACAGGTGAAGCAACTAATTACTCTTAGAAGTATTTTTGTTTTGGAGATCTGTGCTGACAGGGATCAAGGTACTTCAGACTTTACCTAAAATTATTTTTAGCTCTAATGAGTATAGTGGGAATTTGGGTTTTTCATGGTCTTGTTTTGTTTGTTTTGGTTTTCTTTCACTCTGTCATTATGTTTTTGGAACAATTCAAAACCAAAAATTGGACAAAGCATTTTGATAAATTCACTCTGAACTTCATTCAGGGAGAGTGCCACTTCTGAATTACTTTTTTAAAGTGTTTCAGTTCTTCCAGCACAGTTCTATCCTGAGGGCACATTTGCACAGTACTAGGTCCTAAGCCCAGGCTTATAAAATCAGGGTGACCTGGTGGATAGATGTGCCCATTTTGCCCAAGTATTTAATTCTAGAAGTATCTAATAAGGAAATCAGTAAAGAAGAGGTGCATGGAAAAAGCAGAAACACAGAGAATCTAATCCTAATAGCACATATTCTCCTGGCCCTACCATTTTCAGGAGGAAGCTGTGCTCACTACTCACTGGGCACTTAAGTTGAATGTGGTCTATTTGACCTGTCTGAGTTTTTTTGTTTTGTTGGGTTTTTATTGCAGAGCCTGTTGGTCATTGAAAATGGAAGAAACAAGGAAGCTCTCCCCAAAGCTGAATAAAAGCAAAGAGCCTGTGAAAACAGAATGGGGATCTCAGAGTGTGGTGTTCACCTATTTCCAAGGGGACATCAACAGCATGGTAGATGAACATTTTTCTAGAGCTCTCAGCAATACCAAGACCCCCCAAGACCTGACCACAAAGCATAAGGGTGAGACTGTTGTCCTGAAATACAGTGAGCTGCTTTCCATATATGAGCCTGGTGTTGGATGGGGGTGACTGGCTTTCACCAAGGAATTTAAGATCCTTTGAACTTAAATTTGGAATTGTGTGCAAACGAAGCAAGAAAACCTGTAAAGCCCTGGGTTGTGTAGCTGGGACCTCCTGGGTAAATCCCTGTGATTGCTGGAGTGATTCCCAAGCTTTCCATGGGCCTGATGGCAGGACTAGGTCATCATTTTCCAGCCAAGTGTCTCAATCTCTGCTGGGTGCAATAAGTGCATTATGACTTAAATTGTCATCTTTACAAAAACATATTTGTCTAAGCTTGCAGCTGTCAAAAAACCTGCCTAAGCTGGTGGCCATATAGTATACATTTAATAATTAGTAGAAACAATGATGGTGGTGGTTTAATCTGCTTTTAATATGCATTTATGGTTGATTTTTAAGATAAGCAACACTACAGTGAATATATATTTCTGTAAAAATGAATATGCAATCTGGTAGCATTCCCTTAGAAGTCCACTGGAATTTGCCTTGGGAAAATAGAAAGAATTGACAATAGTTCAGATGCTTTCTTTCTCTTTCTAAGTAGACAGCATGTGTCCCCATCAGTGGAATTTCTCTTCACATTGCAACAAACCATATCTGTCATCTTCTGCAACAAGCATGGCAAATTCTGCTCTGAATTTTTCTGCTGCTGGTGTGGCAGGCCAGTACCAGCCATCATCTTTGCAGAGTCATCCAGCTCAACCTGCAGATTTATGGCCCTTCCCTCCGATTGGGACTCCCAGTGTTACCAGTTCAGTGTATCCTCACACCCTCCCTGACCTGCATGCAGCTCATGAGCCGATCTCTGACAGGAAATATAGTTCTCTTCTTGGCCTTCTGCAACAGGAAAGGTGCTTAGCATCCATGCAAGAATGCACCATGAAGCAACACTCAAGTGCTGCTTGTATGACTGGACCTACCAGGTTACAAAATATGAGTCAAAGTTCAGCTCCTGGGGGAGGTAAGAAAATACTTACTATCACTTTATTCTTTGATGCCATCTGATGTAAAGTGACAGAATAATACAGACTGTTCCTAAGCTTCTCAAGCTGGACTGAACTTCATACAAACTCACAAAGATTTTACAGTAGATAACCCTGATACGTGCTGTGGTACTTGGGATTGGTTAGCCATATAGCATGGGTTAATCAAAAAGTGCATTGCCTATTCACACAATTTTTTACCATCTGGCTTACATAGGGGAGATATTTTAAGTGAATATAAGAATATTCATAGTGCTATTATGATCTCTACCCCATGAGTATTAGGTATGGCATGTACCAGATGCTCCCTCATTGGGACCAGAAAAAGGTGGCCAGGAAAGATCCCTGAGCAGCCTCTCTCACTGTGCAGCGTGTTAATGATGTTCTGAATACAGGATGGGAAACTGCAGCCCTTACCAGCATGGCCAAGGGGTTTTTCCCTCCCAGAAATGTCTATAGCTGGAATGATGAGGGTACAAGGGCTGGTGGACCACCCTTGCCTTGTCTCCTATCTAAGTGCTCCCTGCCAAGAAGCACTGCTCCTCTGCCTGCCAAAGGCTGTCTGCTCCCTGCAAATTTCCCAGAGCTAATGCAATTCACACAGTGATGACTGTTGCTTGTTTATTATCCACAATTACTAGGAATCCCAATCCTAGGTACTACCAGCATACAGCAGAAAGATGCCTGAAGTTAATTTTTTTCCCCACAGTGTCTATATTTACTGGATAATATTGCTCCCTTGTGAGTAATTCTGCCTTTGAGAAGCTCTGGAGTCAGGCTTCCTGGCCAGATCCCTGGTGCCTGTTGGGGTACCTCTGCATTACTCTTCCTGGGTGTTCCCCAGTCAGGCAGCTTGACACCGGTCTCCAAGAAAAAGGGTTGTGAAATTGTTTAGGGAGTCTGCTGGAAAAATACAGCGTGTCTTACCTGGTGCTTCTAGACAAAAAAGATCAGGCATGTGAAGAAGCAATCCTGAGGGTTAGGTTTTGAAAAATAAGCAGGTATGAAATACCTCCAAGTTACCCAGTTTCGAAACTGCATCGGCAAGAATTTGGCAGAATGTGGGCTAAAGACTGCCTGCAGATATACACAGGAGTTTATCTACAGTTCCTCTTTTGAGGATACAACAGAGCTTTGCTGTTATGAGGACCCTGACTGTAGGTGTTTTGTTAACCTTTTCCTGCTAGGATGTGTAATGCCTGTCTGGGTCTGTGCATGGTAAAGGGAGAGTGTCTACATATTCAGCTGTAATGCAAACTTTCTGCTCATGGTATATAAGCAGAGGTTTTGTGTATGTATTGCGCAGGCACTACCCTAGGCTTCCTGTAGGTAGTAAATGAGAGTTTAACTACTTTAAAGACACTGTCAGGACTTCCGGGATTTCATTTAAGAACAAGATAAGGTGCCTGCCTCCCCCAAGGGGGCAATATGAGCCTATGAAGGCTTGGGAGCCTCAGGTACTGACTCTTTCAGAAAAAGAGGTGTTTCATTAAATTAGTCTTGTGTTGAAAACAGGGAAGCACTGCTAACAACGGTGGACTTCTTTTCCCAGAACTTGGGAAAGAAAATGAGTGAGGTAAAAATTGGAAAGGAAATTAAACAGCTCAGTATTCCCCAGCTATTACCAATTCAAGTATTTTCTTTCAGGATATATACAAGGCCTTTCTGAATATTCAGGGAGCCTCTAAACACCACATGTGTAACACCATCCACATGACTATCAAACAACTCAACAAGAATCGATAAGAAACGGCTGGTCCGTGTTCACAGGGAGCCTTTGGCAAATCCATAGGATGCATACATTTAGTTTGGCTGTGGGAGTCCCTGCTTCCTGGCTCTATCTGTTAAATATACTTTTCCTTGTGCTGTGTCATGTTTAAGAACAGCTGATATTTATATTTATGGAAGTGTATGTTGCTGTGCCAGACAGCAGAGAGCTCCTCAGCACCTGTGCTACAGGCTGGGCTGCAAAAGCACAATGTTTCTTTAGTAACTACTGTCTACTTTTAGCTCTGTGCTCAATCTCTGTTCATCCCCAGTATTTTAAATTTTTATTTTAGAGAGGAAAGCAAGCTCTTACCAAGGCTCAGAAAATCCCAGTGTAAGCCATGCCACTGCAGGTGAGTAAAGAAACCAGCAGGTTTGGAACAAATCAGACAGAAGCATTTCTTATGCATGCAGAATTACAGATGCTTCCTTGTGTGCTTCCAGACAGTTTTTCAAGAGCTTGTTTTCCCCCCACATAGAACCACCACCTCCCATAACTACACTAACAAAGAAGAAGAAAAACATTATATTATATTAAAATGAGATTATTTTTTTTAACCCCATCTACCATAGTTTTTGTGCTTATACCATCAGGCTGCCATTTCACAATGCCTGTTTTGCACTTGCTGTCCAAATTTCAGATCCCAGAAAGATAGAACAGCCCTTGCTTTGTACCTCAAGCACCCATGTGGTAGCACCACTGCAGTTTGTACCAACAAACCCACCACACTGTTGGGTGATTTGTCTAAGACATTATTCCCAAAGCATTCAGGCTTCCATAATTTTATTACTCTCTTGAGACTGGTCATACCCCATTTTGGTTCTTTGATGTGCAATGTTTTGGGAATACTTTGGATGGGTCATTCTGGTTATTCTAGTAAGGGCTCTTTTGCACCAGACCCAAAGGTGTGATTTTGTTTGCACAACATCTTAAGAGATTGCAAGGACTGTGCTGTCTGAGTGTCCTGATGCTTCTGTGTCTTTCAGGTATTCAGATTCGTGACAGAAGACGAGATCTGTACTTTTAGCAACTGCATGTGTTTCTACCTTTTTCTGAAAGAGAAAGTTATTTCTGTGAACTTCTATTATTTGCAACTGTGAATCAAGAAGAAATGAACTGCAGCTATCCTATTTTTTTTTTCTCTCAGCTGGAAGAATGTATGTACTATTTACTGTTTGGGGAATGACAAAATTATCCTTTTCTATACAGTAAATTTCCAATGTTTATGGTATTATCCTTGGTACAACAGTATGTTTGTTGTGGAGATATACTGTCTGTTTAAGGCTTTTCATGTAGCCTTCTTGAAAGTACTCTTAGCACATTTTAATCTTTCAGTGTTTATTCATTTACCATCTCCTGATAAGAAGTACAATTCTTATCAATGCAGCTGATAAGTGCAGGGATACAGTTAGCATAAATTCAATGCTGCAGCTTCTTTGCTTGATTTAATATCTCCATATTGTTTAACATAGTCTTAGGGCACTGGCAAAGGATGTCAACCACAGGCCAGCAAAGCACATTATTGTATTTATGTTTTGAAAGTGCAGCAATTTGTAACCATACTTGCCATTCACAGCGATACTCTTCAGAAACTCCATAATATGCTTATGCCTGAAGGCTCTGTTTTGCCCTCTCACTAGTGTATAATCATCCTCTAGAAAGCAGTGAATTCAAAGAAGCTCTGAGAGGAAACCTGGATTCTCATTAGGTGCAATTAAAATACCATTCAGCAAAAAGCTGGAGGTAGGAATGTTCTATTTCCGAGCTTCTCTACAGGTGTAAGATTCTTTTTCTAAATAAACTCTGCGGGTTTATTTTTTCCTTCTCTATTGGTTATACATTAATATAATATAATGGAGCATGATTAGCTTTTTCTGACAGCTCTATGCAGTTGCTTAAGGCAATTTGACCTCTGAGATCCCAGAACTTGTGGTTTTATAGGACAAATCCTGAGCTGGTATTAGTGTTTGTGACTGTTGCACCAGATATCTCTGCTGCCAGTGCTCCAGTTGTAACACCTTGTGTAATTTTATAAATAATGAGTTTAGCAAGTTCAGGTTTTTAGGGTACTAACTTACAAACTGAGATTTTAAAAAGAGTATTTTTTTATTTTACAAGCTTGTTCTAGCCGATACATGTTCTAGGTTCATCTGACATCACAAGGGGAACTGTTTTAACTAAATTAATAAGATACACCTGTCTCCATATAGATAAGGACTGAAAAAAAAACCCTACACCTTTTTAATATTTCAACAAAAATCCCTGTCTTCTAAGTTTAAGAATACTTCTCCAAGTAGTTTCTTTTGTTATCCCAAATGACTTAATTCTCTGATTTTTAAAGCTACATGGTAATGTAATCTGACTTGCTCTATGGGCTGAAGCCAAGATTTCCAAGCTGCACTCTGTACATCTGTCTTACTGGCGTGTGCTATAATTCTAGTGAACTTATTGGTTCAAAATATTGAAATACTATTTTTTTCCCCTCTCTCGTTCATCACTTGCAAAGGAAAATGCGTATATAATTTCTCTTTAAGGTCTGACAAGACAGTCTGTTTAAATGCTCTTAAATATAGTGCTTCATTGAACAATTTGGTTCTGGGCATGTTACAGCTGGGAATATTCAAGATGACTTTTGAAGCCCTCGGTTCTGGTGAATCAGCCAAGGGGGGTTGGAAAGTAGGTGGGGGGAAAATGCTTGTTTTTAAATGCATGTCCCTTACTGCAAGACCATGAGGCATTGGTGGCTCTGCCTTGACAGGGTTACACTGTGTGCCATTGCCGCAAGGTTTGGTAATACTGTGCCCTCATTGTCCAGCTGTCTAGCAGACCTGGGAAAGGGAACAAGCGTCCAAGTAGCCCAAGGGTCCCTGGAACTTTTGCTAATGCAAGTTCCACACTGGGCACACAGGTGCTTGCTCTCTTCCCTGGATTGTAGAAGAATGAGGATGGAAAGAGGGCTGGGGCACAGAGGGTCTGCTACTCTGGCATTTTGTCTTACACCACCACAGCACTGTGCACCAGAATGTGCCCAGGTTTATGGCATCTCACTGTGCTTCTGCAATAAACATAGTTAACCCATCACTGCAATTTGCCTTTAATGATTTAGTATAATACAGTTTTGAACATTTCACAGCAGTTCTCTATATCAAGTAGGCTTTTCTTTATATGTTGTTGGAGGCTGGGGAATTTTTCCATTCTGTTGCTAAGGAGCCTTAACGACTGGGTACTTAAGAGACAAAAGATGAGGCCGGGTGTGGTGAGAGGAGAAAAAAAAACACCTGGTAACAGTCACTTGCTCTCCGAGCATCGAGAGGAATGGTTTGCCTTTTGCTGGGACCGTGGGAGCCCAGCTCCACTCTGTTTTTTTTCCTTGCTGGGTGAGCTTTCGTTTGGGAAAGCACGGGATCCTGACCCTCTTCCCCTCTCCCAAAGTGCGTGTCTTGCCAGCTGCGTACGGCAGCTCCTACGGGGGGAGCTCGGCTGTCGCTGACCCTCACCCCCACCTGCCGGGACGCACTGCGGCTCCTGCCACCGCTGCGGACTTTCTGCCACATTTTCTTGCTTGCCCAGGTGAGTCAAGCCTGCCGTCCAGCTTGCTGCTCCAAGGTTTCCCACTGCAGCCCCAATTCACCATCCAGCCCGCCCTGTCATCTGGTCCATCCCCCATTATTCACGTCAGGAGGGGACCTGCGCCCGTGCCACAGTGCCCCTTGCAGCTGCGCGGGAGTCATTGCCCCTGCCCTGCCCGGTTGGGAGCCCAACAGAGCCCCTGCTGGCTGTGACCGTAACTGCACCAAAGAGGGGCAGTGGTGTCTGGTAGCCCAGAGAAAGCTGCCACCGGGTTTCTGGTTTGTTTGTTATTGCCACTGTTGTTGTTGCTTGTTTGCCTCGTTATAGATACTAGTAAAGAACTGTTATTCCTTTTCCCATATCTGTGCCTGAGAGCCCTTGATTTCAAAGATATAACAATTCAGAGGGAAGGTGGGTCATATTCTCTGTTCTAAGGGAGGTTTCCACCGTCTTTAGCAGACACCTATTTTTCAAATCAAGGCGTGTATAGATTAAAAAAATATAGATACACATATATGCTCCCCTACAATATTGTTTGTCCAGAGTGGAGTGTTTCTTGCTTTCCAGCCCGAGCTGTTGCTGTCTTCCTGTGCTGCCCTGCTGCTGTCATGCTCCAGTGACTGTGTCTTCATTCCTATTCAGTGTGTGCTCTCCTTGCTGGGAAGGACTTGGCAGCTGGCACACTGCATCCAGCAGCTGCCATCTGGTACTTCACACTGTTATTTTCTGTGCCTCATCTGAATGCAGCAGTCCTGGTGGTGGTGGGAGAAGGGATGCTGTATGTTCCCGTTTTAAGAGCTTCTGACTCCCTGAATGCTAATGGACCTCTGCAGAGACCATTCTGAAGGACAGGCAAGGGCTGGGTGTTATATCCCTGGAAGTGTTCAAAAAGTGTGTGGATATGGCCTTTGCGGATGTGGTTTAGTGGTGAACATAGCAATGCTGGGTTTAATGGTTGGACTTAGTGATCTGGGAGGTCTTTCCAACCTTAATGATTGTATGATTTTTCTATTAGTTTACTGACCCTGTGAGAAACCATACCAGCTATGTACTCTATGACCTCTGGTAAGAGATTAATGCAGAGAAATAGTCAACATTGGACATGCCTTCCCTGTGTGGAGCCTGGGCCTTTTCTTACTCAGCTGCAGCAAATGTGGTGCATTTTTTCACCATGTGTGCCCCAGGACATGGACACTTTGCTGGTGTCTTGCTCTGACTCTTCACATGAGCTGGCCCCGGTCCAGGCCCTCCTCTGATGGTCAGATAAACATTGTGGGTGGCTGGGAACAGCGAACTGGCTTAGCTGCTCCACCCCACTCTAGTCACTCATTAGTAGTGTCAAAAATAGTCCCAGACTGCAGTGACAAACAAGAGAGATTCCTTTGCTATAAAAGAAATACAATAAGGTTATATATATATGTATATATTTATGTGTATATATATATGTGTGTATATATATATGTAAAAGCAGGAATGCTCATCCCATTCAAAGAATGAAACAAGCTTTCATTTGCTTTTATTTTTGTTCAGGTGTCAATTAATTTGTCCCACCCCAGGTGAGCAAGGGACACCTCATGTACCCATGTGGCATGTAGCCTTTGGTAAACAATCACCCATTACCGGAATTTTTGACCATCTTGTGGTTTTTAATCCTCTTTTCTGGCAGGCTCTACCAAGCACAGAAGTCCTGGTCCAGGGTAAAAGTGTTGTCACACCACTTTGTTCTGTGTTCTGTTTTCCTGCACTGTCTGGTTTAAAACATCGCATGTTTTGGGCTCAGGGCTCTATTCCACTTAGCTGCTGACCCACTGAGAGCTTGGTACTCCTCTGAGCTAGCATATATCATTACACTTGGAGGATTTTAGCAGAAAACTGGTGCAAACTGGTGGCTTTGGTGCCTTGGTATCTGGGAGGGGTTTCAGTATCAGATGCCGTGTCAGAGGGCTGTGTGTTACTGCTCTGACAATATTGCTGCACAAGCACCTGTGTTGTGGTCCCTTCCTACAGATCACAGTTTATTTACTGAGAAGGTGCAAAGGTGGCTGAGAGGTGGGCAGGCAGCAGCTGGGCTCTCCAGGAGAGCACAGAGGATATTTTCAGGTGACCAGACCCGTAATGGAAATTGCTGAGCCAATGTGAGCCAACTCAGATGTGGTGTTCCCCAAAACAGGGCCCAGCAGGAGTGTCCAGGGTCCCCTCTGAGCCACCACAAACCTGGCTGAGCCTAATGCCAGGAACTCGCTCCTGATTCATGCTGTCCACTAGCCTGGTTTCTAGGCAGAGGAGAAGTTGGGTGCAGCAAAGCCCTTAGAAAGGTGTCTGCTTCCCTGACCTTCATCCTCACCCCTGCACCCCCATCTCCTTCCATTGCCCCAGCCCGGGCTTTGCAGGCTCTGGATTTGTATCTGAGCAGGGACACTTGTATTTTCCCCATCTCTCTTTCTCCAAAAGGCTAATGCTGGATTCAGCACAGGCTTATAAAAGTATTATCAAGCAGCATGTCATTTAGGAATACAACAGGATTACAACTCCTGCTTACGACTTTTCCACCTGAGAGAGGGATAAAAACCCCAGCTTTTTCCCACACAAAAATAAAATGTTTCTATGCTCATAATTATAAAGCACTCAATTAGCTCCCAGTACTGTGTTTTCCCAGAGCGAGGTGTCACTTTAGGTAGATCCCTCTGCCAAACAGAAAAACAAATTGAGTGATGGAAGGAAACTCAATGTACTGAACACCCAAAGGGCATCTCTGGTGACTGAGCACAGCCTAAATAATCCTGTACCAGCTGTCTGTTGGACACTGTCACTGTGTGTCTGGAGAGCAGTGAAGAAGCATCCCCACTCCCTGGGGTCCATGTGAACTGCCCAAATATTGACAAGTCTCAAGCATGTGCTGGGTAAATTATATTTAAGTAAAGTTGCCATACGCAGCTCCTCAGCCAAGGAACACAGTGTGCAGTCTGGGTACTGCACTCAACCTATTCCAGAGGAAAACACATCAGCTAATTAAAAATGATGGGCAATAAGGAAAGTCCTCCAGCTGGACTTTTTGATGCACAAAGTTGTTTGGTTTTTCTTTTTTAGGGCAGACAAGTAGATTCTAAAGAAAGTTTCTCAGCTTTAGTCAAGCTGTCACATGACAAAGACATTTGAGGCTTATGATATTATCACAGTTCCACCTACCCCGCATTGTTTGTTGGTGCTGGATTTGTGCCATGTTTTAAGAAAAGATTAGCATGAAAACATTTTTTTCCCCCCTTCCCAAGGTTGCACTAATTACTGATGACTGTAAGTGTGCAAAGAACTGCCAGGCATTATTCTGCTTGCAAATGACAAAGGGACATTACTAGAAAAACACCATCAAGGACTGTTCCACTTGTAGGTGCATAACAACCAAGTTTGCTGCATGGCACAAAGGTGAGTGATTTACTCTGAGTAAAAGAGCAGGGGCAAGAGAGGCAGGGACTGTTTCCACTCTCCTCCATGCAGGATTTAGGCACCCTCTTGCTGACCTCTACCTTTGTAAACAGAGCATGAAATGATTGCCCAACAGCTGCTCTGGGTGATTGGGACTGTTTTTCTGGATTTGTTCAAATATGCAGGATCAGGATCATGGCTGCACCATTGTTTCCTGCAAAAAAAAAAAAAAAAAGAAAATAGTACAGACAATTCAGTTTATTAGATGGATTTAAGGTTTAAAATCCTCATGCATCACCTCTAAGGTGGTACATGGAACAGAGCTGGTCGGTGGGGCTCCTTCCACCCCAAGCCAGGGCTGAGTTGCTGATGGGGCATGAGTAACACCTGCCTGGGCAGGGCTGGAGGATGAGCTGGGTCTGATGAGGAGGCTTCTAGGTCTGCCCTGCAAAACACACTGTTGTGCAGCTCTTGTCTTGCAGGAATACCCGTGGGGTGGTGGGACAATGGGGAAGATCAGGAGGCAAAGTCACAGTGGAGCTCACAGATATGGGCAGCAAGTCAGGGATGTGCCACATCCCTGCAAGGCATCCTGGGCAGCATCTTTCCGGCACAGGCTCAAGCAGGGACACCCCTGCCTGCATAGAAACCTGTAGTCTGCTCACAGGCTCTGTAGTGGTATCCCAAAATGCAGTTGCTTTTGTTTGGTTGGTTTTTTTTTGTTGTTGTTTTTTTTTTTTTTTTCCCTTGCCTCACAGGAAACCAGCCTGAAAATACTGTTTAGAAAAGAAAAACAGCTCTGGAATCATCCTGCAGGGAGCTGGTGCTGCAGCAGGATGCTAGGTTGCTCTGATTCCAGACAGTTTTCCCACAGCTGACAGGCTGCAGGGCACAAAACCACCGTCTAACAGTAACTAATGAGAACTGCTGCCTGTCTGCATGAAGAAATGCTTGAGAAGGGAGGGGTTTCAGGGAAATAAGAGCCTTCTCTTGCTTCTCCTTGCCTGGGAAAATTGCTTTCCATGGTTTTGCAAGCTGGGGAGTGCGAGAACCCAGAGCCAGGTTTATGCCCCTGTGCAAATCCACCCCCAGTCTCTCATACACACAGCTGCAGCAGGCACAGAAATCTGCTTTAATGCAGACTGAAAAGCCCAGGATTTCCTGGCCTGATTCCGGCTTTTATGCTTATGAAGGCAGACATAGGCTCCCTCAGGTGCAGCAGAGCATCAGGAGCTGCAGCTGTGGCAGTCCTGCCCATGCCTCTGACTTTGTCAATAAGGGCAGGAATGTTGCACATCTCTGTAAGCACAACCAAAGGAAGAAATTAGTGACTCTAGTCTCTCTCTCTCAGTTTGAGCAGTTCTGGGATGGTGTTCTGCAATTTTTTTAGCAATCTTGAAAGGAGGGAGAGAAATCTGTAATTAAATCAATACATATGTAAACGAGCATCTGCCACAGAACCAGTTTTACTTCTTTGTGTTAAACATGTATTTCTGTTGACATATTATTTGTGACATATTCTTTGTATATGAGGGTGTCATTAAATTGGATTTTGGCTTGATTTAAGCAATTAAATTAGTCAAATCGTTCTAAGCACTTGCAGGAGTTTTTAACCTGTTGCCTTGGTTCTTGATGTGTGTTCTTGAGGCTGTCTTGGCTGACAGCTACTTTGATGATTTATGATTATTCAGAAGTAGGTTTGGATAAATTATTCAGGTAATAACCAGTTTTCATGTTTTCACTGGTCAGATGTGGCTGGATGTGAAACTAAGAGCCCTTCTTGCAAGCCTGCATTTAGATCTGGTTTGTTTCTGGACTTCTCTAAGAGCCCTTCAGAAACAACAGCTTCAATCACTTCAGTCTTGTTCCTTGTTGGCTCTAAAATCAAGTAACTCTATTTTATTCATCTGGCATACAGAAAAGTACTGAGAGCCTGTAGTCTTTATAGCATGAAAGAAGACACTGTTATTGCCCATGTAGGAAATTAGTCTGGTCTTGCATTTCCTGAATGCTCAGTGCTGCCGTGTAACAGAATACCCAGGGTTAAACGTGATCAGTTCTTTTTTTTTTTGCTTATTTTCAGAGCTTGGACCTCCCTGAATCTCTCACCAAAAATTTTAATGTATTTCTAGCTGATCTCTTTGGAAAAATAATAGTATTGGTGATTGTGCTGTCTGTGATCATTCATTCTGCAGTGACACTCCAGGGGTTGTTGGGCTTCTGTGTTGTGCTTAGGTGCTGCTGGTGTGTGGGTGGCAGGGTCAGAGGATGGGCATTTCCTCCTAAGTTTGGAAGTCCAGGTGTGTCAGTATGGCTCAGTCAGGAAGGTTGCTTGATCTCACCCTGTTGTATATATATTTTTTCTGCAATAGGTTTTCACACGTGTGCATAGTCCCCTGTGTCATTTGATCTAGCAAATTCTGCATCTCTCTTCCCTTTCCGGGGCTTTTTCTCTTTATCTCCTGCCTTGTGTTACTTCCACTACTATGATGGAAGGAGAGTGAGAATGGTCAAAACAACAAATCCAAATCCCTGGCTCCTTCTCCGTGTTCCAGCACCTGGCAATTATCACTCTGTGTGCCTGAGGGTGTGCAATGTGTTTGCACACGTGCCATCAAGTTTACCTCTGGTTTGTGAGTGCACTCATAGTGCTGCTCAGGCTTGTGAGAGATACATGGTGCAGCCCCTGGGTGACAGATGCCATGTCGTGATGCTGGCATGGTAATTCCAGGAGGCTCCATCAGGACAAGGCTCATCTACTGTGGAGAGGTTCAGAATGAAATTAAGCTCAGTGAACCCAAGGACTCTGACATTTGTCACACTCTGCTACTGTTGCAGTCTTTGAACAGTACATTGACTGTATAAACAGCAAAAGACCCAAGATCCAAAAGACTTCGATAAGTAATGGTTTGGGGCAAGGAATACAAATACTACCTTTTTGCCTTTTGATCAAAGAGGAAGGTATTTGGAAAAGCCACCTGCAATGCCCAGTGGAGGAGGGATAATGCAAAGCTCATGCCTGCTCCAGGCACACTGCTTTATGCCTCAGTCCTCAAAAGGTGACAGTAACAGACTGAAGGCAAGCCAAATCTTCTTCCTAAGGTCCAGGCTCCAACAGCTATCCCTGACTCCCAGGGAGCTATGCTGTGTCCCAGAGCTGCTGACAAACAGTGCAGTGTGCGAAGCAAACTTTCCATGAGATTTAGCTTGGAGAAGTGCCACATTACTGCACTGCATCAGTAAAACTAGTGAATGCTAAGGGCTAAGGAAATGACAGCTGCAGAGCAGCTCGGCAAGGATCAGACAAGGTGAAACAAGGGGAAAGAAGAGTTTCTGTTGCAGTGTGGGTCCAAACTGTGGTACTCCCAGCACAGGGATGCTGTGGGGGACAGCAGGAGGAACAGATCTCTCCTAAATGCAGCTCTGAGGATTTGACCTCCAGTGCAGGAAGTTACAAGCAAACTTTGATGTGCACAAGGTGGATCCTTAATTTCCTTGATTATCAGCTACTGTTTGAAGACAGCATTGCATTGTTGATCTTGATGTAGAATAGATTTTATACCTGCTGTCTCCTGAGCTCCATCTGGGCTGGGCTGGAATCATAATCCATCCCTTGCTCTATGTGATGGTGTGTGCTGAGCATCATGCAACCCCATCTCACGTCTTCTAATCATGTGTGTGTGGACCAAAACCACTGGGCAATGTGCTGCCAATTCATGGGAGATGTCCTGCCACCACCACACCCTGCAGGGACAGAGAAATTCAGGCACTGTGTCTGGTCAGTGCTTCCTTGGCCTTAATCACTTTGCAGAGCTGCAAGTGCTGGGGTTTGGTGCTCACCAAGGCTGCACACTGGACTGATATATGAAACTTTCAAGGGCTCTTCACTAATTTTGTAGGTTAATATCCCCAGAACAGCTATGGAATTTCAAGAGCATTTAATTTCCCATGCAGAGCTCTGACCTTTTTCCTACCTGAAGCATAATTTTATGAATGGCTTGCTGGCACCTTGCCACCTAGCAGGAGCCCTTGCTTCAAAGGTTGTAGTGGCGGCTATTAAGGAAGAAATTTCCTCCTCACTCTGTGATGGAGGAGAAAGTTTCCCCATCCTATGAACACAGGTTATTCACAGGCTGTGATGAGGGCATGGGAGCAGAGGTTTCCAGGGAATATTGCTGCTCCTGTGCCATGCAAGAAGGGTCCCCACCCTGTGGCATGTTCTCACCTGTGCAAAGGGATTGTAAATTGTGCTTCTTTCCAAGTCTGGAGAGGGATATCTCAGGGTTTTGCTAAATCTGCTTAGATCAAGGAGTGGTTATCCATTTCTTTGCTGTGTGATAGTGTCTTTGGCCATGACCAAAGAGAATCTGGAGAACCTGGTCTAGATGTCAGTGGGAATGGTGTTTGACAGCTCCTGAAATGGGCTAAAAGGACATAGTTTGTCTTAGGGTTGCCCATTGCCTACTGCCAATCAGATCGGGCCTTTCCATATGGTTCTTTCCAGGCACTTTGAACCTCAAGCTCTATTGTCCTGGGAGACGCCTGTCCATCCTCACCAGGAAGGGTGGAAAAGTTCTTTACATCTTCTGCCTGTGATGTCAGCTGTGTGAAGGCAGGTGATGTGAGAGCTCCAGGTTTGTACAAAATGCTTGCAGGAATATTTGTAGACTGGGGCTTATTCTCAGAGACCTCTAGGACAAGCTCAGTGGGTTTTCTGGCTGCTGCAGACCAAGAGGTCCTTTCTACCTAAAGTCTTCTGAGGCTGCTTTAAGCAGCAGCCGGTGCTCAGAAAAATGAACGTGGTAGGCATTAGACGGAGATTGTGTCATTTCCTGGTTTTGTGGTTTGTGATAGTTTTGCATGGGTGGGCACTGTGGTGTGAACCTACTTTCAGTTCCATTGATTTTCTTGCCCTGTAAAACTTAAAATACCCCACCCGAGTCCTCTTTTCAAAGACCCGAACAACCACTCCAGAGGCTGCGTGCTCTGCTGTTATAAAGGGAATTTGGGGGAAATTTGCCTTCCTGCATCAAATCCAGGCTGTGACTTAGAGACTCTCTCTGCATCATGTGTCACTGTAACAGAGTTTTACAGCTGAGTGCTTGTAGCAGCACTGAGACTCAGCACTGCACAACATCGTTAGTAGCTGTAGGGATTCAGCTCAGTTCTTGGAAAATTAGGGTGAATTCCTGAGTAAGGAAGCCAGAAAGGGCAGTGATGATCCTCAGGAGCTTCATTGCAGAGTAGCAAGTCAAAGGTAGCTCGTGGGAGGGCTGGGAGCTTGTGATGGATTGATCTTGGCTGCCAGATGCCCACCCAGCCGCTCAGCAAAACAGAGGAGGAAGGTAAGATGAAAAAGCTTTGAGATAAGGTCTTGGATGTCACTCTGCCATTACCATAATGTCCAAAACAGACTCAGATTGGGAAAAAAAATAAAGGTTTTTCTTGTCCTGCAACCTCATCTTCAGATAAAATCCACCCTGAACTTATATTGCTCTGCAGATTAGAGCTGACGTAGTGATTTTTTTCTATATACACTGAATCTATTGGCTGTTTATAACTCTGGATCTTTACCCTTCCCAAACCCAGAGATGCCTCATTTCACCAGTGATGAAATTGAGACCAGCTGACTTCTCTAAGGTATCATAAGCAACCAGACACTGGTAGCAAGAGAAAGTGAGTGTCTTGCCTTCCGATCTCTCCAGCTGTATGCCCAGATCCCAAAGGCAAACAGGTTCCACATCCTGGCTGGCTCATGGCCTGCAAGGGGGTGTAAGGAGGCTGACGCTGAGGGAATAAACTGGGATGTGCTCTATGTTTGCTTTCCTTTCTTTCCAGCCACTGAATCTGTTTCCAGTTTCCAGTACAGTTCCCCCAAATACTGTCAGAGATGACAACATAATACTTATGTGGGTAGATTTTCTTGTGGCTCAGCAAAGTGGTGATTGTTTCATGTTCATCTTCCCCTCCCTGAACACAGGGGAGGAATGGTCCTTTCTTCCATGTCCTTAGCCTTAATGCCAGTAGCGTTTTCCTTGACCAGGATGTTTGGAGTTTTCCTTTCACTGTGTTTTGCAGCGAGTGGCCATTGCAGCATTCAAGCCTCTCTGACTGCATCACCTCTGTGTAATACTTCCCTCCGGGTGTGCAGGGGCTTTCAGGCCAAAGATTTTCCACCTTAAAATAAGGTTGCTTTTCTGCTAAAAGGGAATTACAGTCTTTAGGGTTTGGTGACTCATTCAAGCAAGTGAGGAGAAATATGTCCAATAGCCTGGGCTTATAGGGAGCTGCTCTAGAAAGAAGATGCATGTCCTGAAAAGCATCTGTGTGTCTCCAGGCCAGGTCTCATCAGCCAAAGTAAAGGCATGGTGGTTCCAAGAGCTTGTGGGAATGTGCTGCGGGGACACTGAGATGGGCACCAGCAGAGAAGCTGAAATCCCATGGCCCTGCAATTTGATGTGGTGATCTCTCCCCTGGACCCATAACTAGCACCCACTCACGAGGCACATCGCTATGTGTCTGATTTATTATCCATGAGATGTGTTTGCAGGAGTCTTCTCCATGAGAAGCTTGTTCCTCTTGTGTGACTTCATTCTGGGGGACCTGCATGTGGATAATCATCTCAATTTTGGAGGTTTTTTAGCCCCATCATCCCCTAAAACAGAGTGCTTGAACAAGCTATATTTCTCTGTTTTTTCTACACAATTTTTCCATTTCTTATGGGAAAGCTCTGGCAAGTATGAAGCAGCTGACACATTCAAGGGTCTCCAGCCACCAGCCCATCACAGCCTGAGTGTGGTGGGAGAGGGACCAGATATGAGGCTCCAAGCAAGGCTGGTGCTCTGCGGGCACTGCCTGGATGCACCTCTGGCCCCTGTGGTAAATTTGAGATGAGCTGAGATCTCTCAGCCTCTGTAAAAAGGCAGTGAGCTCCGAGAAGCACCCTGTGTCTGCCAGTAAGAGCCACAGGTAGGTAGAAACTGCAGTGGGTTTTCTTCCAGCATCAGCAGGAGAGAGGAGCCGGTGCAGCAGCATCCTCCTGGAGATGCCCTGTTTGCGTGTCGCAGTTTTGTGGGCTGTAGTCCACCCAGGCTGGAGCCACGTCTTGGAAATGCATATCCTCCAGGTTGAAAAGGGCAGAGGGGAATGCTGAACAGGCACATCCAATGCTGTGCCATCACCAGGTGCCATGCATGGCCACTTCTATTGTCCTCATTGCTCGTGTTCAAGTGTGCATCACCCTTTGCAGAAAAGATGCTTAGCACAGACAGCTCACCAGGGCATTTGGAGACCTGCAGATCTTTGGGCAGTGACCAAAAAAAAAAAAATTCAAAGCAGGCATTTCTGATGACAAGTGTGTCTGGCTGTGATGGAAATGGTATGCCAGCAGCAAGGAAGGCTCAAGCTACAACCCAGCCTTTTGCCACTGGTACCTGTGATGAAAAGGAAATAATCTGCCTTGGGAAAATAAAATATTGGTGGGGCAGCTCATCTATACAGCAACCACGGTTTCAGCTTTCTCACTGTTTAGAAAGAGAAACATCTTAAAGGCCGTCATGTCAGTACTTCTGGTCACACCATCCCACTGCAGATGGGAGTGTCCATCCCCCACCCGGTGCATACCCCGAGTACTACAGGGAGAGGCTGTCCCCAGACCCAGACATGCAAGCTTGGCATTTGTCATCATGCTGCCACTATTCTCCTTTCCAGAACCCACCCAGAGCTTTGGTGTGGAGGTGGGAATTTGGGGCTGAGGCCATGATGCTCCAGCCTTGGAGCTCCTGCACCCTAGTGCTCCAGGACGCTGCTGCAGAGGAAAACAAAAGAGAAAATGAATTTCTGGTGTTTCAATACTCCCACATATCACACACACTTGTCTCTGGGCTGCTTAGGCACGAACTTCGGCACGAGCCAACACTGTGCTGCCAGTGATATCCTTGTCCTTATGGCTGGGAGTCTTCCCAAATCTCTGCAGCCAAAGCTCTTTTGCTTTGCAGTGGTGGAAGGAAGGAGCTGTCCCAGTGGCCAGGATTTAGTCCATGAGGTAACTTGCCACATAGGCAGGATGGTTTCCATAGTGCCAGGGATTTTGTTCTACTTCTGATCATCTTATTTCCTTTTAATATCACTACGGAGGTCACACTGAGCTGATCATGCTGCTCAGGTGTCTGTGCTCAGCCCACAGTCAAGTGTTCCTGCAAAAGGGGGGACATCCACTCCTGCCTGGGGGTTGTCTATGCTCTTTTGACCACCAGCAGAACTAGCTGAGAGAGGTCAGTGCTCAGCCCAAACCCAGGCTTTGCACTCCCTCTGGTCATGGTGTCATGACTGCCAGGCTAGCTTGGGGCTTTCACCTGCTCTACCCCACTGTGGCTGCCAGTGTTTGGGCTGAGCACACAATGAGCCAGCCCTGCTCCCATGGACTGTGGGGAAAGCCATTGTGAGCCTTGACAGTACACTCACCCAAACATGAGGTGCTGCTTCCTTGCAAAAAACCCTGCACCTGAGGTCTCCTCAGACAGCAGAATTCCTGAAACATCAGTACTTTATGGAAACTGGGTTTAGTCTTTTCTTTAAGCAGGTCTTGTTTCTGGCATGAGCACAAAGAACGATGTTATGTCAGCAGCAGCTTTTGCACCTTTACTTTGCTCTTCTCCCCACAAAACCATTTCAGCCTGAGCTGTGACCACATCCCTGGGGCACTGGGCAAGTGAGGCAGGATGTGTGCTTGGCTGCAGTGCTTCTCTGGCGTCTCCTGTGGCATCACATCCCAACATGGAGGCCCTACATTTTTTGCCACAATTTTCCAGGTGCTGTGTGAGGCAGGGATGGAGGGATGGATGGGGCAGGGAGAGGAGCCGGAGGAATCAGTAGATGGCAGAGTTGTTCTCTGCTCTCTGCTGTTCCTCTCGAAGGTTCACAGGGATTTTATGGTGGATTTGTTATCAAGATGATGCCCCAAGGCTTTAGGTATTCGGCCTGGCCAAGGAACAAGCTGGGGCTGGGGTGAACATTCCCATCACTGTGCTGCAGCTGTGGTAGGAGTGGCAGCGTGCAGGGAAAGGGCTCCATGTGATGCCAAGACGACCTGCTCAGAGCACTCTGGCTTACAGCTCCGAGACAAAAGGGATGTGTGACACCTTGCAGTGTCTATCAAATGCATGGAAGGCAGCACTGCTCTGCCTCTGCATTGCTTTGCAAGAGATTCAAGATTGGTTTTGCTGCCTCTGACCATATGTGCAGTGTCTTGCTTGGGCTCCCGGACTGAGATGGCTGCATGTGAATTTCCACCTGAGCACAGATTCCTCCTGCCTCCCCGGTGCTGCCTTCTCCTTGTGGTTGGTTAGTCTAATGTAGGGGCTGAGGATTTTCTCGCCTAAGCCCTCAGGTCAGAGCAGTGTTCCTTGTCTGCCCCTTGCCCCTTTGGCTGCTCACCCTGCCTGGCTCATCTCCTGCCGTTGACAGCAGTGCCACTCTCTCTTGCTCACCTTGGGGCTGTGTGTGACCCCAGTAGGATCCTAGTGATCTAGAGGGATGAACATAGCCTCCCAGGGGATCCAAAGATCAACAGGAAGAGAGGAGAAATGACAGCAAAGGCTGAAAGGGGATGAGTGAAGAGCCACAGAGGTGATTCTCATAGTGGTGGAGAAAACCCTGTGAGGAGAGCCTTGAGGAGCTTGATGTGTGAAAGGTTTGGGAAAAAATGAATAATTTTCATTAATATTGCCTTGGCTGGGGGATTGTGGTGTAGTGCAGGAGAAACAGGCAAAAGATTGAACTAGTGGCTGCCAAATCTGCTTTGGGAGATTGCCCATCTTCTGATAATTTCCAGTCAGTATCCAGATTATTTGTCGAAGGATGGGTCACTGTGCAGCCCCAGTGAGATAACCAGGCATGGCCAGCTCAGGACTCAGCCATGGTGAGGGCTCACTTCAAACCTCCACCTATGGAGGGAGGGAAAGGAGGGAAAGGCTGAGCAGGACGGCAGCTGATTCAGGTTTTGTCTTACCCACCTCGAAGGACAGAACCCACACAAAATCCTTGGGGTCCCATCCATCCAAGTGCTGCACATGGCATCACCTCCTGGACTTCGACCAAGAGCTGCGAAACCCTCTGTCCTTTCACAATGCCTTGATCCATGGGCATGTCCCACCTGGTGGCCAGGGACCCTTGTGGGGTGGTGGGAGCTGAGGTGGCTCTGCTGTGGCAAGGCTGGGTAGTGGTAAGGCTTGTTTGTGGAGCCCAGCAAGTGCCAGTTGCAGTCACGGCTGCCAAGGGCTCAGCCCCACAGTGCGGGGAGGAACGGCAGCATCCTCCCTCTCCTCCTGAGGCTTTTGGGTTTTTTGTGTGTCCCACACGGATGCTGAACCCACAGTCCCGTCTGCCTTTTGTCCCGACGGGGCAGGCAGGGAGAAAAGAGAGAAGCAAAGGTGATGCTAAGACGCTCCCCACTCACCCATCGCGCCACGCCGTGGGAGGCACCGCTAGCATCGGCAGCCCTGAAGCCTCCCCGAGTTTTGCTTTCCCCCACGCCTCCCCTCTCCTTTCACAACATGAAGGAGCAGAGCCTCGCCGGGGCATTTTCACTGCAGTTTTGATGGGCTCGGGCCCCGCACCCTGTGCAAGGAGAGCAGCTTTCGGCACTTGACCGAGAGCGGGGGAAGGCGCACGATGTACTGCTCTCTTCTGCCGTGACTCAGGCAAGAGGGGCTTGTTCGGCAGGGCCAGGGCCGTGGGCCTCCCCACATTGGGATCTATATTTAGGAACTTGGGAGAAATAGGTGCAGCCTTCACAGTAAAAAGTTTCTAGTGCCATTTGTGGTTTCACAGCTTCAGCAAAGCTCAGCATCAGCAGTTTTGAGGCCAGGTGCTTGCTGTGGCTCAGCACAGCAAGGCTGGCATCATCACCCAGATGTGGCATGAAAGCCACAAGCCCTTAGGGGCCCTTCAGCCTCTGTGGGGTCACTGGGGCTTGTTTCTTTGCTGTTCCCTGCTCTCCATCAACCCCAGTCCCCTGGGGAAAAGGCTGGCTCAGTGTGCAACCGTGGGTCATACAGAAGGGCAGGGAGGTGAAATGGTAAGGAAGGAAAGGGGCACAGGGGACAGTAATGCTGCTCAGAGGGACAGCAGCACCTCAGTGCCACCCCCTGCCGCTCTTTACCATTGTTCTTTGCTGCTCTGGAGAGTGGCAGAGAAGGAGATGTCTGGAGGGGCAGATGTCTCCTGACATCTGCGGGGGAAATGCAGTGGAGTTGGCACTGTACATATGATCTGATCTACCTGCTGGGACAACCTGTGTTCACATCTGCTGCAGCTTGGAACTTTTGCTGATCTCCACATGGGTGTCTCCGTGGCTGAAGACTATGGTGAGCAATGGGGCTGCAGCCTGCCATTGCCACCATGATGGCTACAACCAGTGTATTCTGCTTTCCTCTTCCACAGAGGGATGTGACTTTCACAAGTGTTGACATGTTCAACTCTCACTGAAACTGCTTCTCACTGCTCTGGACTCCAAGATCTTTCTTGTATTTATTCCAAGGTAGATATCGAACAGAAATTGCAACGCAACCTTTCCTTCTTCGGATGCTTGTGGTGTTTTCTTCTGTTCTGGCTATATCTGTTCCCTCTTCCTCTCTGATGACAGGGTTGTCCTGGAAACACGAGAACTCAGAGGATACAGGAGAGTGAAAAATCTAAAGAAGTGACAAAGCAAATGGTGGAAAAGTTCAAATTTCCCTTCTGCCCTAGACCCTGTGCTGAAGGGACTTAATTTAGGTTTCTCTCAAAGGTTCCTTTCTGCATCCCTCCCACGGCATTGCAGGCAAACTTCTTTTCTGACTCAGAATAAAATCTTCATTTTGAGTGTATTGTTCTTAGCACTGCACAACACCCAGCTTCTGTTAGTTGTAAAAAGCATGTGGGGCAAGCAGCACATTTTAAAATGCTAGTCAAGAAACCGCAGCAGGCATTAAAAAAAACCCCAAAAATCACTCTCTTCTCATCAGCTTTCACCTTGCTGCCTTCAGAGATGCTTCCAGACTTTGACAGATCACAGGGGCAGGCAACCGGATATTTTCTCGGTAAACAAAACTCAGAGTCCCGAGTACAAGTGGAGATAATTTGCTGATCAGCGGAAATACCGCAACTAGGGCAATGGGAATGCAAGCGATGGATCACATTTTCCAATCATCCCACCCAGGGGTTATCTCGCTGGAGGAACTGTGCCAGTTTGGGTTCCCAAGCGGGTGGGCATGGTTACGTTCAGAGAGTTTGGTGGGGGGTGAAAGAAAACCCAGTTGGTTTCATGTGAAGATGTGACTTCATCTTCCCTGGGATTGTCCCATGATGGCAGGCTCTTTCTTCTGGTGTTGGGTCCTCTCTTCCTTGTCCATCATCTCTCTGGATCATGCCCCATTTTCCCCAAGACTGTGTTCCCCGCTCTGCTACGCTCCCTCATGTTCCTACAGCAGCCAAACAGTCAGGGATATGCATCTTTCGATCCCTACTACCATGTGAAGAAGTGAGGCGGCAACAGAGCATGTCCCAAGGGGCCAATGACCCCACACAGCCTGCAGCAGGTCTTTCCTCCTGGGCTGCCTGCCTCTGAACAACAATGGTGCCAGAATGGCCCATTGGGGCTCTGCCTTCCACAGGACTGGGTCAGCACCTCCTGTGTGATCCAACACTCCTGGCAGAGCAGCTGTGGTGGTCCAGCTTGAGCCAGAGAAGCCTCAGGACCAGGTGATGCAGGATGGACAGCTCCCAAGGGTTTCTCCCAGCCAGCCACATCAGTGAGGGGCTGGATTGCTGGTGTGGAGCAATGGTTTCCTGAAGAGGAGCTGCCGCTGACGAACATCTGCCAGGATCCCCACTGTCATATTTTCCACCTGGTTTCTCCTATCAGGGTGCTGCTGACGAGCAACGCAGTTTCCTGGTTTGTAGCACAATCTGGCCAACCCTCCAGTGATGTTTTGTGCTGGGTACCCAAACTGGAACCTCTTCCCATCCTCTTCAACAAACCTGTCAGCCCACCCAAGGCTCCAACCTCCCCATCAAGGTGGATGCAATGGGACCAGCGACGTGCTTGGGCTTTTCAGCATTTCCTATATGTTCTTCTCGTTTCAGTGAAGCAGGTGGCTATACAGAAGTGGCTTTGAAGAGGTTTTGTCTGCTGGAGAAAGCCAGGGCTCAGGAATAGCTGTGCAAAAACTCTCTGCAACACTTAGTGCTGTGGTTTCACACGTCATCGGCTGCCTCTGTCCCAACACATTCAGAAAGACACTTGTCATATAATTTTGTTTCTCAAGTAGTGACTTCCCCCAGATGTGTTAAATTTAGAGGAAAATCTGAAGAGCCCTGGAAAATGCTGATGAGTGTGATGGGGCTAAGGCATGATATGAGGACTCTGAGGAGCTGGTGCTGCTCCCCACTGTGGCCTCATGGCCCTCAGCTGTCTGGGGTATTCTTGGGAATATTCAAATGGCTTTTTTGTCTGTGGCCAGCTTGCCATGGTAGGGACTTCGTGCAGGAGCTTGATGTCTGACCAGATGCCTAAGAAGAGGCCAGGCTTGGCCTTTACAAAGATTAAGGCAATTTTAAGGCAAAAAGGAATAAAATCAGACACTTGGCAGTGGTCCCAAGCTGTGTGTGGGCTTGGTTCTTCACACAGCAGAGCTGCAAGCCCGAGTGATCAGGTTCAAAGCCCAGTGATGCTGAGGAGACCCCCTTTGGGGCCATAACTAATGTATCCCCAGCACTGTCTGGGTCACCTTGCTTCTGCTGGGAGGATGCTTCTGGGCAGACTGGAAAGACTTGGTGCGCTGAGCAGCAAGGAAGCCCTTGGATGGCCAGGGTGTGTAGGCAGCCCTCAGAGTATGGGCACCCAGGAGCAGGGACTCCAGGGACCACTCTCTCCTTTAGAAGGCAGAAGGGAGGCTGACCTTAGAGCTGGCAGCCTCTTCCCAAAGGATGAGCCCTACCCATCGCTGCTGATGTGTGACAGTCCTGGCAAGGTGAAGGGTTACATGGCTCCAAAGCACCAGCCAGGGCTTCAGCCCTGAGCTCTCCTCTGCTCTTTTACTCAATTACTGCCCACAAAGACCCTGGAGCCATTCCACACTTGGGATTAGGATGTTATATTTAGGAGCACAGTGACTGCGAAGGTCAAACCTTGATTCAGTTGCAGACATGCTTTGTTATCAGCATTTGCATTTGCAGCTTACAGCACCTTAACCACACAGGGCAGGATGCGGGAGAGAGGGCAGATAGCAAAAGCAGATGCCGGACTCCAACCTGCAATGCTCTGAGCAGCTCCAAAAGGCACTGTGTACCCTCCTCTCCTGGGGCTGGTAAGATGCATGTGCTCAGCACCCCCCTGCCTCAGCAGGATCCAACCCCGTATTGGCTGTGTGCACATCTGATAAGGGCATCTCCTCTAACACACCGCTTTCAAAACAGCCCTACATGATGGTTGATAATGCCTTCAAACCAGCACCCCAGCCCTCCTCAATATAGCTTTACAGCCCTCCTCCTCTGCACCCCAACAAAACCCCAAATTTATTCTCTTTACGTGAGGAAAAAGAGGTCAGTCCCCTCTTGCAAGCAATGAGGACCTCCTGGTATTTACCGTATATTATTTTAGCAGTGTCACATATAGTCATGACTGTTGGATGCCTGAAGAGCTGGGGGGCAGGACCTCACCTCCCTGCAGCCAGCTCAAGAGAGGTCAGGGTGTAGAGGGTACACAGGTTTCTCAAAGTTGCAAGTCAGTGATGCTGGGAGGTCAGAAACTGGCAGGAGCATCCAGCATTCCCACCAGCGCTTTTTGTGCCTGGATACCCAGAAACAGGTAACAGGGTGTAGTGGTTTAGCTTGGCCCAGGTTTTTCTAGTGGGCGGGGGGGGGAGCCACAAAGATGGCTCCTCTGTGAAGCTTCTCGAAGCCTTCACCATGTTCAGCTCTGAGGTGATGGACATGCTGCTGGCCAAGCCTGGGCCAATTAGAGATGTTGGTTACGCCTCTGTGAAAAACATATTTAAGAAGAAATCAAAACAATGGGTGCACGCACTTTTCCTTAGCCAGAGGAGGAGGAGTAGGTGAGAGTATGTGAGGGAAAATAACATGGAGAGACCAAGGTCAGTGGAGAAGGAGGGTGAGGGGAAGCTCCAGGCGCCGGAGCTCTGCAGCCTCTGCAGGCCGTGGTGAGGCCCATGGTGAAGCAGGGGGTGCCCCTGCAGCCCATGGGGGCCCACAGGAAATGCTGAGATCCACTCGCCCATGCTGAAGAGAGTGGATGCCCTGGGGGAGGCCGTGGCCCAGAGGGAGTCCTAGTGGAGAAACAGGCCTTGACTT
>VZRN01000634.1:1030097-1040952 GCA_013397935.1 Dasyornis broadbenti
GGTAAAGAGAAGAAGCCTTGCTCCCGAGATGGAAACGGCCTGGCTCGGAGGTCTGTACCCCGTGGAAGGTGGACCCCACGCCGCAGCAGTTTTGGGCAGACTGCTTGCCTGTGTGGGGACCAGCGTCACTGCAGCAGTGTCAGGCAGGCTGCCACAAGTGAGACCCATGGCTACGCAGAGGAAAAGAGCCTCTGCTGCGGGCAGGGGAAGAAGATCTGGGTGATGAACTGACCTAACCCCCCCTTCCATGCCTTGTTCCCTTGTGCAGCTGCTGGGAAGGAGGGAGGGGGGTGAGTGGAGAAACGGTGGCCTTGAAGGGTTTATTTTACTTCTCATTTACTCCTCTGACTCTGTTAGCAATAAATTAGATCACTTTGCAACCTAAGTTAGTTGTGTTTTGCCTATTTGAGTGTGTCTTCTCCCAGGTTTCCTTATCTCAACTCATGAGCCCTGGGTGTGGGTGTGTTAATTTGGGGGTACCTGGCATTTGACTAGGCTCAAAATCACAACACAGGGATAAGTAGGGCAGGGTCTGAGATGGCTTATGCCCTTGGGTGCAGGGTAAGCACCTCACTAGAGTACCAAGAAAGCTGCTTAAAACTTGTCTCTGATGGCCAAGCACCAAACCCAAAGTCCCACTGTCTGCTGAGAACCAGGGTCACAGTGTCTGTACAGATGGTCCTTTCTCCCAGATCGTCTAGCCTACCCAGGCAGATACATCACTCATAGGGAGCACAAGGGAAGGCAGAAAGCAGAACAACCCACCTGCCTCAGCCAAGCATCTTCACTTCAAAATCATCCTTCTCTTAAAAGAAATGAAGAGCAAAAAGCCTTTCTTCCCCTTTTGACAAACAACCAAATTTCTGAGCTCTTCCCAGCCCTTGGCAGCCCACAGCACTGCTCAGCAGCTCTGTATCTGTATTCAGTCTTCATTTCTTTTAAGACAACTTGCCGCAAAACTTCCATCCACAGCAGTAAAAAACCCCACCAAGAAATATTTTGGAGACATTCAAGGCCAAATACGAGCATGCGAAATAAGAACCTCTCTCTGTTTCTTGTAGAACAGTAGGAAAAAGCATGGAAGTACAACAAAGAAGAAAGTCAAAGCAACTTTTTTTGTTGTTGTTGTTGTGGGAGATGGTAGTGAACAAACCTACACACTACGAAGAGCTTTTTCCAGGAAGTGTACGTTTCTGTACCCTGTATCCCTTGAGCAGCGGGTGCTTGTGAACAGTTCTCATGCTACTTGCAAGCAGTGCATTTGGAGGAGCTCCAGCAACGTGCACGGACGATGAACGAACCTTATGGCCCTGACACACCCCGTCCCACCAGCAGCACCTCTCCCAGCACCATGAAAATGTTCATGGGCTTCCTCATTGTATTTATTGTAGCACAGACCATTGGGACCGTGCTCTTCTGTTTGTATCTTCACATGAAGATGGATAAGGTAAGTGGAGAGAGAAGGTTGTCTCTGCTCAATTGCTGGCATGTTTTGACTTCAACTGTAGTGAGATCTGCTCACCAAGAGGATGAACATGGTGGTAGATGGTGCTGACCACTGGATGGAGGCAGCAGTAACATTTATCACACCCATGTTCTCATTTCTGCTTTAATTTGCCACGGAGATATATGCAGGAGGAGAGATCTGTTGCCTTTGCTAACAAAAAGAGAATGACTAATCGAGAAGAGACATTTAGAGTAAACCTGGTAGCTGATGGCCAGTCTGAGGACAAGAGGGTGTGGTTTGACCATGCAAGTGGCTTATTTTAGGCTTGGTGGTAGTTTTTCTGATTTCACACCACTTAGTAGCACTGTGACAGTAACTGAGAAGATGAAAGGTCCAGAACTTAAATTTTTTTTAGCATTTCAGTGATTTTACCAACATCTCGCTTCAGATACTGTTTAGAGTTTAGGGAAGACTGGGCCTTAATACTCTCTCAGTTTTAGAAGGTACACAGTACCAGTGATCCTGTCCTATACTTGGAACAATATTTACCAAAAAGGTAATTTTACCAAAAAGTGTGAAAAGCTGTTTTTGAGGTTGGTATGACTGCAGCTGCACTGCATGATGCCTAAAATCAATCTAAAGCTACTTTCCTCCAAGCCAGAAATTACTGCCAGCTAAAGAAATACGTGTCTAAAACCCAGAATGAGTTTTTTGTATGAGATACACTGATAAGGTGGATATTACTGAGTTTTAAATATGTTGTCTGAACTTAAATTGAAATTTAAGTGTGTGGTTTCTGATCTACAAGTGTGGAGAGCAATCTTGAGCTCGGGGGGGCTTTAATGTCAGGGGGTTGGAAGGGGACTTTGCTGCACGGAGGTTGCAGCCTGGGCTGAAGGAGTGAGTAGAAGATCCCCAGCAGCGGGAAATGTGACTGCAGGGGGCCATGGCAGATGATCAGAGGAAGCTGAAATGCAGTCACAGGTGGCAGTAGGATTTCAGTTGCCTTCAGATCTTGTGGCAGGGCTTCAAACCTGACCCTCCGCATCCTAGTGCTGAGCATTTTGCCCGGCAGTGTGTCCTCATGCTCGGCTGCACTTTCTCTTTACCATTTAACTGAATGTTAGGTTTTTACAAGGAACAAAAAAAAAAAACAAAAAACCAAACAGCTGTAAATTTAAAAATCAGTATTTGGATGCACTTAATTATTTTCTTATTGGTTTTCTGAATTTTTTTTTTTTTTTTTTATCTGAAGCTCTTGGCACAATTCAGCACCCATCCACGTAATTTTGTTTTCTTGGCAGCGCTTTCAGTCGATCAGTGAGCAGAAAAACTTTAAAGCCCCTCTGTGTGGGCAGGGCAGTGAGGAGCTGAGTGAGCATTGCAGCTGCCTGCTGGAGCCATTGGGGAAGGAGCTGCAAACCCCGAGCTCCTGAGCCACCCACTGGGATTTCTGTGCCTTTAGGAAAAGTCAGAGAGGAACATTTATATTAACTATCAAGGTGATAGAAAATATATCCTGAGCAATCCTCCTCTCACCTAGTGCTGCCAGTCAGAGTGAGCTCCATGGGTTCAGTTCCCAGTGGATGAGGGTACAGATGCTGTGCCAGGTGTCTGGTGGGAGCTCTTGCTACACACAATTTGTCTACCCAGCTCATCCCTGAGCTTCCCAGGCTGGATTTATAGCTGGCAGGAATGCAGCATGGCTCTGCTGCCAGCTGTTACAGGTTTCCTACTGATATCCCATTCACCCTTCCTTCTCTCCCCTGTTGGCAGATGGAAGAGGTGTTGAGCTTAAATGAAGATTACATCTTCCTGAAGAAAGTACAGAAATGTCAGACAGCAGAAGGTCAGAAGTCGACATTACTGGACTGTGAAAAGATTTTAAAAGGCTTCCAGAACATCCAGTGCAAGGTATATGTTGTTGGGTATGTTCTCCCACTGAGGGAGAAGAGGGGAAGCTTCTCCCAGGCATACACAGAGCTTCACGCCAAGCTTTTTTTAAAACCCTTTACTTTAGGGCTGTGTAGCACATCCCCTTTTTAATGCTATATTATTTTTACACTATATTGATATAATTGAAAAATCTCATATTTTTTTTCCTAAAATGCTCTTGATCAGAGCACATCCAGCTGCAACATGCTGTGGTATGTTTGGGTCTTGTGGTGGGAGGGATGGAACTGAAGCCACGTTGGCCCTGCTCCCAGATCCTGGTCTGAAAACTGTTGATTTTCTGCTGTGTGGTACCTTGCTCCAATCCTGTGCTATGTGGCTGTGAGGATGCTTGTGGCCTTCTGCACCGGGGAACGCTTTTCCACCCACTTTGCCCAGGTGTCAATGGCAGTGCAAGGTTTGGGCCAGGAAGGAGATCTCCTGGCAACCAGTGAGGAGCGTGAGGGTGTTGTGCAAATGCCACCCCATGGACTCAGGGGTAGGATGTCTAGTTGGAGGGATGGCTTCTCACATTTGGGTGCAGAAGAGCCAATTTGCTTTGCAACGTCCTCCTGGAGTGGCTGAGGGATGCCCAACCAGGGATGAGGGGCTCTCATCCTGCTCAGCTCTGAATTCATTGCTTAGGAGTGGCTGTGCTGGCCAGAATGGACATGTGAGGAATATTTCTTTCTCATTGTCACTGCCTGATAAGAACAAATGCCTCAACTAAACCTGCCTCAGCTAAACCTTCAGGTTTGCAACAGTACCCAACAGACGACCAAAAATTATGTCTGAGGTAGGCCCTGCTCAGCAGTCCTGAAAACCCCCACCACGGGGCAGGGATGTGCCTTGGCAGCACTTGCAGTATGGCTCTCCCACATGAAAAGGAGATTTTTTTGTTTGTTTGTTAATCGTAATTTTTTTTCAATAAACTTTACCCATTGCATCATTTTAATTGAATAAAACCTAAGATCATACATCCCACAAACTCCCTGCTGCAAACAGCCCATAGTCATATGTGAAACTGGGGAAGGGACTGGAGGGACTCTCTGGTTTCAGGTATCCTCTGGTAGGAGCTGACAGGGTTGTTGGAGCCAAATATCACCAACCTCAGCAGTGGCCAGAGCATCTTTTATATAGAAGCCTTCAAAATCATTGAATTTGAAAAATGACTCATCTATTTTTGCTGTTGTTACAGGACAGAGCCCTCAAGGAGCAGCCCAAGTTTGAAATGCAGAGAGGTGAGTTTCCTGGTGTAACCAGTGCACTCATGGCTTGCTGGAGCAGGAGGAATTCCTTGGCCTAGGAAGGGGTTTCCTTCAACAGCCCCCGAGTGTCTCAGGGCATGGGGTGGAGGCAGGGGATAGGTTGGGGTTTG
Source organism: Dasyornis broadbenti (assembly GCA_013397935.1). Taxonomy (NCBI): domain Eukaryota; kingdom Metazoa; phylum Chordata; class Aves; order Passeriformes; family Dasyornithidae; genus Dasyornis; species Dasyornis broadbenti. The sequence goes on from VZRN01000634.1 coordinate 1,034,855, forward strand.
AAGCATCCCTATGGGGGTAGGACTGTGCTGGGTGTGGTCTGGCAGAGGGGGACACTGGGCACGGCTCTCTCGCCAAGGCAGGTGGTTCTGGGTGCCACAATGCCTAAAGTCATTGAAACTGAACCAAAATCAAATCTGCGGCCTTTCCACATCACAGGTCCTGAGCAGCATGAGCATCCCCATTTGACGCACAAGAATGAGACGTCTGTGGCAGGTGAGGTGTGGGCACATCCAAGTCCTGTTCCAATGGCAGGTAAAGTGACACCATCTCCTCTGCAGGCTTTATCTATCAGAGGCTTCACCTCAGAGGCACCTGCAGGTCTTGGCTGAGTAGAGGCCACGTCCTGTCTCACTCAGGGCTGGGGGTGGAATTTAGAGATGGTGTCTTGGCCTGTAGAGAAACAGCAAGGACAGGAGGTACCGCAGTCCCTGCAGAGGAGCATTGGGGGACAGTAGCTGCCAAGGCATCAATAACACTGGCCTTTCTAAATTGCAGCAGAGAAGAAGCAGCCAGTTGCAGTCCACCTGGCAGGTCAGCAGAGCAACAAGGCAGGCTCAGGTAAGGCAGACTCACTTGGTCCTACCTCGACCAGGGAGCCAGAGTGACACAGCAGTGTGCATTCCCAATCCTGCCCTGTGGCTCTCTAAGGGCAAGGACAGGGACTGAACAATTCCAGCATGAGTGTCCCTAAAACGCAGCAAACCTCTCGTGGTCACATCATCATGAGCATCTGTGCTGTGTGGGGTTCACACATCTCAACAGTCCTCAGTAGCCCTATAAGTGCCTTCCTAGAAATGCACCACAATGGCTTAATCTTTCTATTGTTTTTTATGAGTGGAAAACTTTTTATCTTTGTATTTAAGGAAAATAAGCTCTGACTTTTGTTCTTAAAATGGAACATTTTGCTCTTCTGGCTGGGGTGGCTGCTGCAGGACAGTTCTGTTTGCATTTGCATCTGCTGATTTAATCCTCTTCACAGTAGTCCTGGTAGCAATATGGGCTGGCTGAGGGCTTTATAGTCACAACAGATGGCTCGAAATTGATTTAGTCAAGTTGCAACTATTCACAGCCATGGCCACATTAGGTTTGAGAGATATACCTGAGTCTTTTTGTATTTCTGCATCGCCCAGTATCAACTGGCTGCTCTCGCTGCTCTGTCCCCCAGCATAACCTTAGCTCAGGGAAAAGCAAGGATTACCTTCCCACAAAAGCAAGGATTACCAAAGTGAGTATGAGCTTGCAAGGTCATTCACTCCATCTGGCAAAGATTTTACAATCTGAGCACTTCTGATTTAATTGTGGAGTAACTGAGTAATCAGCAACTGCTCTTTCCATCTCTGACGCAGCACTTCACCCAGAGCGCAGTCTACCTGTGGAAAGCTTAGTGTTAGATAAGATCAAAGAAATGAGAAACTTGATGCATTTTAAAACTCCCTGTTCAAGCACTTGTTAAGCCTATAAAGCAGGGACCAGGGAGAAGCAGTTGCCTGGAGCTCAGCTCTGTGTGGCAAAATGTCCCTGTGAGATGCTTGGTCATGGCCCATGGGCTGCATGGCTCCCCCCAGGACTACCCATGGCACGTTGTCTCTGGGCTGTGACAGTCGAGGCTATTATTCCCCTTAGAGCCAGGTTGCTCCCCTTGGCTGCTCTTGCAGGTGTCTCTGTAGACTGGGGAAGTCAGAGGTCCAAATTCCAGAGGTCATAACTGAGCTCAGCCCCCACAGCCATGGCTTCCAGGTCTCTGTGTTGGCTTATCTGCACCAACTCCACGAGCTACTCTGATGGCACCAAAAGTGTCCCAAAATCCATGACAGCACCCGATCTGTGTGGGCCATGGTCCTGGCAGTGGGAAGCAGCACTCACGGTGCAAAGCCCTTACAGGTCTCTACCCAGGCAGGAATAGCAATTGTGGGATGTTTATTTTTGTGCTTCCTTGGTAAAGTCTCGCCATCTCCAGAGGCCAAGTGGAAGAAGTACCTTGGAGGAAAGGCAGCCCCCAGCTGGGAAAAACTGGGATGGGAGGCTCTGAAGAGCAGAGTTGCAGCATATTTTGGTGGTGTTCTGAGGACTTGGAGGGTGTCCCACTGAAATCCATGGAGCCAGCAAATGGAAGTAACACAGTGTTTGGTTTGCAGTGGTAAACACAGCCAATCCTCCTCCCTAAGCATTTGCACTTGCCTGGATGAAGGGAGCTAAATGTTCCCCCACTCACATATCGATTCAAGGGTGACAAAGCCAGAGACCAATGGCATGGGTTAAACTTGCCCTGGCCTTGGGGAAGGGGTCCATGCTCCCCTGGGCTGGGGACAGTGTCCTGGGCTGGGCACCCCACCAACTGCACTCTGCAGACTGACAGAGACTGTGAGGCCAGATGTCTTGGAGTGTGCCCCCACATCAGCCTGCCAAACTGGAAATCTCCTTCTCCCAGCTCATCTGCCACACTCTCTCCCTACAGTGCTGGAATGGAAGGAGACAATGTATGGCCCCACAAACAGCTTGATATCCAACAAGGACGGGACACTGAAGGTGGAGGAAGCAGGGGTCTACTACATCTACTCCCAAGTCAGCTTCTGCACCAAGGAAGTGTCTTTGGCACCCTTCACTCTCTATATTTATTTGCATATCCCCAAGGAAGAGGACCGGCTCTTGCTGAAGGGACAAAAGACACAGAGCACCTTGAAATCTTTCTGTGAACTCCAGTCCATCCGGGTGGGAGGTGTCTTCAACCTCCGGGAACATGACATGGTCTTTGTCAATGTGACAGACTCCACAAAAGTGAAATACAGCCACGGCAACACCTACTTTGGCATCTTTAAGCTGTAGTGAGAAAAGGGCTGTCCTGAGCTCAGAATCCAGCCCAACTTTCTGAGCAAAGTGCCTTTCCCTGTTTCCCTTATTTATGTTCCTCTGCCTCTCTGTTTTTCTTGTTTCTTAGTTTGTGTATTTTGTTATTTATTAATGAGGGCCAAGGGTCCCAGAGAACACAAATGGAACAAAATTTGAAGCTGTTATTGTTTGCTCTCAGATTTTTTCTTTCACAGTCAGTGATTCAGTACACGCTGGTGTTGTGCGTTTGGGTCCACCGCACCCCACATTCCTGGCAGGGTCAATGTCCCCATTATGTCACAAGACCTTTGTTTACCAAACTCTACCATCAACGTTTCTTTCCTAGAAACGTAGGATGGCTCAGGGCACTTCAGCCAAGCTGGGTTTGTACATATCTTCAGCACCAATCTGCTTACAAACATCAACAGAAAGACATAGAAAGGCTTAGGAACATCTCCTCTAAAGGAATCAGGAAGCCTAGCACTGTCTTTATGTGGTAGCTGCTGGTGAGGCAATGTTGCCACTGCAACTGTCTGCTGTATGTGGAGAACACTCTTTTTTCCATCCATGTCTGTCTGTGAAACTCAGCCAGCCTCGTCAGGGTGGCACTGCCTTGCCGGGGTTCATACTTGGTGACAATCGCCGTGTACCAGAGGGGTGATTGGTGGCCGAGGGAGGATTGCAGATTTCAAGGCAGAGAGAGGGTAGAGCACCAGCAGTGGTCAGCTCTTGATGACCTGAATCTGCTTACCAGACTCTCCTCCTGCCTCTGCAGGCAGAGGAACCTTTGCCTGTGCATTGTTTCACTCCCCTGTGGAAGGGGCACTGGGCACCACCATCAAAATTGGACTTGCATCTTCTCCTGAGACCCCCTCCTACCCAAGGAGGACCAGGAAAGCATGGGGGTGGCAGGACTAGCTGTTTCTTCCCTCCACGGCACATGTGAAGAGCATCTTCTGACTGTCCTCAGTGAGGATGTGTCCACAGTGGCACTTTACCTGGAGCTCCAGGACAGCAGGATGATGCAGATGGGCAGGACCCCTCTTGGGCAAGGGGTACCTGGGTGACATTGCACACTAGGGTCTTCCCAACCCTATTCTCCAGCTTAGCCTGCAGGGAAGCTGAGCAGAGAACAGGGATGTTGATGCAGCATTTTAAAAAACCATTTGAAGATGACACAGGAGACAAGCCTGCGGTTTTTGGGTGTACGGGTCACACTCGTCAGGGTGCCAAAGTCTGGGAATAATCCTGGAAGCCAACGGGCTTGCTTTCAGATTTGGGCAGTCTTTAGGCTTTGTTGTGCTGGAGGCTGGAGGTCTAGTCCTAAAACAGTGCCTGAATGCCATCACTGGTGGGACAGAAGGGACAGTCTTTGTACAGCTCATTGCAGCGCTGGGTGCCCAGCACAGCACCCTCCAAAGTCAGTAGAGCTCAGAGTCTGTCTAGTTCCACTATAATTTAATAAGTATTTTTTGATTGTTCTCCAAAACTACCTAATTTTTTTCAGGGAGTGGACCATTCTGGTCTGACATCTCATATAAAGACTATTTATTAACCAATCTTATGTTTGTTACCAGAGAGACTGTGCCTGAGGACTGTGCATGGCTGTAGATGTGTTTTGCAGCATATTTCAGTGTTCATGCTTCCCCGTTCCACAGTATGGGGTTTCTTCCTCAGATCACCCCACATACAATTTATGAATTAAGATACAGGAGGCTCTGTATGTTTTGAACACCACTCACTCTTGCCAGCCCCAGGCTGAGATTTCACAGGGTCATGCTTGGGGTTTGGGGACTGAGAGGGCAGTGGGGTGGCACTGGGACTCATGCTGAGGGCAGTCCATTCCAGAAGCCTCCAGGGGTAGCCATTCCACCATGTTCCTTGAGGCATGTTGGGGTTCCAGGGCCAGGCAGCACTAGGGATATTTTGCTTGGATAAAGAAGCAGGGAGCCCCTGCCCTGGGAGGGCAGTGAGGCCCTGGAGCTGAAGCCCCTGGAACAACTGTGGAGCAGAGGGGTGGGGATTTAAGGCACCTGACTGAAAGGATTATTCCTGCCTGTTCTAAGGTCATGGACCCTGCAGGGATGTCTCTGCTTTGGAGCAGAGGGATGGATACTGCACGTGCTGCATGTGGGGCTGGACAGCTGCTGCCTCCCATGGTCCCCTGTGGTGGCGTGGGTCTGATCACATCCCTGCTGCTGTTGAAACACAGCCAGCCCTGTGGGCTGGGCTCCTGGAGGCAGTGCTGGCCTGGCTGAAGAGCTACAAACCTCCACAGGGGAGGTGGAGGTGCGTGGTCATGGTGGGAGTGTGGGTGGAAGCCACAGGAGAAACCAAAGACTGTGCAAACTGGCATGATCTGAGATAGGGAGAAGCTGGGAGCAAGTAGATGGGGAGGAGAGAGCTATGAGGGGTGTGTGTGTGGCTGAAAACTTCCAGGAGTGGAAAAACTGCCCATCACAGGTAAGGAGAAACTGTGATCAGTGCACATTTATGGAGCCCCCTGTAGATCCCAGCCTCAGTAGCCAGGAGCACCTGCCAGAGACCTTGGGCTACACTGTGATCCCCAGCCCAAATCACTGAGCAGGGATCCAAGAGCTGCAAATTGTATGGTTGGGGAAAACAATTAAAGAGGGGAGGAGAAAAATAGTCATAAAACACGTCCATAAATTCTGCAGCAAGGGCAGCAGGTGCCAACTTTCACCTCCCCTGCCTGTGGGCTGCCTGACCAACCCCATTCCCTGCCCACACTGCTGCCTTTTGCAGGGCTTGTGTTTCTTGCCTCTGTTTCTTGGCTTGCCAAAAATAGCCCACGGGATTCAGACGTGAGGTAACGTGTGGGAGGGGATGAGATGCAATTGCTGCCATCCAGCTGTGGCTTTCTCCCTCAGCCCTGCCTGTTGCCATAGCTGGCAGTTTCCTCTCCCCATGGAAAGTTTAAAGGTCATCAATACACTGATTTTCCCTTTACATGAGGCCTCTATGCCAGCCCTCGGGCTGTGGATTTTATGATTCCCAAACTGATTTTTGTTCTTTCTGAGTTAAGAAGGGGTTGAGAGGGTGATGGGTTTATGGGCACATCAGCAAGACTGGCACAGGGGGTCATGGATGAGCAGTGGCAGAAGCAAGCAGTAGTACAGTCATCTGCTGGGGGAAGTGTTTGCATGGCTCAAGATGCACTGAGCTCCCTAAAAAAAATAAAATTAAAAAAAAAAAAAAAAAACACCAAACCAAAACAAAAAAACCGAACAAACAAAAAGCCCCACCAAAA
>VZRN01000634.1:1040975-1065102 GCA_013397935.1 Dasyornis broadbenti
CCACCCTCACAGGGAAGAATTTCTTCCTAATATCTCATCTAACCCTGCTGTCTGGCAGTTTTGGACTTCAATGTTTTTCCATGATGCACCCGAGGCCAGTGTTTCTTTTTTCTCTTGCTCTTTTTCCCACTTTGAGTGCTGTGTTTGGGGAGGGAGAGCAGGATCCAGCCCTCCTGCCCTCACTCCTCCACTACTTCTGCGGGCCGAGACTGTGGCATGTGTCTACCAAAGAGTTAAAAAAACCCAGCCTGCAGGAGAGGTCTTGACCATCCAAGTGGTAGACTAAAGGAAATCCTGCCACCACACCTAATTGCCAGGAAAAAACACACACTAACTAAAAAAAAAACCCAAGAAAACTCAAACAGGCAGGAAGTCATTTATCTTCTGCACCTGCCTGGTGCAGCAGAGCAGCCTGTTCTTCATAAAGCATCCTCTGTGAACAGAGTGTGTGTGGAGCTTGAGGGATGGAAATGCATCTCCTACGCTGGGACCAGGCACCCTTGGCCTGCTGCAGGTCTGGGTGATGGTGGGAGCAACAGCCGAAGTGCCAGCAGTACCATTCACAGCGGTATTCCCACCAGTAAATCAGAGAGGGATGATGCTGCCACAGCATTTTGAGCAAATCAGTGATGCCCAGAGCAAGCACTGGCTTTGCTCTCATGGTAGAAAAAAAGGAAGCAGCACCAAGGACTAAGAAGTGACTTTTATCCTTCTTTATTTGTTGAAAATGTCAATTAAAAAACTGTTCAAAATAAAAACATGTTAGAAAAGTTGAACTTGCATAAGTAGTTACAGTAAATAAACCTACATGACAAAGATCAACTGGAAGGCAGCTGACACAACATCCATCTAAAGACAGACTCACTAGAACCTATTTACAAAGCACTGTAAACAAAGTAAATATGGAAACATTGCTGTCCATCTGGCATGGCTTCTTTTCCTTTTTATTTTATTTTCTTGTCTTTTTTTGGATTCTAGCTCTTAAAAAACGCTTGATCCAAAAAGTCCCAGTGTGCCCTCCATCACATCACATCTCACAAACACGCATATGTATGCAGCACGGGTTTCAACTGAGCCTGGGGGCAGCAAGGACACATTTCTACCCTCTCCCTGGAGTCGGTGGCCCTTGGTTTGCTCTGCACATCAGCAGCCTGGTCCCCAGCCCAGCTTTGGGCAGGCAGCAGGGCTGGGCAGTGCTGAGGGGTCTGGGCATGGCCTCCCAGAGCAGCAGTGTGTGCAGCAAAGGTCCCGCTCCTGGAAAACAATTCACAAGCACAGCAGGGCTTGGCTGCTGACCAAACCACTCAGCTGTGTGCCTGGGCAGGGATGTGGGGAGCTGCCATCGACCTGGGAATCTCTGCGGATGGCAAATGTAGCCAGACCCCTGTTTTGCCCTAGAAACAGCTTAAAGAGGGTTTCTTATTACACTCCTTGAGTCTACATCTCCCTAAACACCATTTGCTATGTCCTGGCTAAATTTTAATGGCAAGGAGGGAGTTACAATTATTGCCTCTGTTATGTCCTTCATGACCAACGTAATGGTGTGACTGGAATGAGTTGTGGTGCCTCTGCACACCCTGGGATCATGCTGCCCTGTGAGATAAATAAGACTTACCATTAACAGAAGGTTATTTTTATAATGCTGTTACGGAAGGAAGTAAAACATCAGTTCTAAACTAGGGTATAACACCAAATAAGGAGAGCTGATACATATGCATGTTGCCTGTGTGCTGTGTTCGAGGAGCTGAGCAGGGATCTGTGAGGATGTTGCACATCCTTGCCCCAGGAGCGTTCCAGCTCTTGTCAAAGCATAAATACCTTCCCTATCCCAAGAGAAAGTTCCTCTTCCCTAGCAGAAAGCCTGTTTGGAGTGATGTGGGGAGAAGTCACCGCTGGCTACATTTCCAGCCTTTGGGAAGGAGTGACAGAGAGCCTAACCTGGGCAGAAGGGAGCAGGGGACCAGCACATTTGGGGTTGTTTTTTGTTGTCAAGCAGTGTTTACATTTCATACAGAGAAAAGCATGTCCTGCAAGAGGAAGCACAGCAAAACTATAATATCCTAGGATACCTGGACATTCGATGTGAAAACAAAGAAGGGGGTAGGAATTCTACATCATGCATAAGAAAAAGGATGGGGGGCAGAACAGCAGTTACCTGTTGTGCTAATCACGAGCTGTAAGGAGGCAGCACTGTGCAAAATACCTTCCCATGTGCTCTGACAGGTGCTCCAGATCTGGCTTCCCCAAGGAGTTCAAATGTATTCATGTTAATTGCACATTTTAATCAGTATCAAGGCCACACAGGAACCACAGTATTGCTGGGCTCTAGTTCGCTACAGTCCACTAATGGGGAAAAAGAAGGTGGATGGGAAAATCTTCCCCAGTTGCGATTATCTGAAAAGAGGAGCATGGTGCTTTTTTGGTTTCTGCTCAATGCCACGTCAGTAATATTTTCATTCAATAAATAGGTACTGGTGTTTTTGGAAAGAATGAAAGCATTAAAAAGTGCTTAAGCTTGTTCTAGGAAACTGCTGCCTAAGCCTTTGTGAGCAGCAATCACTAGCAGAGTTTGTATTTGCTCCCAGTAGCAGGTATGATGAGGTATTAGTTGCTGCAGATGAATTGTGACTCATGGACTGCTTGCTTACTGGTTCAGTTGTGAATGATTGTTTCTGCTTTACTTCCTTACTGGATGGAAGAAAAACTATTCTTTTTCTCTATGTTTTTTTTTTGGTTGGTTTTTTTTTTCTTTTTTTTTTTTTGGTAACAAAATTCCCCAAACCAACAAAATAAGGAGCAAGAAGAGGCAAAGGATCCAGTTCCACTTCCCCAAAAAACACCTGAGGTCACACAACACGGCCGACACTGAGGTCATTCCAACACTATGGAGCAGATTCTCCACAAATTCAGGCGATCAGAGACGACTTGCGCCCCGTGTCCTCCCTGCCACACTCGTCTGTCTGCTTCAGCAGCCTTCTCACCAGCTTCTCCAAGTCCTTCCTGGATTTAAGTTCTTCCTCCAAGCACTGCTTCATCCTTTTGTTTTCCTGCAAAGTGAAAAACAAAGGAATAAAGATGCAGTTAATGCCCATGTACTGTATGCAGTGAGGTACTTCCATGCATCTGCTGCCTGATGCCTCAGAGATGATGAAATATCAGGGACATTTGACAGGAGTTTGTGAGGATGAAGAACATAAGTGGATCAGACCACAAGTAACCCAAACAGAGCCTTACTACCTCACAGACTTGCACAGAAGTTCCCTGACTGAGCAGGCAGAAATGTCCTCCTGGAAACCTAATTTTAGCGTGGGTTGAAGAACCCTGTTCTCCTGGGATGGTTTCTCCCACCTCCAGACTGAGGACTGGAGGGAAGGGGACATATTTCCTCTGAGTCTACAAGAACTGGTGTCCACCAGAACCCTATAAAATGAACAGTCAAGTTGAAAGAGCTCTTGGAATAGGGGGAAGGTTTCATGATACCACGAACTACTCCTTCCTTCTTCCTGTCTCTGGCAGTCAAGCACAGAGGATGAGAGGAAGTGGTCTCTAACTACACCAAGGAAGGTTTATATTGGATACTAGGAAAAATTTCTTCACAGAGAGGGTTGTGAAACACTGAAGCAGTCTGCCCGGGGAAGTGGTGGAGACACCATCCCTGGGAGTGTTCACAGAATGTATGGGTACGGCACTTCAGGACATGCTTTAGTGGTGAACATGATGGTAGTTCTGGGTTGATGGCTGGACTCGGTGATGGACTCTCAGAGGTCTTTTCCAAACTTAAAGATTCTCTGATTCTGTGATTCAGGGAGGTAAACCAGAAGAAAACTACTGCTCATTCAAGAATTTGCAGGATTGGACCAGCATCAGCAAGACTTTTCCTGGGCACTGACCATCTGACCGTGACCCAGCACAGCCTGGTTGGCTTTGGCTTTCATTCAACTCCCAGCACAAGCAGACGCACCCAAATTACCTGCTTCAGCTCTTTGACTTCATCTTTCAGTGCATAAACTGTGTCAACAAGGCTCCTGAAAAAGAAATGAAAGAAAAAAAAAAAAAAAAGAGTAAGAATGGTTGGTGTGCAGGAAAACAGTGATAGCATGGGGAATGCTGACACGGAAGTTGCATCCAGATTCTGCTTCCCAAGCATCAGGCTGCTGCCTATGAGGGGACTCTGGAAACACAGCCCAGGAGCATTTATAGGCCACTGGTCCAGAACTCAGGGCTCTTTTCTCAAACCTCAATACTTTGTTCTTCTTTAAGTTATCAGCAAAGGTGTGCGGCTTTGGCTTCCTTGTTTATGCTGTGATAATCAAGAACAATGACTTTAAAGGTGGAAATGCCTGAACATCTTTTGTGAAGCAGCCTTGATTCCTTGAGGTTGTGCTGTGAAAAGTCAAACATGAAAGGAATGCCCTGACTGGGTTGGAACAGGAGAGACTCAACACAGTCATCCAGATGCAGAAGTTACAGAACAGGCTGGGAGCACTCACAGGCAGGTGCCACGCAGGCTCCCGAGGGGCAGCAGTACATCAGCAGTTAGCAAAATAAGAGCCACTTGCTTGGTTCTGTCCTTGCTGACCCCATTAGCTACATCTGGATAAGCCATAAACTGCGGATCCAGACTCCCAGAGGGATACAGCCACATCAAGGCAGCGTGGAAGGTGGCTCCGTCCTTAACAGGGACAAAATAGCAGCTGAAATTATCTGGTGGTTCTTTGCCAGAACTAAGGCAGCAGTCAGTGACACCAGCCCTGCTTCTTTGTGGGGACACAGAAGGAAAGGGCATCGGTATTTAATGTCCTTCCAAAAAGTGACTATCAAGAATCCATCTGCAAGCAGAGAGCAGCCACACTTACTTTTCCTCCATGACCAACTGGCCATTGCTTCGTGTTTCCTCTATGATGATTTTCTCTTCCTCGGGAAGAAGGACTTGGGGGATGGAATCTTTACGGGAGCCTGTGTACAAGAATTATTCATCAGGGAGAAAAAAGGGTAATCTTCCCTGGTGCCCATGGTACTCCAGAGAGAGAAGCTCTCATTCTCCCTGCTCCACTGTCAGCTTGGGGCAGGCTGGGGATGTTGGCTACATCCCACTAACCCAGAGTTACAGCAGCAAGTGGAAAATTTTCAAGGGTACTCATTGCATCTAGAGTTACATCATGACTTATAAATGAAACCATTCAAATAGGGTCAAGAGCTCCCCGAAGAATCATGACGTCCTTTTTTTTCTGTGTGCTATTATTTGACAGTTCAGTGATTTGACATCTCACCAGCAATGATAAATAGTTATATTTCCAGAGCTGAAGATGTTAGATAGGTTCTTATGAAGCAGGTTGTTCCTAAACATGCCGCTGATTGAGAGATAATATTCACACTTCCTTTCTAAAGCTATAAGCAACCTGAGATTACCATCAGGTAATCACTGGTGAAATAGCAGTGTCTCATCTGCCCTCCTACCTGCTTCATTCTCTGTGTTTGGAAGAAAAACAATGGCAACTAAACCACGAGGCAGATGAAGCTCCCTTATCTCAAAGATTGAACACCAGTTTCCTAGCATGAGTCTCAGTGCTCTATGATGCAATATCTGTTTTTTCCCAGAGGGGTTATCAGTGTTGTGGGCAGAGTAGGAGCTAAATAATGTGGTTGTATGCCCACCTGAGCTGAGAGCTTGCTGGAAGCCTGCACCAGTACAGTATGCCTCGATCACCTTAAGGATCTGAGCATCCTCCTCCAGCGCAGCAGTACCTGTAAAACATTGCAAACAACAGCTGGCACAAAAAGCAAGGTACTCTGGCCTTATCTCTCCTACTCTTTGCTCCCAAGCCCCTTGAGAGATTGTGTTGTTTCTTTGGCTGACTGTTGCTGGGACTTTGTCCAATCCCTTTTGAGGTCCTTTGCGGCATTGAGCACCATAACCAAATGGTGTGAAAACTCATCTCTAGTTGCTCATCTTGGCAAAACTCAGGGGGTGATGCCTTACTTTGGGTGCAGGCAGCACTGGGAGGTGGGCAGGCAAAGCTGCCCTGGTGTGGGGGGTCTGGTACAGTGGCACCAGAGCAAGATGTGGAAATATGAAGTGTTAATTTCCAGCCTCCGCTCAATGCCATCTTCTCAAGGGAGAGAGCTAATCATGGAGCTGTGCACAGCAGCTTGACCATGGCTGGGTGACCATGGCCTTTCATGTAAAGTTCCCGAGGAGTGTCCCAAGTGGGCTTCAGGGAGCTGTCAGGATACCTCTCTTTGCAGGTGAACACCCCTTTCAGCATGGGGACCTTTTTGTTTCCTAATTCCCCATGGAAACTGTTCTAGGACTTGCTGGCATGGCCAGGTAAGGGTTTATCTCAGCTGTCAGACATATTTTGGTGACCCTTGATGTGCAGTTTAATGCAGTTTTTAACTACTTGGAAATAGTTCTGTGGCTTCATACCCAGAATAAGACCACCCACAACCCATGACCTTGCGCTAGCAATCATGAGGAGGGTGGTGCCATGTCTGGCAGTCATAACTGGGAGGGGAGGAGGGATCTGAGAGAGGCTGAAGACCAGTGCACTTCCAGAAGCCTCCCATGCTCAGGAGGCTCACAGTGAGAGCAACCTGTCACATCCTGCCCTGCAAGAAAGGGTGTTCTCAAAGTCCCACAGAGATCACTGAGAATGCAGAAATCTCCAGAAATGAAAGAAAAATAGAATCACAGAATGGTTAAGGTTGGAAAGGACTTTAAAGATCATCTAGTCCCAAACCCAGACATGGACAGGGACACTTTCCACTATCCCAGGTTGCTCCAAGCACCCTCCAACTTGGCCTTGAACACTTCCAGGGATGGGGCAGCCAAAGCTTCTCTGCACAACACTTACTTTTCCGAATAACAAATTCTTCATCGGATGGTTTTCTCTCAGTTTTCCTTTTTGGAAGAAACTTCTTCATTGTTTTTGGACTTTTGCTGGAATCCTACAGAGAAACAAACTTTTGTGGTTAACCAGAACCAAAGGCAGCTGGGACAGGGGAGCAGCACAGCTGGGTGCAGCTACCTGTGCTTCACACAACACATTGGAGAACTAGGAAGCAGACAATAACAAAGTTGGGGAAAATGATGGTTTTTGCCCTTCACATGTGCCAGTTGTGACCCACTACTCCCTGGAACTGCAGTGGGAATTGCACCTGCAGCTTTGGGCCAGAACAGTCTCCTCTAGTAAATTCAACTCTTCTCTAAAATCCTTTAGCCAAAGAATGCAAACACATGCATAGCACTTTTAGTCTGCTTACCAACTCTGTGGTCTGTGCTAGAAAACCCTGAGATGTGGTTTATTCCATTGATTTCATTTCTAATAGAAAAGAGTTGGCAAATAGCTTTGCTTCTAAATGCCCACAATTTGAAAGTATAAATCCCACACACACATATACACAGAGAACAGACAAACACACACAAAGTTAGTGTTTGCTATCACTCCATGAGTAAGAAACACAAGCTTTTATCTCCTTCACTCAGTTACAAGTCTTGCTGATTTGGAGACAATTAGTGTATTAGTAAGTTACATGCAATAAGGACTTAAAGCAGGAGAAAAGGCATGCCAGGAGGTTTAAGTACCATAAAACTAATTCCTTTCTGAGAGTTATCTCAAATTATATTTGCCAGTTGCTACTGACTCTGACAATAACTTACTTATACAGTGAGGCAAAATTATGGTCATGCAAGCACGAGAAGCATGAACAGGAACAAGCATTCTGTGCCACAACAAGCCAAAGAGATGTATCTACCCTTACCTTTAAGATATAAGACATCCTCTACAATGAATATGCAAAGAAAGAGAAGATGAGTGTGAGAGACTGATGGTTTTTATTGACCAAGTCCATTAAATCCACAATTCTAAAACACATTTCAAAGTTAGTCCTGTGATTAATGCAGCACACCCTCCGTACTGGTTTTAAAGCACTATCAACATGCAAAGGAGCACCATGTCATGCAAAACTGAAAATCTACATGTGAGACGCATGGTGAGTGGGCATTAATTAATACACTCCAAACACACAGAGAACATGCCTCCTCAGTCAGTAGTGCGTGTCTGTGGATGTTGGTTACCTTAACTGGTGCTTGCAACTGCAGAAGCCCCCTGTGCTTGGCTCCATCCAAGCCCCGGGGAGCACTTGGGGTCTGTGCTCAACACTAGCCCTGAGGGCGTCAACCCAGCCCAGCCAGGATGCTAGGATGCCCTGCCCACCCTGGTGACAATCTCCAAGGACCCCATCTTCTCAAAGGGGACCTGCCATCCTTGCTGGAGACCTGACCACATCAGGCATCAGTCCTGCAACACCTCTCTGCTCCACTGGCAGGGACAGGAAGCTCCCTGCACACCCTGTGGAGAGTCGCATCCCTGGATCCCATCCTTGAGATGCTTGAGCCGGGGAGCCACTTGGCTCTCCTGCAAGTCTGCCCAGCAAAGTCCTGAATCCTGATGTTATAAATGCTTCACTGAATGCAAAGCAGCCAGTTAAAAAAAAAAAAAAGTAGTAGAAAAAATTATCTGTAAATCCTTTTCCCTTTGCTAAACGGAGTCCGGACACAGGGCTTTACACACAGAACTTACCCGTTCTGTCATTTCAAATGATTACTGGAAACAGAACAGGAAAAATGACCCAATTTCAATGGAAATAACAAGAGTGAGGTGTGCTACACAAGCAGGGTCTGGGGTTTCCTGAGCACAGCTCGGGACAAGGAAATGCACAAGACTGTGCCATCCCGTCCTACACTACGAGAAGACAAGTAAAGTAACACTAAATGTCTGAAAATCTCTAATCTTTTAATCAAACTCTCCCACTCGCTTCCCTGCAAATAACCTTTGAAATGTGTATTCCTTCATTATATCTTCATTAAAGGAAGGTGCTTGCATGGAGCTGTTAGCATTGTTTATTTTGTGCTCTACTTTAAATTAAAAAAACGAAGATACAGTGAAATAGGGATTCTGCTTAGTGATTAAGCACCCCACAGGGAGGGATGAGGCAGATGTGGATCTGCTTGGGCCAACAACCAAACTTATTTTCCATCTGTCATTGCAGGCTTGTGTCCAAGAGTCCCTCCCCAGGCTCAGGATGGACTGACTACATACCAGGCTGTGCCTGCCCAGCTCTGCTGGACACGTTGGCCTTTGGGTTTCTACCAACTTGGTCAGCACAGCCTGTTCCCATGGAAACCACATTTTAGTCCTATGACACCTCACAGGATACCATCCAGCATCACACCCCTCTGTGGCAAAAACCTCTCCCCTGGTTTCGACAGTTTAATTCCTGCTATGTGTGGCAGAGGACGAGAAACTGCCAATGACTGTGGTATTAATGAGATCATTCAATGTTTGGCTTTTCACACAGAAAAATTTCTCTTCTACCTCAAGCATCTACCTATATTTTTAATTCACCACGTAAGCAAAAAATGGTTTAGCCTCCATTAGGGATTTGGAACATGCAAAGATTATGGGTAATTTTCAGTCTGCTCAGTTGGTATTTAAACAATTTAATTCCCAATCTGAAATGCATTATTTTACAAATTTTAAGAAATAAATGCAACAAGATGCAATGAGGCTACATAAAATCTCTACCTGAACCAGCAGACCCACAGTCCTGCCAGCTGCCAGACTCTCCATCCCTGAGCTCTGGGAGGGCTGAGGGGGTCCAAGCCCCCTCCCTGTCCCCATCCCGCCCTGGGGCAGTGACACACCCAGGGCTGCTGTACCAAGAAAGGAAGCTGACTCAGATCCTGAGCTCTCACTCAGTAAGGGGAACGTTACCTGAGTTACTCGTGAGTAATCCCAAAAGCTTAACATGAGGTAGGGAAGGAGAGCACTGCAGTTGCGGTGCAGGGTGAGAATCAGAGCTGGGCTGTATTTTCGTTTTCCCCACACCATCTCCCAGCTCCTAGGCTGGGGTTCCTGCAGGGCTCTCCCAGCAGGACCTTGCTGTGTAACACTCGGGTGAGTGGCAAAGGAGGGTCAAGCCCCACATCCTGCTCCAGCCACCAAAACAGGGTGGAAGACAAAAGAAATACGGGCAGGTCTTTTGCCTCTTCCTCGTGGTGTAGTATTGCTTCTTGATGCTGTAACACTGAGCTGCTGCTACAGCTGGAGCTGGAACACATCCCAGCAGGGAGCAGGCCCCTGTCCACAGCTCAGAGCAAGGCAGGAGGAGGAGAGGAGGCAGCTCCACCAAGGCACCGCCAATGGACATGGCTCAATGAGATGCCCAGATGTGGGACTGGTGACATCCAGCAGCTGAGGGTGCTGGCTACAGCAGCCAACAGCAAACATCCAGCCTGAAAACACCTGTACTCATGAGTCCCTTGTAGCACAAAGCCTGGCACAGCAACTAACATCCATGACAGGACTGGGGCCAAACTGGCAGAGTCATTTCTCTCAACATCCCCAAGAAGCTACATTTCTGTGCCCTCACTATGGGATACGAATCCTGGACACAAAGTCTAGGGATTGTGTGAAATCAGGGTCCTGCACAGGCAGGTGGGATGATTACCTCTTTGTAACTCAGTGCTGCTGATGGTCTGAGTGGAGGAGCAGGACGGAGGCAGCTCAAGCTCCAGGGCTTGAGGATTTTGGGGGGTTCCAGAGGCCCACGGATCTGCCCAGCTGAACTAAATGTCTGAGAAAATAGATGAGAAGCAAACCAAGACTGTTAACCACTAAACAAAGTAGAGAAGTGGAGGGGAATGGACAAACATTGAGACATTGAGACATCTAAGTTGCAACAAAAATAGGGCAAGATATATGTACAATGGTACAAGCACAACATGGTCACAAACCAAACTGCAGGATGTGTCTTAGAGCTGACAGGTTACCTCAGTGTCAGGGTGCACTGCTGAAACAGTGAGCTCAGGCAGCAGTGAGGAACCCAGGCAGCAGAGACTCGGAGGTGACACTTACCGAATGAGGGCTCCAGGACTGTGTTTTGGAGATGGTGCTGCACGTCCCTTTGGTCAGCCTTTGCAAGTGGTCAAGCCATTCATGCAAGTCCTGGTTGGTGCTGCAGGACACAGTGATCCGCTCCATCATGTTCCCTGTGGCAAAAGGTTAAATATCGGTCTTTAGCAAGTAGTAGAGGCTCAGGAGGAAACACAAGGTGAGCTCAGCACAGCAGGAAATGGCTCTTTAGTTTGCACAGTCCAGTGGCTGCAAAAAGGCCAGGCCAAAGATAGAAACAGAATCATGGAATCATTAAGGTTGGAAAAGACATCTAAGATCATCAAGACCAACCATTAACCCAGAACTGCAAGGTGCACCACTAAACCATGTCCCTAAACACATCTACAATGATGATGTGACTGCCCATCCTGCTCAGGGCAACCACTAACAGTATGGGAGCAGCAACAAATGCTATAGGAACGGGTGAGATGAATGTGTGAGGATTATTTAATGTTAAAAGTCATTAAACACAACATTTCCATGATTAACAGGATCCTGACACCAAATACTACCAGCACAAACAGCTGCACTGCAGCCCAGGTACTGACCACGAAATGACTGTGTATACCTACCAGTAATGAAATAAATTGAAGGTGGAAAATGGGAGGAACACTAGGAAAGCTCCCTGATGACCAGAACCATTAATCTGTCAATAAACAAGGTGCTCAGAGCTACAAGGGATGGCCACTAGATGCAGACAGGTTACACGAGTGCAGAGCAGTGCTACTGGGGCAGAGGAGACTTGTCCCGTGTGCAACACTACAGTCTCCGAAGGCAACCAGAAGCAGAGCTCCAGGGCATTGGGAGGAGATTGTCTCAACCAGGACAGAGGTGCTCAGAAACTCAGACAACACATGGTAAAAGAGCAGGAGGAGGATCATGGCAGCGGGTTAGGGGAAGGAGGACCAGTACTTCCAGTGGTAACTGTTGTTGGGACTGACAGGACAGTCCCAGGCAGGCGTCCCACTGACCTGCGATTTCAAACATGTGCTCATTCCCTTCGATATCTTCCAGCTTTGTCAGCGTCATTCCTGTCAAGGGCAGCTTTCCCTAGGAGAATTGAAGAGCAGTCAGTGTCTGCATCTGCTTCCCAGTGGGTGTTGTTCTGCCTGTTTCTGCTGATTCCTTTCTCTTTGGGAATCACCATTTAAAATTAATTTGTGAAGGCTTCAGAATGCAGGAAGAGTCTCCTTTAATGCATGGATCTAGATTTCCCTGTACAACTAGGTCAAACCCCGAAGACAAGGCTCCCATGACAACTGAGTCATCCCTGGCTCATCTGCTGCTCGTTCCCTTCACTTGGTGCAAATCCTTTTTACAGTCAAGTCAGAAGGACCAACTTCCCCTTTTTTTTCTGAAAGCTTTCCCTGGCCTTCTGATTTGCATGCTGAACTGCCTGCTCACCTTACTCCCACCGGTGGGTCAAGTCAGAAAACCCAGCCAAATCTTTCCCATCTCCCTTGCTATAGCAAATGACACATCAAAACAAGAGCATCCTTTTCCTGGCAGTATTGATGGTTTCGACAGCTGGAGAAAAGCCAAGCTCTCAACAGCCTGATTCCAGCCATAGTATGGGATGGTATAGTATTCCAGGATAGTATGGGAAATAGTAAAACACAACAAATGCTGAGTTACATGTAATACCTCACGGAGTGGAATTTTTGTGCTCTTTGCAGTGGGCTTTATAATTATTTTCCAGAGATGGCACAAGATTGAGAGCCAGTTGGCTGGTCAAAACCCTACAGCTGGGTCAGGACACCTTACCCACACCTCCCCACTCTCAAGAAGGGCAGGCAGAACAACAGGTTTTGAGGTTTTTTTTTTTTTCTAATTTCACAGCATACACTTACCAGATGCTGCTTAACCAATTATCAGGACAAAGGCATTGACCATCCTGGCACATGGTAAAACCAAGCCCTGGTTCCAAGCCTGAGGCGTTTGCATCACAACAGGCAGTTTAAAGGATGCAGAGGATTTGAATTTGATAAGAGCTATCTGATTTCCCTTTTTACACCAAATGCCTTGCAACTTCAAATTAAGCATGCCTACCTGATAGATGAACCCACTCATCCGTGGGCTTGCAGACAGCATCAGCAAAACGTTGGAAAATAACAAGAAATACCGCTCCTCTTTCTCCTGGGGGGATAAGAATTTAGGTTAGTCCAGTCTGCAATGCAACACAAGCACCTGCTTCTAGCAAACAGAACCTATTGCAGCTGGAATCACAGCCTGTGAGATCACCCCCAAACCAACTATTTTGTTTTTTTTTTCTTTACAGCACCTCAATTACGTACCAGTTTTGTCTGCACAGATTTTTGTCTGCATCCTGCTAATCCTCTTCCAATCATTGCAGAGTGCCTCAGAAGGCCTTATGTCCCAGCACATTACAGGATGCATCCCAGCATCCCAAACAAGAAAGACTTTTGGGACTCGATGCTGCACAGGTTTGTTTTACAGGTCTTCCCTTCCCAGGGAAAAGTTGCTGTAGTAAGCAATTCAGTGCTAACAAGCACTTTCCCACACCAAGCACGCAGTACACATGGCTTTAGCACCACTGGGGAAGGTCTGTGGCAGGCACTGGTGTGATGCATTAGGACCAGTAGCACAGAATCCCTCCAGTTAGCCCCAAAGCACAGTCAGCTCTGGGGTGGGGCATCACAGCAGCCCCTGGGTGGCACATAGGACATTTTCAAGTCACTCTCATTTCTCAGAGTAAGTTACGGGGGAGAAGGAGGGAAATTAATGTGCTATATGACACTGAGATACTTCTTCTGCTTGAAAAGTGTGTCACCAAAGGCACGACACTAAGCCAATGGGGTGCCTAACTCCCTCCAAAGACACACACAGTCCCATTGCACAGCTCTTCCCCAGGTAAAATTATTTATCAGTGTTATTTGTCATCAGTTTGTGGCCTGGAAGGAGGAACTGCTGCCTTGCATCACTTATCCTGAGAGCAAGCAAGTATTTGGACACGAGGTCTTTAACCAGGAAAAGGAACACCACACTCACCTCACTCCCCCCACACTGCACCATAACCTGCGACATGTAGATGACATTTCCCATGGTTTTTATGTCCTCTCCTTCCCAGCGCTGAATGGATTCAGAAAGGATTTGCAGCTCAAGTTGTTTCCTCTTCCTCAGCTCCTGGCATTGAGACTGGGAATCACAGCAGTGCTTTGTTAGCTGAAGGGCAGGAGCCAACCCAGACCACCTCAGTTTCACCAACAACACTCACACAGCCCTGTGGGCTCAGGGCTGGTCATGTCAGGAAAGCCTGCTTTTGGCTCCATTACACCAAGTTTGTTAAAAAACTACACCCTACTGATTTATGAAGTAATGATTACATTCAAATGTCAAAGAAATTGCAAATTGCACTGAGCAAACTTTTCTTTCCAAACCAGCCCTATCTCTGAGAGTACAGGGTCATATTTTCCTAATCAAGACAGCTGCACAGTTAAATGTCTCTAGTTTTGCTACTGCTTAGAGAGATTTTGCCCATTTTTTCCAAACAGCAGAGTTGTACTTGGTACCACTGCAAAGCCCCCACAAATCAGATGGGTGGAAATTTTCTAACCAAAATCTGCAAACCCAAAAGCAGGATTGGGCAATGCTGTAGTGTAGCACAAAAAAGAATCTTCTGAAAGTGCTATAACTGAAAAGACTGCACCACTGCAGGGCAGCTGGGGACTAGAGAAGCTCCACAGAGCAACCAGTCCTTCATCAGCTCTCAGCAAGAGAGGACAATGCCGACTGAACAAAGACAGTCCTGCAAATCCAAGCAAAACTTTCTTTAACTGACCCCTCTGCCAACAGGGAAAATTGCTCCAAAGCCAAACCAGGGCTCAGTTTTCACCAACTGCTTGGTTTTTCCAAACCCCTTTTCTGACAGAGATTTTCCTCCTTTCCAATTCTTTGACTATCCAGCTCTTCAAAGAGAGAGGCTGCATTGGGTCTAGTCTGAAACTACACGCATTTGAACCAAAATGCGGGGGCTTACTCTGGTTCTACAACTATTATATGTTTTGATGGCTCCCCAGGTGTCTGAATCGAATATTATCAGGATAAAAATCCAAATAAAATCCACAGGAATTCACCACAGTCTGTGCAGAGGCACCACTGTGAATCACGGTGGCTTACATTTCAAGTAAAACCATCCAGCGCTTACGAGATTTCCTAAAGATTAATGACACCTTGTAATTTAACTGAATTATTCCCCTATTAGCTACCAGAATAAATGGAAAGGGCGCTGAGTTTCTAAGTAAATGTAACATAATCACCTTTTCCTGTTTTCTATGAACTTTCTCCTCCCCATCTTTTATCTGCACTGCAAAACACTGAAAACTTGCATCTGTTGTGCAAAAGGAAGGAAGTTGGACCATATCTGTAGGGTTATAGTGAAAGGTTCACAGTGGCTACAAAGCAAGAGAGGCTACAGCTCTTTTAATAACTGAAGAAAGCTTTTCCAGGTAAAACTTGAGTGCATGGAAGGCTTTTCCCTCCCTCTATTTCATCTCATTGCAGCAGGACTTTGAGGGCTGCAGGTGACAGAGCTCACAGAAATAAGCTTGTTATCTCTGACTTGTCCCTTCTCTCTGTTTCCCACCAATGGCCATGGCACCTGGCGCCACAAATTACTGGAATGTGGTCTAAGCCTCCTGATGCCCATGGAGCTAACCTCAGCAAAACCAAGAGGTACTCCCTGGGCTCAGAGGGGAACTTCCCACTGGCACCAGCACTTGAGTCAGTAACAGCTGTGCTAACCTTTTCCTCAGTGAGCAAGGGGTGGTCTAGGTTCAGGTGGCAAATGATTAGGGAATGGATGTAACCGGAGATGAAAGGGACACTGCTGCCACCACGGTCCACATGCGGTTTTCAGCAGCAGAGGAGAAACTCGGAGATCCACCATCTTTGCTCTGGGACCATAGAGCCAGCGTGCACTTGCCAAAACATGCTGCCAGAGGGGCAGCTCTAGGCTTGAAATGTGAAATTAAGATTCTTTGTAACCCATCTTTTCCATTTCCAAAAGACCTTTCTTTTCTGATGAGGAGACAAAAGTCAGGCTTGACTCATTCTTCATGAAATGCACACCTGAAATGGAGCATTCTATTTTAAGAATTGCCACCTACCACAAGGGACTTGAAGGATGTGACGGCTTTCAAAACATCTTCATGATCTGCATGCGCCTCCTAGTGAATGGAGAGCAAATCCCTCAGCCACCAGCAGCAGCAGCACCCATCCTAAGCATCAACCCACCCTGCGCATCACCCACCCTGAGCATCACCCATTGTCCCAGTACACCCAGGGCTGAGGGTACAGGCAGCATGGGCTTCAGGAGGAAGTCACAGTCCCCTGGGTACCTTCCCCACCATCCAATTCAACATGGCATGGCTAAAGGCAGCTGTGCAATTCACTGATACAAATTTAATGAGCATAAAGTGGCCAGAGCAAGAGCAGATATGATTTGACTTAGGACAAATCTGACTTGCAAAGAAAAATCAATGAAAACAGGCAGTGGTGCAGGGTGAACCTTCAGGAAGGAAACTTCCATTGATGTGCCAGGTATTCCAGACATTGCGCTATCAAGGGTGGAAATCCATGAGCATCAATGTGGGCTTCACCTCTAGGTTTAAGGGAGGGCATGTCTGAGCAGAGAACTCCTGGGCCAGGTAAAAGCACATTGGTGCCCCTTATCTCTGACTACAGCTCTATGGTAGTTCTCTCCCAGAATTTTCTCCTGGACCTAGGGCCCTGCTCCTCACCACCAAGCCCTCATGCCAAGCAAATCATAAGGTGCTAGGTTGTGATGGAGCTGTCCTTGCAGCCAGGGATTGCTCATCTGGAATGTGGGATGAGTGGCTGCCCTGAACACACCTGCCCCCTCAGCAGCTGTGCAGCAGTGCAGGGAATGCTGTGGTTTACATCCACACTGCACACATTCACACTGCATACAGCCATCCTCTTCCCACAGCCTCGCAGCTTAAACCTCAGCCCTACTGACTCATGCAACAAAACTCCCACACTCAGCTTAGAAACTAAGAGAAATAAGTGATGTGTGTATCCCCAAATCCACTGCTGAACCACCATATATCCTGCTAAAAGCACATTGTCCCTGCATGGGCATGGTAGTTACAGCCAGGCTCATCTCAGTCCCTGCAGCTCAGCTCAGCCAGGTGAGAGGGTACAGGTAAGTCTGGAGTGTGCCTACCCTGCAGGCTTGTCATGCCCTCTCCTATGCAGGAATACCCTTGGCTCAAGCATAGAGGTTTTAATCCTTTGGCTCGATTGTAGGTCATGGATAAGTGTGCTGAATTAACTGGTAATTAAAACTGGATAGGGGAAAAAGCAAACTTGGTTAAAAAGAGACCGTTACTTCTGTTTTCTTCAACCCCTTGCACCACCCCTGAGTTTTGCCTTCCCACAGCTGGAGTGCACCAGCAGCAAGTAGCAGAGCTCCAGTGGCAGAGATATCTCTACAGTCCCTGGGACAAGAAATGTCCTGAAACAGACCTGCTTCTTGCCAAGGAAGTCTCTGTGCCCCCGGCTCCTCTCCCTGCTCCCAGGGACTTGCTCTCCATCTTGTGTCTGTGCTGGCTGCCAGATCCATGTCTGTTTGTGCAGCTCTGCCTCCTCCCAGGAGCACAGCCCTGGGGCAAGGGGTGGGGATGTGCCTTCGAGCCACAGGAGTGAGTGGCCAGGCTTAGGAATCTCACCAAATGATAACAGAAATCACAGATTTATTCCCAGCTGTGCAAAGAAATAGCAGCTACAGCCTGACCCTAGACTCTGCTTTTACTTGTGCTGGAAATGGCCCATCTTTGAGGAAGGGCTGGGGTGAAGAGCAGGCAATGCCTTTCCTCAACATTCCTTAGACTCTTCCACCTTTCTCACTTTTAATCTGAAAGGTGGATAACATCCTGGAGACATGGGACATCTCCTTGGAGATGTGGTAAGTACTTTTAGCTACATGGTGCTCAAATACCAGGAGGCACAGGTGCCTAGAAGCTTAGGGAGCAGCTCCGGCAGCATCAAGGGGCAGAGCCTGCCCAGCAGCCCCACACCCCACCTACCTCCATGTGCCTCTCCAGCTCCTGTAGCAGTGTCACGTATTTATCCAGCCTCAGGAAGGGTTTGCTGAGGCTCGTGGTCAGGATGAGAATGCCTGGGTTGGCCGCACCCTGGCCCTCCACGAACTTCTCCAGCTCATCACTATAAATAGAGACAACAGCAACAACAAGGAGAGCTCTCAGAGCTGAGGGCTGTGTTTTGCTGCCTCCCACGCTCTCCTGATGGCTGGGGCTCTGCTCTGAGCTGGGCCTCTTTAAAGGCAGCACAGACTCTCCTCTGAGCACCCCCGCCACCACCAACCCCATGGGCAGGCAGGGAGCTGGGAGCTTCCAGCCAAGCAAGACCCCGCTCCCCTGGGAAGCAGGAGAGGAGGCTGCAGGTGTTGGAATGCACAGACCCTGGGGCACATCAGTGCCAGCAGCTGGACCCCCAGCACAGAGAAGTGGCACAGGGTCAGCAGTCTGGTGGACAGGGGGCAGGGGAGGGAGCTACAGAGGCTGGTGCTGTGCCAGAGGAGCCTGCAGCAACGCACTGGGACTCTGCTGGAAGCTGCGATGCAGGTGTTTGCATGTACATTGCTCTGGAAAACATGGCTTGTGTGTCTCAGCACATTTGCCAAAGCTGATTCCTTGGCTGATTTAGGAAATGGGGTCAGACTGAGGAATCACATGAATGAACCATTTGCTGGAGCCAGGCTTGTTGTTACACTGAATTAAAGTTGGATTTCAGCAGGTAAGTAAATACATTGTGAGTTCCCATAGCAGAATAGGAAGACTTAAACAGTGTGGATGCGGTCCTGGCTTTCCATGGCTGCAGGGAGGACAGCTAACCTGCATTAGAGATGACAGAGTGGCAGTATTTTGGCTTGGCACACTTGAGCAGGACATCACACATATTCAAGCATCTACTCATGTGGGTCATGTTGAACAAAGATGTTGTTAGTGTCATCTACCAATGACCCTGAAAATCAACCATTTGGTTGGATAGAAGCTCAATTAATAAACTGGGTAACTCTGGGTGACTCAAGGACCATTCTCCTTCTACAATGATGTGCCCCCAGCACGGTGCCACAGGGGAACACCTTCCCATCTGTCAGTGTGTAAGCACTTGAGCATTAGGTCTGAAACAGCATCTGGGTCCTTTAGCAAGTAACAATCACAAGAGCTGCTACTGCCAGAGCTGAGGCTGCCTGTTTGACCCAAGGTGGGAGTCCTGTATACGCAAAAAGGACCTGTGAGGTCAGCTCTGAACACAAGCAGTGTGACCTTTCTTCATGCCGAAGCGCTGCTGAAGAGCCCAAAGCCCCAGCAGTTTTCCCAGCAGCAGGAAATCCCCTTGCCCTATTGTCAAAACACAGGTCAACAGCCATGCCAGGCCAGGTATTAATAACAAAAGTTAACTTTTTAAAGGAGTCTGAATCTTCTTCTCCATCACTCACCTGTGTTGTGTGAGGACATTCACTGCTGATGGGTGATTAGCACAGTATGTCAGGTACAGAGAGTTGAACTGGGGCATCAGGTTCATGAAACACCCTCCCACACGCTGCTGGTTCTCAGGGAGCCTACAGACACCAACACACCAACCACGTTAAGCCTCTGGATCTGCACCCTGCCACTACAGCATTCTCAG
The DNA here is from genome assembly GCA_013397935.1 of Dasyornis broadbenti. Taxonomy (NCBI): domain Eukaryota; kingdom Metazoa; phylum Chordata; class Aves; order Passeriformes; family Dasyornithidae; genus Dasyornis; species Dasyornis broadbenti. Next base: position 1,060,628 of record VZRN01000634.1, read on the forward strand.
GAACCTGCCCAGGAACCACCCACTGCACAGGGACATTCCGAGGTCACCTCATAACTGCAGCACTGAGCAAAATACCCATACCTGCCACTGGAGAGGAGGAAGGGGGTGATCCTCAGGTGGGTCTGGGTTTCTGTGGTGCAGACAGTGAGCAACACAACCCATTATCAGCCTGGGACAACCTGTGACCCAGCCTGATCTGTCCCACCAGCAAGCTGCAGCTGGGATGATGAGGATGAGAATGTGCTGGAAAGAACTAGGGGCAATACAGGGGGAGGTCCCACTCTCTGGGCTGCCCATGAACATGAAAAGATGGAGAAGGAAAGAGAAGCCACAGCCTGAATATATTCCCAATATTCAGTCTTTTCCCACCTCTTCTCAGACCTTAGCTAAGGCTAAACATGTCTGTCAGCCTCCCTGCAGGAAATCATCACCTCTAATAATTTGCTCTTTGCTCCCTGGCAATTCCCATCTTCATGCCTGCCAGATCTCCCACCCTGCGTGTGTCTGCATCTTTTGGTTAGGCACACTTTTGTGTCAGGTCCAGTGACACTCATTCAGCAGATGCCTCAACACCAGAAATGTCAGAGTTGCTTCTCCCTTTCCCTCCTGCCAAAGCACTACCTGCCACCTTTCCTCAATCCTGTTATTTTCTTCTATATTTAACAAGTCTAAGACAGCAGCCAGGAGGAACATTAATGAACATGTCTTTCTATTATTTTTAGCTGCAGTTTAAAAGCTCAACAACCTCAGTGCTACGACACAAACTTACTTTGCAACTTCTTCCAAGGCTTGATTCAGTGTTTGCTGAAAAGCAGAGATTTCTTCCATGTTTCCCAGCAATGTCACAATGTCCCCAGCACTGAGCCTGCAAGAGCCACACCACTAGTTACCATCGAAGAGAAGTTTCTCTCAGGAGCACCCCTTTTATATTTGTAAGCAGCCCTTCCAAAAAGACCCAAGAATTTCTCCTTCCCCAGATACACCATCGGACAGAACACAAAATTCATGATCTGTGAGCTACAGACCAGAGTTTCCCGGAGAAGATGTCTGCTGCCAAGGATTATCTTAATTGGATTTTAATCACTTAATCACTCTAATCTTCTCAGATGTTTAGCTGTCTAGTAGGCACAGACAAATGGGATTTCAGCCAGGGGTGAGGAGGAAGGTGCGTGCACTGACACAGAGGCAGTTTTGTCTCCAGGGATGCATGCCATGGGTTTCCCTATGGGAAGAGGGTCCTATAGGTAAGGGCTGCTTTGTTCCTTGAGTGAGGTTGGATATTTCCAAAGCTAATATGCCTGTTTCTGTCATCCTAAGAGTCATTCTCATACCACCCTCATTTAGGCCATTTGCTGCCTAGAAGGCTGAGAGCACAAGAAATCTTCCCACATGAAGATCTGGGGAAGCAAGAAATGACTGAAATACAGAGGCCTTCGGATACGACTGTCCCATCTCTCCTGACTGGATGATGTCTAAACACGTGCCCTCTGTCCATGACACCCCAAGGCTCCCGCAGTGTTCTCTCCACCTCAGATGCCCTTATATCTTACTTATCATAAGACTGGAGGGGTCTTAAGTAAGTTCCCAGAAGTGACTGTAGTTCCTTCGCATAATCTCGTTCTGTTTCCAGAATATTTTGCAACACCTAAGGTGAGAGACAGAGCACTAAGATGATCTTTGTACTAGCAAACTAGTCAAAGGAACATGACATCAGTTTCCAAGTCTGGAAAAGCATGGAAGTGTATTTCAAGTCCAGAAACTACATTTCTTAATGCAAAACCCAGAACATTCAGGAACGTCCTCGTGGTCAAATATTGAGATTTTACTTTGCAAACTTGGAGAGGCCTGGAAAGCAGGTGTTAAAAGCTACATGGAGGACGGTTTCTGTGGCAGATCAAACCAGGGCACACCTCATTTGCCATTTCAGGGATGCGGTGAGCTGGGTTTGGTCCTCCTAATCCACCTCAGCAGCCAGTTTGTCTCTGGCCACACAGCACGCAAACCCAGTGCCCACACACTCCCAGTCAGCACTCCAGTTTCTCAGTGTGGATAAGCTCTGGAGACAGTGGAGGTGGCTTCCAGCTCCCTGGACATACTGTTTCTGTTTTGCTTTGCTTAAAATATATTTAGACATGCTGATGAGCAGGATTCAGCTCCAGCACTGACAGCCAGGGGCGCTCACATGAGGTATCTTCACTCTCTTACACCACAGGGTTCACTTCAGCCTGGACACAGGGGAAAGTAGCTGCCTCTGCTTTGCCAGACCTTCTCACTCGGGCAGCAAGATGTAGAGGAGGGGATGTTTCCCCACCCTTTCTGCAGCAGCAGCTCATGGCCTGGCAGGCCGTGAACCTGCTCCAAAGTCAAGCCCAGTTACAAAGCCAGGCCGTGAGCTGTGGCAGCTGCCCGTTCTCTGAGGGCTGCAGCTGCTGGCAGAAGCACAGGACAGGCACCTCAGGGTGTAACATCTCCAGCCAAACACACAAAAGGGACCAGAGCCCTGATCTGGCTTGCTTACACCATAACATTATCTCCCCATCTTTATCAACAGGAGATATGTGCCTTATTCCCTCACACTTATCTGAAATCTGCCACCTCTGCTTAATTATCTCAGTTGTCTACCTCAAGTCTCTACTTTTGACATCTTGCAGCCACTTCCATTTGCGGCTTATTGTCTCGACAGCCTTGAATCAAGGGAATGGAAACAGCTGCATTTAAACAGAGTCACATTCCCAATTGTTACAAATTGCTTCAATGATTTTAAAGGGAAGGAGCCAGTTCAGAAGATTAATAACATGTTACTTATTAAAATGTACGATCAGCACTTTAAAACTTACCACAGGGTAATAATTCTTTGTCAGCTGAGTGTTTTCTAGCCCTTTTAATGCTTTGGGAGAGAGTGGTTTATCTGTACAAAAAAAAAACCAAATGACTAAATTACAGTGCACAGCTCTCATTATTCCATCAGGAAAAGACACTGCCACATCATGTCCAGCAAACGTAACTTCACCCCAGTGAACACAAAACTTCAATTGCAGAGTTTGTTTCCCTGTTTTGCAAAAACCTAGGATTAAACCAGTGGCACGCATAACGCTGAGCGGCAGCCAAGCGAGTTACACCAGAAGGTCTGTGCAGCCTCTGCCAACCAACTTCCAGGTTTGCTCCGAAATCCCTGGCAGCAGCCCAGTACCTGGCACTGTTTGGAACCACAGTGTGGCTTCACCTGGCCCACTAAATTTGGTTTTAAAACTGGGTGTCTGTCAGAAATGACAAATACTGTGTTTTTTTCCAGGTGATTCACAAGGCACTTGAAGCCAACCCCAATCAATATGCTGAACTCCAATCCCCGCAGTCACTCGTGATGCAAAATCCTTCTCTGAATGAAGGTAGATTTAAATTAAAAGCTCCCACAAACCTGGAAGTCAGTTCTCATTCTGCATTTGCTAAATCCCTGCGATGCCTCCAGCACTGCAAACATGTGCATGCACATACACATGGGCAAATCCCTGCTACATTTTGCCTTCTGTAGAGAACCCCTTCCCTGCCAGCAGCATGCCTTTCCCAGCAACACCATCACCCCTCTGGACTGGGACAGGCAGGCAGTGCAAGGCTGCATCAGCCCTGGCCACACTGCACATACTGAAGCAGCTCCATGCCATGCAGAGCAGCCAGGCTCTCCTGTCTCTCTGCAATTGCTCACACAAGACAATTACTTTCACATTGATAGCACAGGAGAAGCTTGAAATTGATAAATTCAGCCTCTGGAAGCTGCAGCTTGATGCACTGTCTAATTATTGCCCTTGTTGTGCTTCCTGTCACTTCCAGCTGCTAGCTCTGTGCTTCATCTAAATACTCAGAGGAGCCCAGCTCCACACAGTTATTTCATAGGATCACAGAATATTTCCACCCAAAGGGCACACCTAGGATGCAGTAGAGGTATGGACACTGCTGAGAAACAAGTAACTCATACAGAGTGATGAGTCTCACACCGTGGAGGTGGGTAAAGCAGCTCCCTGCCACCCGAAGCCCTGGCAGCACTCCTGGGCTGGGGAGGGCTTACTGATGGTCCCTCATTCCTCACTTGCAACACGGCCACAACTCCTGAGCACACAGACACCAGGGCAATGAAACCTCCTGCCCTGTGAAATGGTGCTGAGAGAGGATCTGGAGGTAAAAGCTCTGCAGACAAAAAATCTGATGGGCTTTTACATCAGATCTATGGGAGACTGGCCCGTCACTTCAGTCGCTTTCTGTCATTTCATGCAGCTCCCATCTGATTTTCTCTATAGGACTCAAGTTTCTTCTTCTTTATTTAAAATATCTCTCTTCTCCCCTCACTGAGTTAATTAGTGATTCCTGAGTTGTGCCAGACAAACCTTCAGTCCCTGCTGCAACGTTCTGCTCCAGCTCAGACATCATTTCCCAGAGGAAAACAGTGGGAGATGAGATATCCTAACAATCTCCCTTTTTTTTTT
>VZRN01000634.1:1065120-1155932 GCA_013397935.1 Dasyornis broadbenti
AAATAAAAACTGACCTAATTCTGAGCACTAAATCATGATTTTTTTTCTTCTCTCCTTCACTTTATATTTGTAAGTGTGGGAGCAATGATGTCTATCAGGGGCTGCATGTTTTGCAGCCGCTTTGCAGACCCCTGCTGGCATCTCTGTTTGAGACCAGAGCAGATCCTGAGCCACAGAACCAGCACCAAGTACACAATTGGTCTCTGTCTATGGTACGTCTTCAAGGCACATTGAGGATTTAAGTTGCATTTTGTAAAAAAAATTACTCTCACACAAAGGCCTGGGTAGGGATGAGCTGCTTGAATGGATGTGTAATGCCACAGGGCAGTTGGCCAGGGGCTTCACATCATCACCATGCCATGTCTGGGTATGACCACATCGCAGAAGATGTTAAGGACACTCAAGACAAAGCTCAATAAAGGCAGATGTCATCAGATGGATCATCCTCCCTCTTCCTTTCTCAACATCGCAGCAGAAATAACTGGGGAAAAATGTACTCTGTGAAATCAGCCATCACTGTGGACCAAAACAGGGACCATGCGGCCCTGTGGCCCTGTGGCCATGCAGTTTTTGTTGGATTCCACACCGCAACGGTGAGCATCCATTCCACTAATACCTGAAAAGCCAGGATCAAACACAAATACATTGTCTGATCAAGGTCTCTAACAAAAAGCTAATTCTGTGCTCAGACACTGGAATGACCTGACGGCTCCCCAGGACAAAGGAGACCCACATCCATCTCTATCCTCATCCTCTGACAATATCCCTGCTTCCATGCTGCTGGAGCTTGGGAAGAGCAACAGAAAGGTGCAGTGTGCTGGGAAAGGGGTAAAGCAGCTTTCAAGCTATTCATCCAAAAGACTACGCTTTACCCTTCTGTTCATCCTTCCATTAGTTCAGCTGCCTGAAGCACACAAACGGTCCTTAATAAATTGCAGCAACTGCCCAAAGGCACGAGGGTCCTCACTGCATTATTCCACTGTCATTCAATCAGCCCTTGAAAGCAATTTGCTTACCGGTGGATTTGATTTCTCTGACGTAGTTGCTTGGGAACCAGCCTGTTTTTCCATTCAAGGTCCCTTCCCACCAGCCCCCTTCTTCAACCCGGGTGACATAAATAATGTCTCCTTTGTTAACAGAGAGTTCATCCTCATTGGTCTGCTTAAAATTGAACCTGGCCTTTACCACCAGCTGATGACTGTCATTCTCGGTCATCTCCTAAGGAAAGAAATGTGGAAAAACATCAGTAAATAGTGCAAAAAAGCAGAAATCACTAGGACAAGCTATTGTTCTTTGTTGTGACAGCTGTTTTTGCAGTATTGTTCTGTATAAGCAATAATGTCTTGCTGTTGTGTAAACACTCCCTCCAGAGGACCACAAGGTCCCTCCCAAGCATTAATTTAGTTTCCCAGTGCAATGGGTGCAGATAAAAATCGCTCTCCTCATATCACACAGAGGAACATTGCAGTTTGGAGAAGCAGATGAGGCAGCAAACCCATGATGGAGATGAGGGGACAACAACCTCCGCTGTTGACCTAGAGGTAGCAGTCACACTCCTCTAGCCCCAAGGCCATCAAACCCACGATTACATGTTAAATAAAGGGTACCACAGGCTTGGACTGCCTCCGTAACACCCTCGCTGAATGAGAAGCTGTGCCGTTGGAGTCACTCTGCGGGTCTCCAGCCACGGAGTTAAGAGAGGACAGACGTGAACATGGCCCTTTTGACGGCCGATCTGGGGAAACAAAAACAACATCTGAGTCTTACCCAGCTGTCCACCATCCCTCCACATCACAGCAAAGAAAAGAGTAAATCCCATAAAGAAAACAGGAACAGGGCAAGAGCATGGCATCTGCAGCACGGGTACTCCCAATCCCAGGAGTGCCAGGTTTTCTGGGCTGGAATAACCCTTCCATCATGGCAGAAGCTGAACTGCATCCCGAGGCACTCCTAGGTTGTAACAGTTCTACAGCCACACATCCAATTGCAGTACCTATTTGAAATTCCCCTTAAAACTGTAGAAAAGTAGAATAATACTCAGCCCAGTGATGCCCTACTGGGAATGTTTCTGGGATCCAACTAAGCACTGTTGAAGGTGTGTCAAAGTTTAGCTCTCCAGTGAGTGCTCCTAGGTCACCTCTGCAGCTGTGGTGTGGGCTATCCCACTGAGTGGGGAGGAATGCTGAACAGCTGGTCAACATAGACGCTTCTCTATTTAGAGGAGTCCTTCTGGGTTCATTATCCAGCTGAAAGAGGCTAGGCACTATTTTAATTGCTGTTCATGGACCGCTGCCATTAGTCATGTGAGAGAGGGATTCAAGGCACGCCAAGGAAGGATAGGAGCGTCATCCCCAGGAGACAAACTGCCCATAGAAAGGCTCAGATCATCCCAGCAGCTCTTGGAGTTACCTCCTTCACACACTCAGAGCTCCTTGCTTTGCAAACCAGTCTCTAAGCTTGTTCCTGTCCCCACCCGATGCTGGAGGCAATGCTGCTGCTCTGACACATCTGTTTTCATGATTAGTGGTTTGTTTCTATATTAATACTGAAAAAGTTGCCGGAGGGCAAAAGTTTCCTGGTCACAACTGTGCAGACTGAGACAGTAGCCTTGTTGCTAAGAGCAGTCCCAGCTCCTGCACGACCTGGCAGCACTCAGCCCCAGAATCCTTCCTGATGCTGCAGAAGGGTAAAAACATGGGATTCAAGCCACCATGTAATTCCCAGTACTTCACTGCTACTGTACCCCACACCACACTGTGGGACACCACTCAGATCACCTCCTTTCTGTGTCCCATGGTGTTTAAAAGACACAACAGCAGATATTATCATTTCAGTAAACTATGAAAGACTTTTAAGATTGGTGTTATAGCTTCTCTTCAGATTTTAGGACATTTCTGCATTTCCAGAGCTGCAGTTTTCCACCTGTGGTGGGGATCTTGCATGTCCATGGACCTCAAAAGCAGAACGGAGAAGCGCAGTCTGCAGGAATCCCTGTGCTGGGTGTGCAAGTCCCTGGACCACGTTTGGAGTTCTGCCCTGAAAACACTGCAAGAGGAGAGGGTGATGCAGCCATAAAGGGTACGCAAAAACCAGAAAAGACAAACTCCAAGGCTGCTTTTCCTCCATTCTCCTCCAGCCTGAATGTCAGCATGGAAAACTCATTCTGAAAGGGTTTGGCAGGAGTAACAGGAACTCAGCTGGGCTTTCATTCTCCCCGGAGGTTTTTTGTTTTGATAGGAAAACACCTCATCCTTAGATTGGACCTGGAACAACACAAACTGTGAGCACCTGGGGAAGGGACTTGCTTTGTCTCTCTCCTACCCCTTGCACAATGGGGACCAGGTCCATGACTATGACTTCCAGGTGCCACTGCTTTACAAACGCAGCAATGCCATATCCATGCCCCAGTCTAGCCAGTCCATGCTCCAGTGATGGACAACATCCATAGTAAACCTTGTGTGATGTCAGTGAGTCAGTTTTCTCTCTTGCCCTGCTTGTTACACAGCTGCCTGATGACTGCATGGCGAATTCCCTGCTCCCTGGGCTGCAGCAACTGCAAAGCCCCTCTCCATGGAAAATCCACTTTGCCAACAGGGTGGGTTTTCCTTTCTGAAGCATCCTGATAATTGAGCAGGAGTGGTTTGGCTGCTCCTGGTGACTCACAGGCCAGGGGGGTGGCCAGCTGCCAGTGTGAGATATTCTTCCCCCGATTCCTTCTGAAAGGGAGGGCATAAACCATGAATCCAGACTTTGCTTATTCAAGCCATCAGTCACAGTTCCATGGAAATGACTCGGTTACTGTAGATTTTATGATTCTCCCTGCCCCTCCCAATCTTCCAAAGCTTTTATAAATATCTGCAGCAACCTAGAAACAAATGTAAAACTGACTTTGACAGTTTGGCAGGGAAGTATATCATTTATATTGCATCATGACAGTGTCCTATTTTATGCCTGGTCCAGCATGGAACACTGCTGCCATATGTTGCTTAAACTACGGTTAAAATAGCTGGGTTTTCTGCTCACATTCCTACACTGTTTTTGTCAGATGAGCCTTGTCTGATCCAGCACAGCTGGTTTTCCTCTCCTGCCCTCTCTTACAGATAAAAGCATCAAGCTCTGTATTGCTGTATTTTGACATACAGCTGCTGAACTCTGAGTACATCCACTACAAACGATGCCTTCAGTTATTTGCGTAAAAAGATCCATGAAGACACAAGGATTTGGACTTCAAATGGATGCTCAGAAACACATTCCCACAGCGTTTTCTTAGCTGACACCTACTTCTCTCTACCTCCAACCAGCGTGTTGGGATGTGCAGGCATGCCAGAGCCTTGGCCATGGCAGCAACTGCAGTAGCTGGTAGCAGGCTTATCCTGATGCTGCATTCAGCCCATGGCCTCTGGCAAGACAGACAAACCGGACCATCTGCAGTGGCAGTTTGTAGGACACAGGCTCTTGCTCCTCAGGAATTTGACCAAGCCACCAAAAAGAAATGTTTTAGACATGTATTTATTTTACCCCATACTTTTCCCAAGGGTGCTCTCTGCCTGAGCAGCTAATTATATTGCAGGCATTGCGCTTTTTGACATTTAAACACAGAAAGCATATGTTCAAACAGATGTTTGCCATGAAACCAAGAGGATCCCAGATTCTCTATAGCTCTGTCAGTAATATATGAGAGGAACTATTCCTCAGCAAAGCCCTGTCCCAGGCTGAGCTGACACATAGGTGGCTGCAAGAACGGAGTTGGGGCTGTAAATAAGGGAACTGATGTGTGAATGGCATTGCAGCATTGCCACTCCGTCAGCACACCCCCATCACTGGGCTGGAGGGAATCAAGCCGTCAGCTTGATTCCCTCCAGCCCAGCAACAGGCAAAGACAGAGGCAGGAAAGTTTCTCTCCCTTTTTGCTTTCAGAATAATGAAGCAAATATCAATCACAACAGCAGCATTTGCAGAGGTTGCTCCCGGCCGAGGAAACCTACATTTTATATCCCCCATTACACTGAACTGCAAGAGCTTCTACACAGGGTCAGCGGACGCTGTCGGTAATGGAGTGGTGAGAGGCTGGGAGGGGATGATGTGCTGAGGCTGGAAGATGGTGTGCTGAGGCCAAATTCCCATTCCCGAACTTCTAGGGAGTGAGGAGTCCACTGAGCTGAGTCCTGGCTGCGGAACAGCAGCCTCAGAACCTGAATTTCTTCAGAGCAGCATTATACACACACAGACACACATATGTGTGTGTACAAATCATAAGGATGTGTGTACAAATATATACTATTATTATTAGACATATTATTATATATGTTGATGTACAATATATGCATGATAACTTATACACCAGTTTATATAATGTATATGCAAAATGCAGTAAGCTAAAAGGAAAGCCTTCCCATGAGAGGAAAATAATTAGTTTTCATTTTGAAATGGAAACTCATTTTCATTCTTTTTTCAAACTCTATAAAGAATCTCCTCCTTTAAATCACCTCACATGTAACTTCAACAGGGAAACTGAACTCTTCTCCTGGTGCTGGACTTCAGTGGGTGTGCAGGAATCTGTCCTAATCCACCTGTATTACAAGGGGCTGTGAACTCTTCCCAGCTCCGGGCTTCTCATCCCCTCAAAAAAGGAGCCCTGGTCCCCCTACCCCTCCCCAGAGTACCACAGTGCCATCATCCTCCTGATTAACTTCTCCTTTCACAGTCTATCCTACTGAATATCAATTTAAAGCAACCTGTAGCAAACAGCTACATATCTGGGATGGAATCAGGATGAGCTGATTTGTTTTGCTTTGGCAGCCTACTTCTCCTCCCAGGGACGCAGGACAAGCCATCAGCTTGATTCCCAGATCCAGGAGCCTACTCCATGGAACCAGGGAGAAGAGAGAGAGGGAAACATCAATACAATTGACTGAGCAACTGGCAACAACATTTGTTTTGACATTCAGTAAAGATACTACGCAGATGGAGCCATCTTTCTCTTTGGCTTTAAAACATCCTATTTAAAATCTGATATTTGCATTTTGGGAGGTGTGTGCTCATTTACATTGAGGATCCCTTACGCTGACCTACTTTGAAGTCCCTTAATACTGTCAAAACTGAGCAGGTGTCCCTCAGTGTAAAGCAATAACTGAGCTCTGCAGAGTGCACACAGCAACTCTGAAATGTCACATTTTAACCCAGAGTTGGTAGAAGTCTGAAACGTCAATCCCACCATCCACCATCAGCCATCAGTGCTGGCAGCACAATTTGACAAACCTCCAGAAATTATAATAAACTAGGAATTAGCAAAAAAATAAAAACCAGCCCTCATACACATGAGAAATAGTTTGAAAGGACAACAGAAGAACACCTGTTTTCTTACCTTCAGTAGCTTTATTTACAGCTGTTAATGTGCTCAGGACCTTGGAGAACTGGTCTCCAGTGTACAAATCATGTGGATCAAACACCTGTGAAAGATGAACTCAGTCAGTCGAGGCCAAAACATCTCACTCTGGCTGTTGCAGCTGCCCACGATATTGGAGGGTGACAGTGAGGATCAGGCAGCCCCTATGTCTCCACAGGGAAAGGGTGTTTATTCAGGTCTGACAAGTACCATTTCCTTTACAACGAGAGAATTCCTGGGGCACCACTGGCAGGTGGTGTGGCAAGGGCAGGGGACCCAGCAGCATTTGGAGTGTAATGCTGGGAACAGGGAAGGAAGGAATCAGTGCTGTCTGCAGAGGCTCTTCTGAAAATCACCGAGAAGATTATTGCTGGCCTTGAGGGAAGGAATGATTTTGTTGCTATTTTTGTTATTGAAAGCTGAAGAGATTGAGGTTGTACATACAGATCTATGTATAAACATACACTTAGTTTCCACAGCAGAATTCACACACATGGAATTTTCTGCTATTGTAATATGGCACATATAGTACATTTACATGTTTTTACAGGAAGACAAACCCAGTTATCTTATATACAAAAAAATCACCCTAAAGAATTTGGTGTTGCTAATCCTCAATGGCAAAACATAAATACATGGTTAGCAAGGGCTTATTTTCCATGATTGATAACCAGAACCTCGTACACTTCAGAATTCACCACCAGAACAATGAGGGGCAGATTGAGTTTCCAAAATCCTGCTTAACACCTGAAAAATGCTCTCAACTTCATATAGACTGTACAAATCCTACCATTAATGAAGCAAAGATAAGAGATACAAAAGGTCCCTGTTACTGGTACCACCACGGCACCATCTGCTAATCCCCAAATACATGTTGTCTTGCAGATGGAGACTGCAGATACACAAATCCAATGAACAGGAAAGATGATTTTAAAGCTCTCCTGGCAGACACCATCTAATTACAACATTTCCAATGCACTAAAGAGTGTATCCTGCTAAATAAGTACAAAAGTCTTAACTACCTTTAGGCTAGTACTGCCCTTTAAAACAGCCCTTTCTTGCTTTCCACACAGAGCTCCTTGAGTAAGCTTGGCATATCTCAAATAGGAAGGGGACTGGCCTCTACCACAGCCCTGGACGCTTGCAGCACCTCCTCCTCTTAACAGACACACCAGAGTGGCACCAAGGTCCAACACAGACAGCACAAAGGCTGTTCTTTGTTGAGAATATATTTTAAAATTGACTCAGCTACTCAATACTGAGAGACAGGCTTTACCCTAAAGAAATTTAATCCATGCTTAGTGTGGGGACAGCCTGCTGTCATTACAAATATTAAAACCTGTAGCTCCACAGCTCTGATCACGTCTACTGCTCTGCACGTTCGAGGCACATACCCACCTACCTTGGGCTATTTTTGAGCTGATCTAGTGCTTGCACTCACTTGTGCTTGCTCCTTTGGACCGTCCTAGTCCCATCCCCTCTGCCAGCTGGTGCATGAACTAGTTTTCCTGCCCTGCAGTTGCAGGAAGTGCTATCCGAGCATTGCCTCCAGCCCTAACCAGTGACATTCCCATCCCCGTGGAAAGGGAGACGATAACATAGAGGCCAGGCATGTACTGACCCCGTTAACAGCTGCTGGAGAATGGGATGTTACAGTTGCACAAGAGGAAATTATACAGCCAGACTGAAACGTTTGCATGCATCTCTCTGGTGTGTCATTTTCTTAGTCATACCCTTTCTCTTCCACTTCAGTAATTGCAGAAAAATAAAGTCCTGCCTTGAATTAATGCCTTTTTTTCCTAAGGAGCAAAGTAGTAAAATACATCCCAAATCTTTCAACGAGGAGAATAATAGCGCAAGCTCAGAGTCATCAGGTTGGCAAAGTCCAGATGAAAATGGTGAGGAGAAAGATATGCAAAAAATTCTAGCACAAAAGCAAGTAATAACATTTAGAACTTCTTCATGGGGAAATTGTCTGGAACAGCTACTGTGGAACAGTGGCTATCTGGAAAACTCTTCTGGGTCAGCTACTGTAACGTAAGTATACTCTGCAGCTTGTTCTAGAATAAATTCCTCATACAGGAATATCCTCATTTATGAGCTAAAAATTACTTTTTCCAGCACAATCTATTGAGAATTACATTCATAACTAAAAGACAAGCTGCAGCTAGAGGACAAACAGAGGCAGAAAAGGGTTTTTTGCATCTAACTCACGGAAGATTAGGTGGATGTAACTAAAACCGTATTTAAATCTACACCTGCCATTTTAGGACCTCCATTGAAACGCAGTTCTGACTTACAGAATCACAGACTGCAGCACTCCTCGGTGAAACGCTCCGGCTGTTTCGTTAAGCATCGCACCGGGGGAGAGAAGCACTGCACTGCCGCACTGCCAGCCTCTGCCAAAGGCAGCGAGGGGATGAGCACAAGCCGGTGCTTCGCGACCAGAAGAGCACCCAGCCATTCGGGAAGGACGAAAAACCAAATCCAGGTGCGGCTAGCAAATTATCAGCACCCAAAATCCCAGTCCCGCGACGGGAGGCGCAGAAAAGTTAGGGAAGCCGGGTTGTGTTTCGAGTCCGAGCTGCCTACAGCTGGACAACCCCCGGCAGACACCCAGCTGCATGCCAAGCTGAAGCCCGGGGCGGCCGCGACCCCTCCAAACCTGAGGACGGGGGCTGGAGCCGCCCGTCCCCGGCACTTCGGGTGCTCGCTGAATCAGCTGCTCCCACCGGACCTGCCTCTGCCTCCAGCGGGAGTGGCGGCCTGGCCGGAGCTCTGTCGGCACCGGCGAGACGGAGCCGGGTGGGCGGCGGGAGCGCCGCTGAGCCCGCGGAGCGCCTGGGGCGCAGCCACCGCGCCGGCTCCGGACCCTCCGCTCCGGTGCCGCGGTGCCGTCACCCTCTTCTGTGAGGACACCCGTGGGAGCTGCCCGGCGACACCCCTGAGGAACGACTAGGATACCCGCGGGGACCTCCGGGGGATGGAGACGGTCGGTACTCACGGAGGCGGACGGGCGGGCGCGCAGCCCCGGGGCATGGCGGCGGCGCGGGCGGTGCTGCGGAGCGGCCGCTGCGGCTCTGACCCGGAGCCGATCGCGGCGCGGAGAAGGGAAGAGAAGGGAAGGGGAAGTGACAAGCGGCGCCACCGCCCTGCTCCGCCCCGGGACGCGGGACGGCCGTGCGGCCGCAGCTCCCTCCGCCGGCCGCGGGCGGGAGGGACCGGGCGGCTCCCGGGAGAGCGGGAAGAGGACGGCGAAGGGGAAAGGGAGATGGGAAAGGGAAGAAGAGACAGGCCGGGGGGATGTGCGGGAAGGGAAAGGGAGAAGGGGAAAGGGAGAGGGAAAAAGCAAATCAGAGAGGGGAAGAGAAGGGAAAAGCGGGAAGGGAAAGGGAAAAAGTGAATTAGGAGAGAGGGGTAAGGGAAGGGGGAAAGGGGAAAGGGAAAAGAAAAAGGCGTAAGGAAAAAGAAGAAAGAGGGGAAAGAATGGACAAAAAGAAGGGGGGGGGAAAGAGGAAAAGAAAAATTTAAAAGGACAGGAAAGGATGGGACAAGGAAGGAACAGTAATTCCAGCAGGTTTGCACAGCTGAGAAGTGAAACACTGCAGAAGGGCCCACAGATGAGGCAAAATTCAGTTGAGGCAGTGAGAACTCAGAGACGACCTATCCTCTACTGCGTGTATCCATCTATTTGGGGAACATTCTCCTGCAGGGAACAGGAAAATCCCCAAACGCTTAAGCACACCAGGAGGCTGCAGCATGGACAGAGAATGGAGCACTGCACTGATACCCAGGGTGAAGCCCACCTATAGGTCTCGACCCCATGCAGGGACATCCCACACACCTGGAGCCAGGGGTCTCTGGGACACTGGGTCACTCTGGATTCAGACAGACCCATTCCCCAGTGCTTGTGCTGGTTGGTGCTGGGCAGGAGCTCTCGCTTCTAACCTTATCCAGCTAGGAGAGGTAATGTCACTTTGGACTATAGCCAAAGCAGAGCAGATTTTGGGAGTGCATGGATGGGTAGCCAAGAGGGTGATGATTTCTCATCTACTCTCCCATGCCTTAAGTCCAGGTACATTTGGTTGGAGGTTGCAGGCACCTCCAACAGCACAAATAACCTCAGTGCTGCCCATGATGGTAATGACCCTCTGCATGCTCTATGATCATTCTGGACAGTCAGGTTTAATCCAGCTATTGATTTATCTTGCAGATACTGTTCTTACTCCACAAAATTCAGACCTTGGCAGAAGTTTTGTAGTTGTATGAGCAATAAAATGCTGCTGCTGAATGAAGGTTTTGTGCTTCTTTAGCAGCAAATGATGCTTAGCTATTGAGCTGCTGTTGTTGTATGCACACTGGTGTCAAGAGCAAAAGCAAACTGTTCCCATTTGTGTCTTCAAGAACAAGCTAGGCCAGGAGCTTTCTATGATTTTTCTCTTTCCTCATGATCTCTTCCCTGTCTCTTCTACACTGGACTCCACCTGGCCATCACAACAGAACCCTTTGCCTTCCACTTTCCACCTCAACCCACCTGCATCCAGTTGGCACTGCCTTAGCAGTGCTCCCTCACTGGACCAGCTCTTTGGTCAGATACACAGCTCAGATGTTGAAGCCACAGTGTAAATGAAGGACATTCAGGATTTCTGCACTGTTCCTCAGTCCAAACCACAAAAGAATCCTCTAAGGACACTTAAGATCCAATGAAGCCATGTCTTTGCTAGTCCTTTGTCTCAGCAGATTTAGGTTGACAGATGCTCTTATAACTTGGATCAAATTCTAGCACTGAAAAGCAGTTAGAAAGTTTTGGACACAGTCTCATTGTTTGACCTCATTACGGCACTTGCCTGGCTAGAAGGGTGGGGCGATTACCACTGCTTGCCACTTCTTCTAGGACTAACACACATGAAACAGTAAAAGATTGCAGATTTCAGTCCTGGGCTGAAGCTAAGGAACAATTTGGTTATTTACACTCTGCCACGAGGTGGATACTTCCAGCTTACACCTCCATCTTGTAGAATGGCTTCAACTTAATGGAGCCAGCTCAGAGCAGGAAGGTCACAGAGGGTCCTTTTACTCCTATGTCCAAATGTTTCACTGCTCCTGTAAAACAGGAGAAGTTGCTACTTGCCTCACTGTGTCTTTCTTCCACTTTCTGAGTTACCAGGACAACAAAGGGTAGGAGGGAAGTGCATATGTGTAGCTCTGCAGGAGTAACCTCTACGCATTCCCTCCTACTGGGAAAGATGGGCAGTATCTGTTCAGTGGAAGGTGGGACTTGAGTTTCCACCAAAAGCTGCCGGAAACCCTACCTTCCACACTGACCACCTTTCCTGCATGCTGGCAACGCCCAGTGAAGTCGTGTATTCCATGGCAGCTGCACAAACATCCATGACAAAAGCAAATGGAAGGCAGAGTACAATGAAGCCATGTGACGCTAGGATGAGATGCTAATGTCACGTTTAAGATTCCCCAGGATGAGGCCCCTTTGTATAAGTCAGCATCCAGAAGAGAAGTTGTGAACTCTCATTTTCCTCAAAACACCCTCTTTTGCTCACATCTGCAACAGGAACACAATATTTGACCTTAACATGCCCTTGTCGGTCTCAAAACAGAAGTGGCTCAGCTCCAGCCCCAGGCTACTTCTTCATATCTAAGGAGCAAGAGTTCCCTGTGGCATTTGGAGGGCAGAATTTGAGAGAACCAGCAGGGTTTGATTGTGAAATCCATGGTTTGGGTAAACAGCAGGATGGCTGTCAGGGAATTCAAATGTATTAAGCCCAGACCTTTCCTGATATTACCCTTTTCTCAGGCTACGTTGCTAGAGCAGAACAGATTCCCTACCCTGTGCTCATCTTCCTTTTACCCAATGCCTGATCACAGCAGCTTCAGTGCTGATAGGTCTTGGAAGCAGAAGGTTCTCTGCCTGTTCTGATGCTCCAGACATGCTTCCAGAGTAAATGTGATGCAGAAAACCCCCTCCTAAAGGGCAATGGCGCTTTCCAAGGTAAACTAGGGAGCAGGCATGAAGGAGGATCATCCGTAGGAATGCTGCTTAGAGTCTCCTTGCCAAGAGGTTCCAAACAGAGCAGCTTTTAGAAGGAACAGATGGCAGAGGCTTTGCCTGAGAGGACTCAGAAAAGCTGGCAACAGAGGAGAAGAGCTGGAAGGAAGCATAAGCACTCTGCCTGTGCCATGTCTTGCCCACCATCTCAGCTGTCCTGCCTCGAGCCTTCTTCTGCATGAGGCTATAAAGAGGAGCCAGGGAGAAGCAATATTCGTGTCTTCACTTGGCGTTCTAATATGACAAACTTTTGGAAAAAAAAATAAGAAGAAATTGTTTTCATTTCACTGCAAAATTTAAATTTGAGCTTGATAGGTTTGAGGTTTTATCCAGTATTTGAAGTCTCCTCTCTCAGCAAGCAGGAGAGAAGCAACCACATGGGCATGAAGGAAGTTACTGAAGACTCAAAATATTTCAAAGATGAAGTGGGTTATTAATTGGGAGAAAAAAGAAGTCAGAAACCTTGAATTTATTAAAGCCAAGAAAAGGCACATGGAGGATCAGAGGAACACCAAGAGATGGACAACAATATCATGTTGCCAGTTCCAAAAATCTGAAAATTGTGGAGTGTGACTGCAATATTGCAGAACAGGCTTTCAAAGCTATGAGATGGCACAGCACAACAGGTGAGAACGATTCCCTTGTCCTATCTTCTGGCTGTTTAAGGTTCCCATTTTAAAAAATACTTTGCGCCACAACCATTTTATGATTAGCTTGAAAATAGAAAAATAAACTCTCTGAAAAATGGAGGAAATCACATGGTCAGTACCAGAAGACTGGCAACAACTGATTTCTGATGCAATAGGCCTTTAGGGATTACAAATATATACATGTACATGTACACACACACACACACATATGTGCTCTAAAACTGTGCTCCTGCAGCAGCCTCCAAGAAATGCATTACTGGGCAAAAAAAGGCCAGGGAGACAGTTCTGGAATGAGCACATTTTCATGCTGCTTAGCTAAAAAGCTCTGAAGAAAAGAAAGGCCCTTTGCTTGTTTAGACTGTCAAAGAAAAAATGCAGGAACAGAGCTATGATGGGTTGGACTTTTCTCACTGTGATGCATGAATATTCTGTGTAATGCCCAAGGATGCTGTCCCTGCTTCTAGCAAACTTTGTCTTCAGGACATTTTTTTCCACAATCTTGAGCATATTTCAAACAAGACAGTGATGACACTTAGGTGATGACAGGTGATGACAGGTATAGGAATTTAAGTGTGACACAAAAGTCTTTAAATAATAATGACAGCAAAATTAGTTGAATTCCGAAGCGATTCATTTAGAATCTGATCATGCAAATATGAGCTATGGTTAAGCATAAGAACCTACACAGATAGGACCAGGAACTGCCACTGAAAAGGTATCTTTTGACTTCATTAGGATTATTTTTATGTGTCAGAAACAATTTAATGAGCGTTTCACAGAATCTTACACAACAGTTGCAAGGGGATGAAAAAATATTGCAGTATTAAGAATATTTCACCTTCCCCTTAAAGCAAAGCTAAAACCTGCAATTCCTTCTAATAATGAAAAAAAATCAGGTCCAGGTTAGTCTGTTTAGACAGACCTCCTGTTATTGCTGCATGTTTTGTCCCAAGAGATGAGAATCTGTTAAGCTCACAGTCAATGCACTCTGTTTCCAAATTGCCCAGACCAAATATTAAATTATCCATGCTCTGATTTATGTTATTAATATAAAAGATGAGGAACTGATACTTTTCCCCTCTGATATCTGGCTTCCTTTCAGAAGGCTGATCAAACTGGCATGTTACGACAATAAAAGAAAGGATCTAAGTTGACTTACCTCCACTTTCAGGAGTGCGCAGCATTTCAAGAACTCTTGAATATTACTGATGCAATCAGCTTCATTTTTAGGCTCCAGGCAATACTAAAGAAAGAAAATCCACTGATCTCATTGCATTGTCTGTGTTGAGAAGGCCTGCATGAATATTGACATGTGCGTTTTTTACTGAATTAGGGAAGCTTCTTCAGGGGGCGGGTGGGGGTGGCAGGCAAGCTGTTGAAGCAGGAAGAAAGCCACTGAAGGAAGTGATGCACACATAGAAATGGTCAGCATCTTGTTTTGAATGTCAACATATGACAGTGCCCTAAGTGCCAGTGGGAAATTGATGACCTTTAACAACATACTGCCCAGAACCACCACATGTAAGAAAGAGGAGCTGGCAAAACTGATTCCTGTGTAACGAAAGGCTCCTGTTTTGTAGGGTAGAGAACCTGGTTTTTGGTTTTTTTTAAGCTCTGTGTTGCCAGCTCATTGGACTCATTCCCTTTTTTTTCTCCTGCACATTCTTATCACACTTCTGGACTGTGAACACACGCCTTGTCAAACTGTAACATGAGGCATTCACATGGCTTCAGTACCAATGGATTTGCTGGTCTTGGAACAGACCAAAAAGCACAGATGCAAGGTTACTGTTTATTCTTGTCCTAATCTGCTTCTCCTGTGCATTTCCTGACTAACAAAGCATTTTGCAGTAACAGTTCTTGAAAGACTGAATATATTTACAATTGTAATTAATTATATTTACGTAAATACAGATACACTGCACGTCCTTCTATTCAAAACCAAGGTATTCTGATCTCTGGTAGGCCCAGTATTTCCTGCCACTGACTGAACACGTGCAAGTCAGCCAACTGCAATCTTGCTTTTTTTTTTCTGGATGTAGAAACAAAATCAAAGAACTAAAGCTACAGTCATAGTTTGTTCTCAATTAGAAACTTAAATGTAAACCATTTCTCTCTCTGACGCTCCTTGCTCCTCTCAACAAAGTAACTAGGCCTCAGAATGCTCAGGGCAGTGTTTCACTGAGCAGGGCTCTGTCTCAGGCTAGCCAAATGTATGTGAAAACATTACCTTTTCTGCAGATCCCGGAAGAAGTCGATTAATGAGTCTGCAAAGCACAGTTCCATCTTTCAGAGAAGATTTCAGGAACCTCTCTGGATCATCTACTATCTTCTTGGGGGAATTTAAGACTCCTAGTGAAATAAGCCATGTTACAATGTGTTCTTCTGGATTCATGGCGGAGAGTTCTGCTGCCAGTGCTGTTCTGTGCAGCAGCGTACTGGAACCCACATCCGTGATTACATCTTCCTGCTGCAGCTCAAGTGTTGTTTTTTTTTTTTTCCGTTTTTGGTTGGTTTTTTTTTTTTTTTTGTTTGGGTGGGGTTTTCTTGTTTTTTGGTTTTTGTTTGTTTCTCTTTTTTCTTTTTACTCTAAGGTAAAAAACTGTGGTTAAAATAAAATCGTTTCTAGCACTCAGTAGGAGACAGGGAAAGCAGATTGTTAACCATATCTTTGCAAAATTAATGAAAACATATTTCATATGAATAGTTATTCTACCAAAAGTATCTCACTTGGGGACTGCCTCCTTGTGGCAGCTGGCAAACCATCACCTGGTAATCTTGGTCTGAACTTGGGGTTATTGCCCAAAGAAATAAATTTCTAGATACTGTAAATAACAAGTTATTTACAGTGTTAAAACAGAACTCACCATGGCGATGATTTGGAGGAATGTCACACTAGATAGGTATTTTCAACTTTATGTGGCAAACCTAGTTATTAAAATTGCCTTTAACGAGTTATCTATTTTCTTTTGTCTGATTTTTGAAAATGAACTCTGATCATGCACTTTATGTGCATATAATACTTCTTTTCAACCATTGTGTAGAAGTCCACATACAATCCAAAACTGTTATTTAGAAGATTGTAATCTCTCAAAATAATTATCTGGATAACTTCAAAAAGGTCAGGAACTTAAGTCATCCAAAGCTGAGAATGAAATTCCCAACTGTTTTACTTAAGATGTCCCATTTCCCCACTTCAGGATTCACTGTATGCAGTTACAATTTAAAGGACAGGGAAAAACAGAGCAACAGATTAATTGTACACAGTAAATGCGGGTGGATTTGTCTTCAATTTGCAGTTCTTATGACCGGTACTGGGACCTACCTAAGGACCATTTTTAACAGCCACCAGTAAATCAGACCTGTGCTTTTAGGGTTAGACACAATTCTGACCTTTTTCAGGACTTGGGGATGAGTTCCAGGTCTCTATTGTGTGGAAATACTTGTAACACATGGCTGCAGGCACTGCGAACAACAAAGTGGTCTACAGCTCAATCACAACTCACTGCTCTTTGGTGAGGCACATCTACAACTATTCCGGTGTGCAAAGTATTTCGAAATTATGACTAATTGACAGTTTAGTTGTTTTCTTCTTTTTCCAGTTGTCATGAGCACTACTGTTTTGCAGAAGGGAATACAGTCTCCACTTTCATAATTCTTTTTCAGTCTGTAGGTAGCCAACTGTTAATGTTCATTTATCAACAGGGAGACACATTCGGATACAG
The DNA here is from genome assembly GCA_013397935.1 of Dasyornis broadbenti. Taxonomy (NCBI): domain Eukaryota; kingdom Metazoa; phylum Chordata; class Aves; order Passeriformes; family Dasyornithidae; genus Dasyornis; species Dasyornis broadbenti. The sequence goes on from VZRN01000634.1 coordinate 1,081,945, forward strand.
AAGACACTTCAGACACCTCATCAGAACACTGCAGTTTCTGATGCACAGAGAAACACTTCCAACACTGGGAAAACTGCACACATGCTTCACTAAAGTCAGTGTTACAAATCTGAACACCAAAGTACTTCACCCATTCCCACCTCTAAAGGAAGCCTTTGGTGCAGATGGGTGGGTTTAGCTTTGTCATTATTTCACATGAAACTGCTGCAGCCACGCAGATATTAATGGTTGCAACTACAATTAAATGAAAATACTTCCCACATCTTGAACACTTACCAACTGCTTGAAAGACCTGCAGATATGGATATACAGAAAGCCCAAAAATTTATGGAGTTTTTGATTAGCCACTTCAAGCCCAACCTTGCATCTTTTAGAAAGGACTCATCTAAACACATTCCAGCTTGTTCACCCACTCCCACACTGAAATTAATTTTGCAGCAAACCCAGGGTACGAAGATAGAGCCTCTCAGGAAGGAACAGTGTCTAAGTCTCATCTTTGGAAAGGCTTCAACTTTGGTTATTTGCTGACAGTGACAAATCAAGTGAATCATTGATCATCTCTTGCAGAGTCAACTTAAGTTACAAATACACTTATTTACAGCCTGATTTATACCAGTGATGACTAAATTACACCAGTGTTATTATAAAAGAGGGGACTGTCCCATACCCAACTATTAAGTGACTGATAGCACACCCATCAGAACAGCACAGCAACAGGAGCAAGGTAAGAACAGCAGTCACATGTTCAGAAACCATTTTTGAGTGGTTCTTCTTGAAGTCACACATCCTTATGTAATTCACTCTTTTTCCAGTGGAGGGAAAAAACTCAACACATAGAATAGTGCTGGAGTATTTGTCTGCTGCACAATCTACTGATACATTTCAACTGGTGGCTTTCAGTGATGAAGTTTGACTCAGCACATGAGCTAATACTGTAGATCAGGGTGTATTCTCATTAATTAGGATTTTAGGCAGGCATTGATCTTACAATAGCTGCCATTTTGGCATTTTATTTTAGGTAGGATGATCCAGTACGGCCTGAACAGCAGCACTCAAGGCTATAAGCTACTGCTCAAAAAGGAGTCTGAAAGTACAGCATGTTAACTCTTTCTTGAAGGAGAGACACTGAGATCACTCTGTAACAATAACCCCCCCAAGATGTAACACTAGTAATCTTTACCACCATCCAAGTGTCTCTGAGTAAAATATGCTTTTCTTTTTAATGACAAAAAAACCCCCAAACTCGTAATACTTGTTAACATGAATTTATTTGCCCTGGAAAATACTGCAATTCTACCCCATCTTCTACACCAATTTACTCCTAGTATCTGCAGTCTATAACTAAAGTTTAAAGTGACATCCCCATCCCCAAACCCAGATTTAAATCTGTAGACAAGGTATGCCTGCTTTTTCTTCTTTAGCTACTCATTATGAACTGAATGTTGTTTAAATGAGATCAGTTTATGTCTATCACAAAAGTCAGTATAAATTTTATTATCCATGATGAAGTACTTCAGTCAATCTTAAGTTATGAGTTTTCTACATGAAATACCAATGGCAGAGGATTCCTCTCATATACACTGGCACATCAACATGTATGTAAGAGAAAAATGCATCAAAACCAATATAAAATTTAGAAGGAAGCACCTACTTCCAAGAGATGCAGTGCTGTCCAGTGTATGTACAGGAACACTAATTATTCTCCAACACTCCAACACCAACACTCCCCTCCTTTCATCCAGAAGGTCTGGACAAAACTGTTAATGTAATATAGCAGAACTTTTTTTTTCCTTGGTGAATTTCCCTGTATGAGAGGACTAAGACTCACTTCTGTGTACTTGCTCTTTTTTCAGCATAAATGGCAAGCACACATGTAAAGGGCAACCCAAGCATTTCTCCACTGTAGGATGTGTGTGCATTGAGCAACAAAAGGGCTCACTCTGGACTCTTGGAAGGTGCCAGCTATGGGAGACAGTGGCTGGCTTCCACTGAGAATTTTATGTAGTCCAAGAGATCAGCAGTGCTACTTTCAAAGGCAACTCTTGAATGCTTACACAATACTCTAGAAAATGGTGGGCAACACCACACTCAAAAGCCAGGCTGTATCAGCTGCAATGTGCTATCCTTCGATTTTCCAATGCATATCCACTGCTGCATTGCCACCTTCTAGTCTCTGTAATGGGAAAAAGGAAATGCAAGTTAGTACCCTCTCAGAAGCCAAGAGACAAAAAAGTTAAATTACCTTTGAATTAGTTTTATATATACAATGAACAGATTTGGATTGTATTTGATCTGGCCCAACAGTATGAAAGCATATCAATAGCTAACTACAATAATCAAAATGCCCTGAAGACAACTTGTAGTAATACAGACTCCTTGTACAACAATGTCTCCAGGGCCTTGTTAAGCCTCCAGGCCTATATTAAGCATCTGCAATCCCTGCGTGTATTCCCCCTCCAAACTCCACCCACCACCTCTTGATAATCACAGCATGCTACTCAGGAGTTCTGTAATACACTGGTATACATACTGGTATTAATCTGTATGTAATAATGTGCTATAAATTAAATAAAACTTGTGATTGAGGGAAGCTGGCTTAGTTAGTTCAATTACATCCTGATTTTTCAGAAGGTTATTATTACCTTCCTTGCCATAAGTTAAGGTCTATTTACTGCTCCCTTACCATTGGTACCATGCCTGTTAAGAATCTGGAAACCTTTATAAGCTGAAGAGAAGGCTGACAGAGCGTGGTTTTGTCTCTGATGCCTGTATTAACAACATGGCCAAAACAGATTTACTAAACTGAGAAAAAGCACTTAATTTTTTCAAAGAAAAGAGAAGCTTTTTCACTTGTCAAGAGCGATTAAGCTTCAGCTTTCCAGCAAACACAGAGAAGTGAGGTGCACACACATAAGAGTTTAAAACATTCTGACACAACCTATATGATGATTTGTCAGCACTTTTTGAAGCCTTCTAGAATACTGTGTATTAAAGACAGTATTTCATCTCTTCAGCAGAGGATTCAAGACCTGCATCTGCGTCGAACTATAAATTTAAAAACTGGCTCCTGCTGGTTTTTTGCAGGTGGGTGGGAAAGTGAAGGAGAAATGCTACTTTTAGACATATTTCCCTAACCCACTTTAGTGCCGCACTAGTGACATCCGCGATTTTTGAATGAAAGAAGGTTAGGTTTTTTGAACCTTTAGAAACAGCTACTGTTCAGTGTCCTTTCAGTAAGACTTGATGATTCTGTATTTACTCTGGAACACGATTCAGTACCCTGAAACAAAGCATATTTTTTTCTTCATTATCAAGGTAACAGCAGCAATTTCTCAGCAGTATTTATAAAACATTACAGGCATATTCTGACAAGGGCATTGCACAGTTAATGAGTTTCTGTTACAGAGACTATAAAAAGAATAAATTGTAACCCAACTGAGGATACAAACATCACACACTATACAACAGAACCTATCTTCCCACAAGGTAAGATTTACCTGAAATCAGTGACCACCTGTCAGATAAACCAACTGTAGCTTTTTCTTTTTTACCATTTAGAAGTTGGTTCTTAAAAGTAGAATTTGAAACTAACAGCAAAATAGGTCCTTACATTTACAGACTAATTAAAAATTACTTAAGAGTACACATGCTTCTTTATGAAAATGCTTCTCTTGGAAAAGGTAGTTGTCCTTATCCTTTAATTTGTACTACATTTTATCAAATTCTGCACTCATTGTAAGTTACTTTCATTGTTTTTTTACTAACAGTTATTTAGTAGACAAATTTTATTTTCCAGAAAGCTGTATTAGCATGACAGCCACTACCACTTTTTCAAGATTTCAGTGAAACAGGAGTCACCTTTTCACATAAAATCTGAAGACAGATGCTCTTGTGTCTACTTGAAAAATAACTTTAATAAGGTATGCTTCAGAGCCACAAAACAGTTGATTTACAGAGTTTAAAACCATTGTGGAGACGTCTGAAGCTTGCAATTTAATCCCAGGACCTCTGCAGAGATCCATTCCTAACCCAAGATTATACTCTAATTGCTCATCCTACACGTTTAACCAGACTGATTAAATGTCTATACTGACATTACTACAACTCAGATTTTTATGGTCTGCTCTTATAAAAATTCACTCAGTACTTTCTGCTACATGACTTAAAAGTGCAGCTGTAAACATGTTTTTGGTCAGCTGTACCCAAATTGGAACCATTTCTGCAGGTAAGTAGTGTCTCGCTGCCATTCCTAACCTGGTTGATTTACAAAGCCTTCTTAAACCTCCTCCTCCAAAAGTAATACTTAGCCATGAAGAATGTCCATTTAAACCTACAAACACAATGATCAGGAAACCTTCTTGCAGCTATTACACTGCTGTAGTATTTACCTTACATATTGGTACAGGTACTACTCATGTCTGTCATCAACACAGATGCACCAACATTATTTCAGTAGTATCTTCTAGACGTTTTCCCCCTGCAATTAAGAGAAGATACAACAAATTGAGAAAAACACATTTTCCTGCACAAGTGAACCTATAGTACTTCCCCCCATTTCAAAACAATGGCACAAGTTTGGGTTTGCGGATTATTCTGTTGCAAGTTTTACTACTTCTTTAAATGGTGGATTCACTGGCTTGGAATGGACTGGAATGGCTTAGAGGGAGGTTGCATGGCTTATGGATTCTCATTCCTTTTCAATGGTGCACTGCCATGTTAAATCCATAAATTGAACGACAAAATTTACTGAGGACTAAACAGTAGTACAAAGGTTTTGGGTTTGAAGTTTGGTTTTGTTTTTTTTTTTAGTTGGAGGTCTTCATGCTTACTACATTCAAGAGCATCTTTTGAACTTCACGGCTTCACCTGAGTTATAACTTGCCACAGGTTCTGCCACAGGTACTGGGTATTCCTGCAATGCAGTGTCAAACTAAACAGAGTCAGGCATCCAACTAAACATCAAGTTTGCATTTCTTGGTTCGAACTCCCAATAGTTGAGCTGATATTTGTCAATCTAAACCAATTCCTCATTTCACAAGGCTTAAATTTTGTTAATATACTGTGTATGCAGCCTCCTTAACCATCTTCACTGAAAGATATTGGTCACAAAATACCCCTCCCAACCCTACATGGCAATATTCTGTCTACAGAATGTGATTTGCATTACAGCTTTACTTTCAAAACTGGTGTCATAAATGCTTTTATCCAAGAATTGTTGTATTTAGAGAATGTCTAATATATTTGGGATTTTTTTTTCTTTTTAAATCTAGACAGCACTTCCATTGCCAAGACATGCAGCTTGTCTTACTGTACTAGAGGAAGGTAACTAGTTTCAATTTTGACTTAGACTGAAAAACTAGTTTGCTTTGCTTACCATCTTTGCTGTTTCACAGGCATTTGATGCTTTAAATCAGCTGTGGAATGCTGAAAGATTCACTTGTTTTTAGGAAGCCATAAGCCTTTGAGAAGTTGGAGACAAAGACTTCTTTGCTTATTTTCTCCTTTGGAATCAAAGATGTTCCTTTAAAAGTGAAACACTACAGAGTTGCAAAAATTTGAAACAGTGTGAGTAAGCATCGTTTTGCCGCTTCTTTGATGGAATTGGTCAATGGTTTGTGGTTTGGTTTTTTTTTTTAACAGTGGTCTGTTGCTGACTTACATGGTTTTTTTGCATGGGAGATCTTTCTAAACTCCCCATGAAACAGTAGGAAGGCAGAATATAGTATTATCCACTTGCTTTTTCGGCTTAAGTGAATGAAATCCTCTGTTTTTCTTTACACAAGGATCTGAAGGCATTTTGTACTGGGAACACCATGACTTCAAATTCTAGGCAAAACAGCTTTATGTGGAATCATCCCCACCACCCTCCAAATCACAAGCAATACTTTCAGAATGAGATGCTGAACATGTAGAAACAATCCATCTCCATGTTAGATGGTTGGATATTGTGCAGAAGATCTTAAGAACAGCTTGTTCCATTCATGACGAAAATCAGATGGGAAGTGTGGCATTTCAGGGAAACTTTACTTTGAAAATTACAACACTAGTACACAGCTCAAGTTTATACATTTAACATCTGCTTTCTGAAAGAAATGTTAACAATTTTGAAATGATATTAAACATTGTTTTAACATTTCCTCACAAAAGCATAGAAGTCATGGAGGGGAAAACTTAACAGGCAACAATAAAAAAAGGTTAAAAACAACTTTTCCTTTTAGTAGTCCTCTGGTAGTAAAGATAGAACAGCTTCCACACTTGAGAAGTAATCTGTCTTGGTCCAAAAGTTCAACAGTGTTTTTAGTATCTGCTTCTGCCTCCACCTCTATCGGATCTGCTTCCACCACGGCCACCACCTCTGGGTGCCCCGCGGCTTGAACTACTGTAAGAATCCCGAGGAGGTGGATAGCCCCTTTCCATGGATGGGGGAAGACCCCTGTCTTGTCTTCCAACACGATCGCGGCCACTTGAGTAGACATCACTTCTGCTGCTTGAGTAACTTTCTCGGCTTCCATATCCATCTCGTGTGCTGCCGTAATCATCATAGCGACTGCTTCCACCATATGATGGAGGGGGCCCTCGTGCAGGTGGAGCACTACGTGAGTTACCTGCAGGGTCAATGGTCAGGTAATATGGCAACACTATAAGTTATACATAACAATTTCAAATCTGAATTTACAGAATTGCTGTATTAAAATGTTTACTGCTACTCTTTTATATGTATTGAGATGGTCTTAATATAATCTGCCACATTAATGGTATTTTAAGTGAGGATTGCACATCAGGCAGTGAGTAGATTTAAAGACTGACGGAATGAAGACGATGTTTGTTTATGCAGGCAGGTTCTTTAACTGGATGTTCCAGAACAGCTTGTTATTTTAGAGAAGAAACTCAGCCATATTTTCCAGAGACAGGTGTCATTCTGAACTGTAGACTTTGCTTCTTTAGCTTATAGTTTATTTAACAAGATGATCAAATGATAACCAACAACTGCACTTTCACTGTAGGGGAAAAAAACAGTGTGCCACCTCCCCCTAAAACACAAGCAACCTAGTTAAAGTCAGATTTTGTAACACCTGTACAGCTCTATGATCCTCAAAATGGATTCTTACCATAACTCTCATATGAATCCCTGTAGGAGCCTCCACTTGGATGATCTGAGTAGTCTCTGTCACGTCCACCACCATATCCATCACGATCGCTATAGGAAGAAAGACTACTAAGACTTAGTACAAATCACTAACACTACAGCAAGAATAAACTGACAGGGAGAAAAATCCAACAGTAGGTACCTATATCCCCTGGAGGGGTACTCATCACGTGAACTGGAATGACCGTAATCACGATACGCGTAATCTCGGGGAGGTGGTGCATAGTCCCGGGTATCCCTGGAACTGGGATAGTCTCTGCTTGAATAACTATAAAAAACAAAAATTAAGATGTTAGCCATATGTCCTACCACAGCACGTCAGGAATCAAGATCCTTCTCCAAACAAAAAACATTTCACCAAAATAAAACTCCGTAAGAATTTACCCATCTTTAGTGCTATAGCCATCGTCCCTTGGAGACATGTAGACATCTCTCCGTGATGGCATTGGTTCTCTGCGCGGAGGACCACCGTAACCATCTCTTCCACGTGATACAGGAGCTTGAAAGACAGCCCACATTTTTTATTTAATTAGCATTTAGCTATATAGAACACTCAAGGAAAGCATCAGTAGATCGTTTAAAGCAATTTAATAGTATCTCTGGAGCCTAGATTTAGAACACTTTACATTTCTGCTTGTACAGTTTTAAAGCAGATCTAGAAGAAACATATTCAAATTGCATGAAATTGTTCCCAACAGCTACAAAATTAAATTGATATGAAAGGAAACAAAGATTAGAAAAATAATACGCTATCCCAACAGCAGACTGAAGTTAGAATCAATGACTTGCACTAGTTCCTAAAAGAAGACTAAAGTGCTTCAGCTGACCAAGCAACTAATTAAGTCAGGAAGTCCTTACCTCTTCCTCCCATACTACTGCTACGCACTGGTCCCGAGGGTGCAGATCTTTTAGGAGGAGGGCCTCCACTTCGTGGAGGTGGACCTCTCTTCATGGGAAGTGGCCCTCGAGAAGACCCTAGAAGGATAAGCCATGAACCAATTATTATTTCTGTGATACTCACCTGCATGACCCTAAAGCCTGAACTACAACAACCTAGAGGTGCCATTATTACCACTACATGATCAACAGTAAACCTCTAGAACTAGACCTCGAAGCCTTCTCTCGTCTTTTAGCCGCTACTAAATGCTACTGGCAGAATTGAGAGCCAAACTTTCCACAGCCTAAATTCCTGTCAGGAACTGTCTTTTAGAACTTATCCAAAAGCTACAGGGTGTGACACAAGGGAAAAAGACAGCTGATACCCGTAATCAGTCACAGTTTAAATGCTTAACAAGCTACTGTTTTCAGAAGACAAGAGCCACCTGGAAAGATGTCCTAGAGAAGAGCCTACAGAGAGGGAATAGAGGCACTACCGAGTCTGTAGAACATACTACACAGACTCCTCAAGACAGAAGTTCCACTATTTCCAGGGTTTTTTCTCTGCATTACAGCTTTTACTGTTATACCTCAGGCACTGCTTGCTAGTTCTTTTAAGCGAGTTCTGTTTTGATACTGAAAAGTCTAAATAAACAGCTGTATCTTAATGAATATCCAGTATCAAGTAATGTACTATCCTTACACTTCAGAAAGCTTCAACTCATTAAACTGTTCTATAGCAACAAACAGGTTTAGCTGCCCTAAGTCTCTCTCTGATCTGAAAGGATCAGCCCTACAACTTTCTAAGTTTAGGCCTCTTGCTATTAAGAATGAAAGGTAGTTCCCTTTCCCTGGTGGTAGAAAAATCACTTTTTCAACTTGAATACCAGAAAGCTTCCTTTCTCACGTGCAAGGCAGGAGTTTTGCTTTTCTTTCATAGGCAAAAGTCAAGTGGAGTGTTAGTTGTAGAAAGGAATCTTCGTATTTGAAAGCCTTAAGGTGTACTTGTCTAATCAAAAATTTGACTAAACTGCCGAGATCGTATTTCACCATTTTAATAAAGAACAAGGAGTGCACTATTCAGGTGTTTGACCGTTTTTTTTCCAGTAGGATTATTGTCATCTTCCAATGGGATTGTCTTGTATGTTGTCGAAGTATATAATGAGAGAGGTCAATACATACCCAAGTGACTCCCTCTTGAAGGTGGTCCTCTCGCGCCACTTCCGCCTCTTGCACCTCTAAGGCCCCTGGGAGGACCTCTGCTTCGGGGAGGGGGTGGCGGCCCACGCCTACCACCACTTTCAAAGGATGGCTTGGTTGCTTGTTCCACTTTAATTGCCTTCCCATCTAATGACTAAAGAAGAAGCTGCTTTACTTACTGCTCAGTCATGTTTGTATTTCTTAAATCAAGCCCCTCTTGCTTCACTACTACAGGGCTTCCATTTTATAAGTTAGAGCAACTCTAGAACTGATTTCAGTCTTCAGTATTAGTCCCCAAGTACTCAAGCAGCATGTTGGGCCTAATTTCAATTTCTACAGTACTTCATTCTTGTGGTATTGAAGAAAAAAAACCACAGAGCAGCATCAGAAAGGACTTTCAGTGAAAACACAAGTGTCCAATGATTACAGCAGCCCCATGTCATTTATGCTGTAAATGAAATATGATACATGACCTACAATTTACTTTCAATTGCCACGTACTTTTGTACCAAACTAGGAGTGCACCGGTTGTTACAATGTTAAGCTGAAGGTAACTTAGCTTCAGTTGGGATTTCTGGCAATGGGGAGGCCGTTTAGCACATTTTCTTGATGTCCTGATAAAACGGTGATCACTGAAGTATTTAGAAGTTATTTCAGCATCTACACAGCAGACTGAGTATGACAATTCACCCCTTTTTCCTAGTGTTTCAAGCTGGGTTTTCAATCAAGGTGACTGTCACAATTTACTCTATTACTTGCTTTTCCACAGTAAAGGTGCTTTGTGGTTGGGTTATTTTTGTTTGTGGGTTCTGTTGTGTAGTTGTATTTTTTTTTTAATTTTTTTTTTGGTAGGAAAAAAGTGGAAGCTTTTTCTTGAATATAGACCTGCAGTAACAGGAACTCTGCAGCCAACTATTATACCTCAAACCTGAGCAGGTGGTAACATGTTGAGTAACTCAACCTAATTGATCAAATTTCTGTATAATCTTTCAGACACCACATGTTTGGCAATTACAGCAGAACTATGATCACAAGCTCCGCTGAAATTAGGTTACTGCACACCTATCCTGGGAAATATGGTTTATTTGCCTTTTTTAGAAGTTAAATATTTAACTCTGCCATGACAACTAATTAACTATCTGGCAGAAAGTACTGCTCATTGCACTTCTTTGCTGCAATAAATGAACACAAACATGACTGCAAGTAACATCTTAATCTGCACTGCCAATAGTATTTTAGTGAAGTACTGAAATCTTTTTTTGTTCTCTAGCAAAATCTAGCGCTCTCTGGAGATTCACTGTAGTAGCTCATGCATTTTGCCACTTCATGGAATTGTAGCAGTTGTTTGAAAACCTGTGTGTACATACACAGATCCAACTTGATCCATTGTGAGGGAAGAAAGTAAGAAATACCAAAATCATACTGGCTTTGACATCATGAAAATATTGTACTTAGGGAAGGTTTCTCAAAAAGCCTTTTGATATGAAAAACTTAAACATTCCAGGAGTGAGCATTAGTACCTCTAATCACTGGAACTTCTCAATTTGTATCATATTGATTTGCCATAGTCATAATCTCTCAGTTTCATCATTCTCAAGCAGGAACAGTGGGCTTGCAGACTTAAGCTTTGCTATGGCCACTGCTGTCCTCAATTTCATGGCAGATTCTTGACAGTTTGTTTCAAGTTTGAAGTTCAAAGCTAACACTGTCCCCTTCTGCTAGCATGGGTTCTGAAAAGCTGGATGCTAGGTCCAAGTTCTTTTATTTCTTTTGTGTAGGAGGCATGGTTTTCCTTATAATTTCTCCTCCTATTTCCTTCTGCCTTGCACTTATGCATCTTACCTTGGCAAAAGACAAATTTCTTAGTAGACTGCTTTACACAAGCAGTCTTAAAAAGCTATTCCATAGGTCCAAAAAGACCTTTCACTAGGTACAAGAGCATTTTTTTTGTTAATCAGAAAATATTTGTCAAAGTTTCTTATTTCAAAGCAGTGGGGACAACTTTTTATAGTTTCTTAGCTCAAAGAAAGGTCTTATCTCACCAAAATGAAGTCACATGACCCATCTCAGAATAAAGAAATTTTTTCAGTGAGTTCAAAGCACCAGCTGCCAACATGAACACTCATTAGTTTGTTTTTACAATCTTGATTCAGAGTGTTATAGAAGTATTTGTAGTATAGTATGAGCACCAGAAAGTGAAGTCACCTTGGTGCTAAAAAACATGAAAGTAATTTAAGATACATGTCATTTTAAAGACAATAGATTGTAATAAGCAATCAAAGTCTCCTATATATGGAATAAATAATCTGTACAGATTTGTAAAATGAGCCAAGAAACCTTAACCAAACACAATTAGAGAACTGTCCTGCAAACTGCTCCACATTCCAACAGAAAACATGAATTAAATTTGCATAATTTTAGGAGTGGGGCAAGAAATCAAGTATTTCGAAGAAATTGTTACAATAACTTGCATGAAGCTGGATCTAACACCACACAGGGCTTTCCTCTCCAAAGGATTATTTCACTGTTGATGCTGCAATGACTCCATTTCTCCACATTCCTTGATGGCACATGAAGCAAGTTTCCTTTTGCCATATATATTCAAAAACTGATGATCCATTTCTCAAGAGGCCAAGCTTCTACACATTGTATCACTTCTTCACCAAAGGACAGGAAGCACTGTCAATTAGAGGAAGACAAACTTCCGTAGTGCTGAATACAGTTTACACTGTACGGATTGCAGCATTTGCTTCCATCAGCTAAACACAGACCAGCTGGCTTGGCAGGTCTACACTTGAATTAAATCTTTGGTTTGTTCTGATCTTTTGCCTAAGGTCATATCCTCTCTTTAATTATCCATTTCATCTTAAGGACTTAGATCATGAGATCAAGCCCACTGCACCAAACAACCACAAAAGACTTAGGAGTATCCATCCTTGTGTCTAGATTAAGCACGTGCATTTCATGGCATCAGGATGCAGACCCCACTGCCACGAATTAAAGTTCTTCTTAACGAAGGCAGGCAATCTGCTGTAAAGTACTTTTACATTTCTTCTGCACTGCTCAGACACATTAGCATTGATTCAACTCGGTAGACCAAGTAATTAAAGTGAAAAATCTAGAATAATTATCTCCTGACCTCCTTCTGCAGGACAAACTTTTCTTCAACAAGCACGCTTTGACTAGTCTATGCTTGTCCCAATATAGAGTGAAATACAGTTATCCACCTCCTTTCTCCTCACCCATTTGGTGCAAAACTCTGGATATATGATTTTTGTAAACATTTGCAAAGTAAAAAACCAAACGCAAATTCACTCTTGCAGAAATCTATTGGAGTCACCCTCTTCTACTGGCTACAGCTTCAAATTCCTTTGGCATGACAGAACGAGCAACAGAGAAGCAATGCAGAACTCTTCCCACTGGCTAGACAGATCACCTAACTCCTTACAGACTGCTTGAACTACAGTCTGCACAATGCTTCTGCTGCTGTTTCGTAAGTGCATTAAAGTCTTGAGAATGTTCCAATCCATCTTTTCCAAATAGACAAAGAAACCTTCAAGTTGTGATTAATGACAGTGACCACTTCTTGCAGCAGGCCTCAAAACAGTGCTCTTCCTCAGACCTTGAGTGCAGGCAGAGTCTTTATGGAGTACAAGCAGGACCTGTTGTTCAGAAGGCCTTCTAAAGATGAGAATGGAACACCACCTCACGAATATTTTTCATATCCATGGTCAAAGCAAGCTGGACCAGTGGACTTTCTAGGCCAAATCCCATTTGAAGATGTTCTTTTCATACAGTACTTGCTGTTCTAATTTCAAAGATGAAGGTGCTTCTAGATTCAGAGTGAAGACAAACCCATGAGAACGACAGTCCACAAGGCAGTCCTTTCTAGCATTTCTTGACATTGATGCAGGATACGTGTTCCAGAACAAGTAGACATTACCTCAGACACAAATACTGTCCCATTTAGCTATTTTACCAAGCAGTACTCTCCCAAATGTTTCTAATGTGACCAAACACATGCCACAACATTTAAGATGTAGAACAGCTGGTGATTATTTTCAGAGGGATTTTGATTTGCAAGCTGCACTCCACAAACATGCAGATTAGTGACTGAATTCCTTTCAGTCTGACAATCACCTATTGGTCCTTGAAATTACCTTATGTGAGGGTTTAATGGTTGTTTCAGAGAAAATCAAGTATTTAAGCACGGCAGTTTACAAGTCTTCTGAACTGTAGCAAACTAGACAGTGGAGAAATAAAATTCAATAAAAGAAGCACCCTGAAAGATGTGTAGGCTGGTACAGAAAGAATATAATCTGAATTTGGCACTCTCTGCCTTGACAAAAACTACTAGCTTGTTTAAAAAGGAAGCAAATCTTCAAAGAAAGCAACCCTAATAGTGGTAAGGTTGTCATGAAGCACCCAGAAACACCAGTACGCAAAGCAAAAAACCCACTATCCTTCTACAGCACAAATACAAAAGGTTTTACTGTTTGCATCCATCATGAACACTACAGCAAGTTCATTTCCTTATTCCCAAAGTTGCTTTACTTACTAACTGCTATAACTAACGTTTTTCTTTCACTTCAACTTCTGACACCAACAAGAGAAACAAACATATCAAAATCCTAAGTGTCAATCACAATCAGTCAAGGCTTTTTCACCTCACTTGAATGGCATAACAAGGGACCCTGCTTACAAGGCCAGTAGTGTAACCTCTGACCTCAACACAAACATAGTCAGAGTATGCATGGAAAACCAGTCTGCAATTCAAGTGACCTAAGATGGCTTTCACTGCCTGAACAGACAGCACCTCTATGAAGATAAGCAACTGTTGACCAAAAAATTACCAACTTACATCTACCTTTTCAAATACATGCCACAACAGATACAGGTAACGGTAGCCTACAATTTTCTGACAAACTCTCCTAGTGTTATCTTGCAACCTATACTCCAAATCTCTGTATTTTTATTTTTATAAACATTACACATTTTGTTTCTCTTAGACCATTGCATTTTAGGGTGTAAATGAACAAATTCAGTCACTGGTTAACTGCAAAGATATTGCACATTAACTGGAAAAATACCCCTCACACACACCAAGCAGATCAACGATGCAAGTCTCAAACGTAGGAGGTTATCCACAGAATACCAGATAGCTCATTAATGCTCCAGCACAGCAGGGAAGTCACAGTCAACCCATGTTAAGGGAACCGTTCATTGTTTTCAGGTAAGTCACTTCCCTGAAGTGTAATTTACATAGTACTGCATTCAAATATATCAAAGAGAAAAACCCAAACCAAAAATCATTATTGAAACATGCAAGAATGAAGATCTGATTGCTGAAAAGCCCCTTGATTAACAAATAAGAAAAGAAAGTGTAGCCGACTAACAGCAAGACTTCATTTTCTACTGTCAAACCTATGAGGGAAGAACAGATTTCAGCTTCATGGAGACAGTGACATTTTGTCAAATATAAAGTTACGACTTGTCTCCAGGATCTTCTAATCCATTGTCTTTCCAACTTCTATTACAAGTTAATTTACCTCAAAGATTAATTCCCCTGGTCAGTAGCAAAGGCAACATATAATTGGTCTTAATTCCTACCTTTCCATTCATATCTCTGGCAGCATCTTTTGCATCTGCTGGACTCTCAAACGTGACAAATGCAAATCCTCTGGACTTGTTAGTTTCCCGATCTTTCATCAAAAGGACTGCAGAAAAAAAGCCACATCAGCCTTCCTTGTAATACCCTGGAAGGAACACTTAACCTTTATTTAACCTTTTAAGCTCAGAACTTCTTAGAGGACATGTAAGTGCCATCATTTCAGATGATCAACACCAAAAAAAAAGTCATCACAGCTATGTTGTTGTTTGTTTTTATTATATAATCTTAAAAAAATTTGTCATTACCTTCCACAATGCGTCCATATTTGCCGAATACAGCCTCAAGGGCTTTCTCATTAGTCTCTGTGTTCAGGCCCCCAATGAACAGCTTTCCAGGACGATCTGCTTCAACCATTTTGAATCCGTAAATGACCTACTAAAAAAGAATGAGGCTGTTGTTAACAAAACATCGGACTGCAATAGAGACTTCATGGTATATAAGTGACTTCTGCCCTCCTAAGTACAAGCAAATTTCCTTTAAAAAGATGTTAGGTAAGGGACGAGGTATAAAGAACATTAAGAAATTACAGTTTTTGTAATGGGAGCAACGGGAAGTAGTATCAACAGTTACTTCTTCACATTATATAGTGTATTTTGAAGATATTAAGAAGAATTTTGAAAAGTGAAACAAAGCACTGTTAAAATGCAATATTGGTGAATGTGAAAACTCTTCCAGAGGTGCTCTTCTTTTTGCAATTGATGGCAATCCTAGCACATCTTTCATTTAAATCCCGGATGCTTCAAGTCATTTACTTGATACGTCGCAGTAATACAAAACTATTAACTCGTAAAAGCATCTTGGGCCAATCTTTCCAAAATAAGCTCATACTTTGTATATTTTTGAAATACATTAAACCTATGCTGAAGTCCTGGCCTACACAACGCTTAAGAGACACCAGGCCACCACTGCAGTTCTACACAGCAATATCACAGCTACAGCCGCGGGGGCGGGAAGGCTTGAAAAGAAAAAACCAAGAGCCGAAGACAAAGCCAAACCTCTCAGTGCCTGGCAGGCCGCCCGATGCCTGTAGACAAACACAGCCCGCATGTCTCCAGTGAGATGGCGGGAAGGCCCGCGCTTGCTTCGGCACACAGAAGCAGCGGGGACAAAGCATCCCCGGGGGAGTGCGGCGGGGCCGGGCCGCGCCGTGCCAGGCCCGCGTTCAGCCGCGCTCCGGAGCACGGGGGGGCCTCGGACCCTCTGCGGGCTCGGGCACCGCCACAAAATGGCGGCCGCCTGTGGCAGCGGCGAGGCTCCGCTCCGTCCCCACGCCCGGAGGCCTCCTCGGCGCTCACCCACCGCGCGACTCAGCCCCGTCTGGACACACTGGCGCGGTGTTCCCGCCGTGTCCCCCTCGCCCTCCCCGGGGATGCGGAGGAACCCCCACACCTAAAATGGCGGCCGCCGCGCTTCAAGCCGCCGGGACTCCCCTCGCCCCACCGCAACGGCGCGGATCCCGCCACCCTACCCGGAGCCGGACGGGGAGGGAGTGCAGGCCAGGTCCGGCTCCGCCGCGCCTCCACCCTATCGTGAGGGGCGTACCAAGCGACGCCCGGCACGCGGACCTTTCGCCGCGGATCCCCACAGCGCCCCGCGGTACCGCCCACGGAGCCCCGGCCCGCGGCCACGCTCACCTCTGCCCGCGCCAATCTGCAACTGCGCAATGGGGGCGAACAAAGGCGCTGCGAGCCTTTATAGCGTGACGTCACCCGCCGGACGGAGCCCCGGATGCGGCGGCAGCAGCGCCGAGCCCGGCAGGGGGGGCCTGGGGCCGGCGTGGAGCTGCCGCCGCTGCCGGGGGACGGCTGGAGGGTCCCGTCCTGCCGAGCGCGGGGAGCGGTTCGAGGATCGCGAGTGGCTGGAAGGGAGCGGGACTGCGCCAAGGGAAAGGCGGGCAGAGCTTCCCGCTTTGTTTGCCGGCTGCGCCTCATCGCGAAGGAGTGGGGCCACATCTGACGTGCTATGTCCAGTTTTGGGCACCTCAGCACGAGAAAGGAGCTACTGGAGATAGTAAGCATCACAAAGATGATTAGGCGTCTGGAGCATCTCTCTTACAAGGAGAGATGCGGAAGCTGTGCCTGTTTAGTCAAGAGAAGAATGAGAAGAGATCTCACTAATGCATGTACATATCCCGAAGGCAAGTGCCATGAGGATGATGCCAGTCTTTTCAGTGGTGCCCGGTGACAGGACGAGGAGCAGTGGCCATAAACTAAAACACAAGAAGTTCCACCTCAACATAAGAACTTTACATTTAGGATAGCAGAACCCTGGACCAGCTGCCCAGGGGGACCATGGAGTCTCCCTCTCCGGAGACATTCCTGTGTCACCTGCTCCAGCTGACCCTGCCTTGTCAGGGGGATTGGACTAACGCTAACTGATTTTGTGAAGCCACGGATCTGTCACTGGAAGGAAAATGACAGCAAGTGTCAGTTTAACTTTGGAGTCTGTGCAGGAGCTTAATCCAGTTCAGCTAAAACAGCCTTAAAGACATTTTTAATTACTTTAATTAATACATGTGCTTGTTAGTACCCCTTCTTGGAGAATAATAGCAAATCAAAACAAGCGTGGTTTAAAATTTAATGTGTTGTTGCCGGCACAAAGTTTTGCCATTTTGGTTCAACTAACTCCATTTGTTAATTATTTATACCTGAAGTTCAGCTGTGATTTCGTTGGCTGGCTAAACCTGATAGTGGTTAGGAGGAAATCTGCTCATGCAAAAATTGGCTAAATTTTCATTATTTGAACCTGTAGATCATTAAATTGATACCAATCAGTCATGAAGGCCTATTTTCTTAGTGCCACCCAGTCTAATCACCACACAGTCTTTTAAGTTCTCCCTTGCAGTTCTCCCGACCATTTCTGGGAGGTGCCACAGTCTATGGACTCTACAGGCACTGCCCAGTGCTGTTACAGTTGCACAGCTGCATAATTGCTGCATTCTGATAAGAGAACATCAGACTCTATTCTTATCTTTAGTTTTTTTGTCTCGTCTGTCAGATACTGATATTCAACTGCTGTTTGTGCTATGGGAAGCAGAAGGCAACATTGCCTCAGACTAGCTCATAGATGTGTTGAGAATCCAAAGGAATGGAGCTCTCAAACACTGCTCTAAACTCCAGTATGTACTTGGAGATGTCACCTTTCCAGTGTGGATGCTCAGTTTCTGGATGCTGTTATTGTGAAGGGGGAAAGTGAAAGATGACCTTCATAAGGAGGTGGGAGGGCACTGCCTGTGATGTCAATGCAGTTGCCAAAGAATGGCATTACCAGATACTCATCCAACTGTCATACTAGAAAAAGCTTTAAATTTTAGTTTCAATACAAAAGAATTTAAACTTCAGAGCCTCCCTGGGATATATAGTGAAAACTAAAGCAAATTGTTAGTCCTATAAGAAATATGCTAAAAATGGTCTCCATCAAGGTGGGATTTCTGTGTGCTTCTCTGACCCACAGTGTATTGACTGCCTCACAACTGGAAAAGCAAGCAAATGCAAACAAAAGTCTCTTTTTAATCCTCTGATTAAAAGAGTAAAATATTTCATTGATAACTCCAGTCTTCATTTTATTAACATTTTGTTAACGTATACTGTACCTGTAGTTAGGTGGGATTAGCAAGAACATAATGACATTTGAAACAGTATTTGAACATAAATGATGTACTTGTATCATGGCCAAATTCTTTTATTCATTGTCCTAAAAGATATCTTCATGAAGCTTCTCATCAAAACCTAATTGAATCCTCATTGCAAACTGGGACAGTATTTTACAGTCTCTCACTACACAGTATATGCATGGTCTTGCTCCAAATCCAGTCAGATATTTTCCTAGAGGGTTAGAGGATATATGATTCTTTAATGCTTCTAATTTTTTCCTCTTTTTGTTTTTTCTTTTTTCCTGTAAGTTGGGATTTTTAAAGAAAAACTACAAAAATCATCAGGGAACAAACTGCAATCTGAATGGAAACTAATTTCTCTTCAGTAAGAAGTTCAAGGCTGAAGAGCCATGACAGTTTCTTTTTCAAATGACCTTTCAACTTTAAATTTTCTTATAGGAAATTAAGTAGTAATAAGAGGTCCTAATACTGGCCCCTATGGAATATGAAACAGACTTGGATGGGACAGCTGGGGAAACAGAGACCGGGAAAACTTCACCAACCTCTACACAGAAGACAGTTGCTCCCTAACTAACACAGATATACTTGCCCTTGCATCATCACATT
Organism: Dasyornis broadbenti; assembly: GCA_013397935.1. Taxonomy (NCBI): domain Eukaryota; kingdom Metazoa; phylum Chordata; class Aves; order Passeriformes; family Dasyornithidae; genus Dasyornis; species Dasyornis broadbenti. The sequence goes on from VZRN01000634.1 coordinate 1,101,058, forward strand.
TTTGAAAGTAGAAGAAATGCAATTAAGTATGTTACTTACAAACCCACATACATATAAGCTGATCCCTTCCTGCCTTTTCATTGATAACACTAAAAATGAACCCACTAGATGGGAGAGGTGGACAACATTCCATGATGGTAAGATTTTATGGATGTGTGGTAGCTTTCAACTAAAATGTCACTCTCTCGAATGACTCCTAGGATGCTTAACAATATAGTTGAATTTACACTGCAAACTTGTTCATGCAGAGGAGAATGCTTTGGATCTCCCCTGAACTATGCTGCATATTTTCATCAAACATATTGGCCTTTTATCAAGTTCACCGTGCTTTAGGTTTAAACTGGATAAAGGGTTTAGGAGAGCTGGGGGATGGGGTCTAATGAATACATAAATAGTCTGATCAAATAAGAGTCATTCAGAATTAATAAGAAAGGGAATGTAAATCCCTCTAGATATGTAGTCAAAAACTAATAACCTAAAAGATCTGTTTAATACTTTTGTAACAAGGCGCAGTTTTCGAGGCACTGTCAGTTGATAGGTATTTATAGGAATTCAGGAATTTTCCTCTGTAAAACTCAGACTAGAGTAGATGAGAACAGCAGTAAATAATTGTTTCTGGCACTGACTTTCTCAACCATTCTAAAATGGAACTCCTGAATGTGCTTCTCCCAAATCACCTATTTGGGATCTTATTGTGGCTCCTTTCAGTTTAGCAATACAAGGCGGATCACAGGTCTAAGACAAAGCTGGAGCTTCCTGGAATGACAACTCTAATTTTCCAGGTTCAGCTGAAAAGACACAAGAATTCCTGTGCACCCCTTATTCTTTTCTCTTTTGCCTGTTGCTGTTCTATGGCAAGGGCAACTCACTATAAATTGATGAATTGGTTAAAACTGTTGGACATGAAGGTTTTGCAGGGTAATACAAATGTAATGTCACAGTCTGGAAACAAGTGTGGCAACAGCGTACCTAAATGGGAAATATATAAAGAAAGATGGAGGTGTTTGCTACCCAGTATTGACAGCAACACCTTTAGCACAATGTCTCCGACTGCTGTGAGTGCCTGTCTTGCCATGGTAGCACAGAGCTGGGCTTGCAGCAGTCACGTGCACTTACCCTGTTCCTCAGACAAGTTTTGCAGCTGTCCCAGAGGGCTGCCCCCGCCATTGCCACCTGAACAGGTGACCCTGGAGCTTGGCATCACGTTTGTGGCATCACTGGGACTGTGTTGTACCAACAGGCCATGGGGCACATCCCACTGTTGTGGCTGCAAACATCACAAGCTGCATCAAAAAATCATCAACTATAATTCTTCCAGGTTGCTATACAAAAACTTGGATTTCCACCCCAAATTTCTGAGCTGGTAATATCTGATTTAAGCTTTTCTCGCTCACTTTCTACAACTCCCCAAATGGAGGATGTAGCCAGGTGAAGAAGGTTGGACTCTGCTCCCAGGTAACAAGTGACAGGATGAGAGAACACTGACTCAAGCTATGCAGGGGGATATTTAGGTTGGACCTTAGGAGGAATTTCTTCACAGAAAGGGTGATTAGACATTGGAATGGGCTGCCAAGGGAGGTGGTGGAGTCACTGTCCCTGCAGGTGTTTAGCGAAAGACGACCTGGCACACAGTGCCATGGCCTGGTTGACACAGTGGTGTGCAGTTCTATGTTAAACTCCATGATCTCAGCGGTATTTTCCAACCTAATTGATTCTGTGATTTTTCTTTTGCTGGGGGCTAAAATCTACAAAGAGATTGTAGTATCATAGACTCGTAGAATGGTTTGGGTTGGAAAGGGCCCTGAAGATCATCTAATTCGACCACCCCCACCCCGTCGGGTGTCCGTCGGAAGGCAGAGATACCTTCCACTAGACCAGGTTGCTCAGAGTCCTGTTCAATCTGGCCTTGAACACTTCCAGAGATGAGACATCGACAGAATCTCTGTGCAACCTGTGCCAGGGCCTCACCACTCTCCCACAGCAGAATTTCTTCCTGATATCCCATCTAACCCCGCCCTCTGGCAGTAGGAAGCCGTTCCCCATTCTCGTGTCACCTCCTGTTCCTCAGAGTGCCCTTCCCCAAGATGGCGCCCGGCGCTTCCCACCCCCTCCACTCCCCACCGCGCAGCCGCCGTGGCCCTGACCCGGCCGTGACGCGCCGCTCCCGTCTCTCCCGATGCTGGGGCCGCCTCCGTAAGACGCTGCCCGGGGCAGTCGGGACTGCAACCTCGCCTCATGGTGCCTTTGCCCCTTCTGGCTGCAAGATGAGGCTCCTAGCTGCTGCACTCTTGCTGGTGGCGCCTCTGGGCGCCGCCTTCTACCTGCCTGGATTGGCCCCCGTCAGCTTCTGTGAGGAGGGCGAGGAGACCGAGAACTGCAAGGTGAGAGCCCTCAGTGGCGGGCCCGACGCGGACGGGTCCCCCGCTCTGCCCCGCTCGGGGCTCCCGCAGCGAGGAGGGTCCGCGGGGTATTCTCAATCCCGCCGCACGCGGGTGTCCTTCTGCGAGCGACAGCCTTTGCTCCGGGAAGCCAGACACCCCCAGCTCGTATTCCCTTTTCCCGCTGAACTTTCCAGACAGCGCTAGGAGGACCCGTAGTTCCTTGTTCCTGGCGTGGCCGGGGCCTGTCAGCAGCCACGGGTAACTCTGCCATGGGGTAGCAGCACCGTAGTGGTAGTTAGCCACGCGTTTCTTACCAGCCACACGCTTATTTCTGAAAGTCCGTATTTTCATACTTTTTCTCCCCCCCCCTTCCTGTTTCAGTCACTAATTGAGCTCTTCGTGAACAGGCTGGACTCTGTTGAATCAGTTCTGCCATATGAATATGATGCGTAAGTACATCCCAACAAGTTTCCAGAAGCGTTTGGAAAGGCTCTTTTCTGTTACCGGAAGGGTGTCAGTATTTTGGATGGAAGAGTGAATCTAGTGCTTAGCTGCCGGAATGAAGTACAAGGGGATGGGTAGGATGAAGGCCACACCTGTGCTACCAAAGCGTCCTCTGTTATTGTTTAAAAAAATGCTGCAGGGTTTCTTTTGCGTATTTCTTTTTGAGCTGAATACAAGACTTAGTGTTGACTGTTCGCCATATTTGAAAGTTCTTCCTGTTAGGCAAATGTAGGAAGATGGATGCTTTGAGTTCTTTTTTCCTCCTGGTAATTGAAAGAAATTCCGAGACCGGTCACTGTTAGCTTTTCTTTTTCTGCCAAAGCTCTGTAGCTAATTCTTGTTTTGTTGGTTTTGGTTTTTTTTTAATTTTGATTCTTTTCTATGAAAACTGTTATCTGCTCTTGCAGATATTTATAGGCCTACAAAGCAATGATAAACAATATGGTTAGCAGTCTTGCTGTTGGGCACAGAAAATAAAACTTGCAGGTGTTTTAGATCTTACCCTAGGCAGTGCAGCAGTAGAAGCAAGACTGGAGACTAGCTAAAAAATCCCAGTGTCTCTATTTCCATTAAACTTTATGGAAGCCAGTGAAATTAGGACAATTGGTTGAGGAAAAGTACTTACATACCAAGGATAAGTATTGGTTTGTTTGTTGTTATGTTGTTTTTTTTAAGGTTACCTGCTTCTACCTGTGTTTAATGAAAAGCCAGAATGGTTACATTCTCCCATATCCAGCAGTTTCAGGCTGTATGTAGTTGAAAGGAATTGGTGAATGGTGTTTGACAGTGTGGCACTGTAATACTGAAAGTGCTTCCTTTCTTTGAAATGTGTTTCACGTTAAATGCTATTTGTAAATATTCCTTTAAGAAAGGGGTGTAGTTTTTCAGAAACTTTTTTGCAAGAGAAATGAGAAGTCCATAGCACAGTTACTTTTTTCCCCATGAAATGAAACATTCTATTGTTGGTTTAAATTGCCCTTTGAAAAGGGTGAGTGGACTAAACATCATGCATTTTGTTAAAGATACTTCAGCTGGGATATGTATTGGTTGAAATGACATTAAAATAGATGCCAGCTTTCTTTGCAAAGGCACTCAGATTTTATACTACCAGTGGCTGAACTGTCAAAAAATTAATGAAAACTACTATGTTAAGGACATAAATTAAGAATTTGTTTTAGGCTGGTATTTACAGTTCCTCGTCAGTTAAAAATAAAAGGTAACCTTTGCTACTTTTTTCCAGTTTTGACTTCTGTCAAGATAAGGAAGAGAAAAGACCATCAGAAAATCTTGGACAAGTGCTGTTTGGGGAGAGAATAGCGTCATCTCCATATAAGGTTATTTTATCCCTTGAAGCTGATCCTGTTTAAATTTGACAGCTGTCATTCTGATGGTTTTAATCCATAGACATAGCTGAAGATTTGATTAATGGGTGATTATTTTTGTTTATACTTTTTAATATAAGTATTATGGAGTTTATGTAATAAAACCAAAACTCCTCCCAGCCCAAAGGCAGCTTAGGGTGGTTAATTACAGTTGGGAAACTGAGCCAGTAGTCACCCTTCTTGCCTGTTGCTCTGTGGTGGTGAAGTCCAGAAACTATATCCTAGGTAGTTATTTAATAACTGGATGTAATGTGTGTTCGGTTATCTGTAATAATTTGTTTATTAAATGTAATATTGGAGGCTATAAAGTGGTGGTTCAGGAACTGTTTCATATACTTGATTTTAGTATTGGGCAACTTCCAGAGTGTGAAAGGGGAATTAAATTATGGCTCGCGTGCAGCTTTTCTCTGCTTGTTCATGCTTATCATCTCTTGTCTGAAACTAAATTTTTCATTGTTGATGTGTATCACTTGGAACCTTCTGTAAAATAAATGTATGGAAACATTTTGTGGATTAGCTATGCAGTATTTTTTCTGTATCATGCCCTGTGTTAGCAATGACCAAATGTAGCATGTCTAAAAAGCTGTGCTGTCAACTTGGGGCAGTTACTAGCAGTGGAGGAGCTATGGTCAGTGGCTTTTGGTGTTTCAGAGTTGTATGCTGTTCAAGTGCAGTTTCCAGGCTGGGATTTGCCAGTGAAGCTGAAAACTGCTCTCTGTGTGTGACGGTAGCTAGATAATCCAAATCCCTGTGGGAAAAAGAGGTTGCAGTTTCTGAGTCTGCCTAATGACTATTAGGGACCTGATCACATCTTTTCACTAGTCTTTTAAACAGATGATGCCCCCTCACGTGTATGAACTGCTCATAGAAATGTCCTTGATTGTCTGAGCTAGTGTAATTTTAAGTCTCGTAACTACTGGGCACAAGAAGCTTTTAAATATGTAGCACGATGGGTCATTTGGACTGGATACATATTGAATAGATTGTTATAACAATTTGATGTTTGAAATGGTTGCACACTACAGTAATTAGAAAGTGCTGTTCCTGGTTAGCATTTGGGCCTTGATAATATTAGAATTTTTGGTTGTGTATTAGGCTTACTAACAGGTAAATCCTAACTGGGTTAGAAGTTTGAGAGAAAAATGTGAGCGTATTTGTGTTGGGTGATGTCTGTGCTTGAAACTTAGATGTTGTGCAACTTGTGTTTTTGGCAGCCTTGTCTAACTTGGTCATCATGGGGGAAAACAGCTAAAGTTAACACAAAACATTCAAGAAGGGTGTAATGAAAGTCCTTTTTATCAAAGCATGAAATTATCAAAATAAAACAAACTGGTAAAAGAATAAAACAATACCTTTTCTACTAATTATCAATTTTCGGTCCTCAGGCTTTAACTAGATGTAGTTTATCTGGGCTATTGAAATGATTTTTAGTGATGTGAAAGGGAATTGCTTGTGCTGAATACATATATATACATATCTTGACACTGAAGTTAGATCTGTTGTATGGGAAATTCTGGCTTTAGAAACTTTTATAATAAGGAGGTGAAGTATTTAAAAACCCCCTACTCTACCTGAAAAAAAACTCTGAAAGATTTTTGAGGCAAAATTGGAGTGACTCTTTTTTGCATGCCTTTTTTAACAGTTCACTTTTAAAAAGCACGAAATATGCAAGAAGGTTTGTACAAGATCATATGACCCAGGAAACAGTGCTGATAAAAGCAAACTGGCTTTTTTGAAGAAAGGAATGCAGTTGAATTATCAGCATCACTGGTAAGCCAAGACATGTGCTTGAGGTTGGGTTTATTTTCTGCTTTTGGACATTTGTTATCTATGTTTTAAGTGGTTGATTACTTTTGTGTGATAGTTGTCTCTCTGCTGTGCATCTTGTAGGCACTACTGAAAAGTGTGTATATTACGTGAATGTGAAATGTCACTGTGAAGTGAGGTGCATCCCTTTCTGAGGACGTGTTCTTTGATGATTTCTGTCTAGGATTATCGATAACATGCCTGTAACATGGTGTTATGATGTGGAAGATGGACAAAAATACTGTAATCCAGGATTTCCAATAGGATGTTTCGTTACTCCAGATGGTAGAGTTAAAGATGCTTGTGTTATAAATGTAAGTGGTGGAATGTTTTTCGTTACTGCAGGGTGGTTTCATTTGTGGTTTTACTTTTAAGATTTCTTTTCCTGAGAAAGAACAGATATGTTTTGTAAACATGGTTAGCGATCAGACTGTGGGCACTGACAGAGCCAAATGCTGTTACTGTGTGCAGTGTCTTGCTGATACAGTTGTCCAAATAAAATGTTCATACAGGTATTTGACCACTATATGTTTTATAAGGCTATAAAATAATGGTGTGGGCGTTTAAAAGCCTTAGAAAATTAAGGATTTTTTCTGAAATTTCACGTATATCCATCCTAGTACCTATTCATTCTTTGTCTATGTTGTGTTCATGTGCAAGACCTTCTTTTATCAGTATCAGTTAGAAGCTTTCTAGTGAAGACCCAGAAACGAGCTCCGTGTTCTAGTTACAAAAGTTATGTCTAGCACAGTTTACAAGTTAAATGTGTCAAGGTTTTCCCAGATGGCTGGAAGATAACAAACACAGCGGCGACAGGGAAAATTATGTTGACAACAATTGGAAATGTGTCAGTCATCCTGGGAATTCCATTGTGAACTAGTACAGTTACAGATAATAGTTGATAGAGTTTTCTCTCCTGGGTGAGCGACAAAACTCCTCTTGGTGAGGAGAGTTCTCCATGACTCTGCTCTGCCACTTGACCTGCTGCTTGTGTGCAATGCAGTCAGTTCATTTGTGTGCAGCAGGTCTGATGCTTCTTTGAAGTGTTGCATTTATCATGCACGTTAAGTTTACTTTTTCTACAGTCACCTTCCAACTCAGTTACTCAGGCTCCCTGGACTCTTGAAAGTTACCTTGTATACAGGTGTATTAATGTTGATGTGTTTCGTTTTTGTTGCTCCTTCATGCAACACCAGTCTCATTTTAAAGTTCTTTGCTTCTTGCGCCCTCTCCTGTTGGAAAAGTTGCTCAATCTTCTGATCATGTTTTGTAGTCAGAGTTTAACAAGAAGAACACTTTCTACCTCTTCAACCACGTTGACATAACAATCATGTACCACAGTGGGAAAGATGAAAACTGGCCTGGTGCAAGACTGGTGATGGCAAGACTGAAACCACAAAGGTAACTGTGCATTAAAGCAGCAGGTTCTGGTACTTTGGAGTCCTAACAGCAGTTCCAAAGAGAACAGTTCCTTAGAGATGTTATTAGTGTTAATAAATTCTGAGAAACTTGTTATTCTGACTTCTGGTAAAGCTTTCAGTATGCTGGTTTATGTCTGGAACTGTGTTTACAAGTACAGTTCCACAACTGTGAATGTCATTTAACTTTGCTTTTAAAATGTTGCCCAAAGTCTCTTGTGATGGAAAAGCTTCTTGTGCAGACTCTTAGAACCTGACCCGAACAACACAGCCTTTCTCATGTTTTGATTGATTTGCATCTGGGTATGCATGTTTTCAGATACACTGAGAAACATCCTTTTACTGAGTAACAGTTTCCCATGTCGAATCTGTTACCTGTCTCTCCAGTGTACTGTGGATGAATGTACAGGTGTACTTTTTCCTGTGTAAGTTTGGATACTGAGGTATAGTTGAAATACTGGGGTAACATTGGTATTCAGAACTGCAGATGACAACACCTAATTTCCTTAGAAGACTAACTGATTTTCTTAAATGGCTTCTTAGTTTTTGTGTTGACCTGGGTGGAGGTGCAACAACCTTCAGAGGTCAGAAGAAGACTGAAGCACCTACTTTGGTCTCTAGTCAGTCTGTTCATACACGGTTCATACTCACCTATATTTGAAAACTGCAGTCCAGTTACAAAATTTCAAAGTGCGCTGGTTTTTTTTTTATAGCTAAACTCTTCTCTCTTTTTTATGGAGGTTAAGTTAGTAAATTACACTACTACAGTTTCTCAAGTCGTATAGACGTGCTCGGTACAACATGATTGTACTTGGTTTTTCTCTTGCAAAGATACAGTGTGGTTTTGGTGAATTATACTTGCTATGCAAGTTTATTCCTTCCATTTACGTGCCCTCTGAGATAGCGCCAGGAAGATTTTACCAATCTTACTCATTTTTCATTAATGCTTTATCAGTAGCATCCTGAATGGCTGAAAAATGAGAATTGTCCTTTTCCCCGGCAGTGCAGACTGCAAGGGGGCACAGTTAGGTTGCACATAACCTTAATTCTGTCATTCTGTGACCAGGTGCTTTGCTTCAACTTTGAAGATTTCCTGATGGGGAATATTTGTGGTTGGAGCACAGTGCTAAATTTTTTTTTTTTTTTAATTTAAATTTTTAAAAATTATATTTAACTTCTTTTTCCCATTAGCTACAAACATACGGATGAGAACAACTTAAATTGTGAAGGTCCACCTATGGAGATTCCTGGAGAATTCACCAATAAACTGAATTTGGTTTACACTTACTCTGTGACATTTGAAGTAAGTATTAAATCTGTTATATGAGTATGTAATTCCCCAAAAAAATGAAATCAAAGCAATTGGATAACTTGCTAGTAGCCATAACTGGATTATAGTAGAGTAAATTCCATGAGGATGGTCTTACGAAGCATTTTTCTGAAAATCTTACCAAGTTTTTCGTTACTGTAATTTAAGTGATACTATGAATATATAAATGACCTTTTTTTTTCCTATTTTATTACTAATAGAAAATTAATAGCTTGAATACTGCAAGAGTTGTCTTCCTTGAGGTAAACTCTTCTTTTGTATTTCAGTCTCAGGGTACTGAGAGTCTCATGTTGAAGAACAGTTTGTATTTGGGGGCATTTTTTTATTAAATGTTGACTTTAAAGCTTTTTTCCTTGTGAGATTGCAGGGTTTGTCTCATTTTTTGTTGTTTTTATTGTGTTCACTGGCTTTTTCCTGAGTAGGTGATCATGTATTTTTTAGAATTAATACTCTGATGTTTACTGATACACTCATGCTTTATTCAGCCTGTAATGAGTTAGGAGGAAATTAGACTTTCTGGCAGATGGGTCTTTACCCTAGCACGGAAAGTGAGCCTCCTGTGAGTGTTACAAGAATTTGATTCAAGGTATTTCAAACCTTGGTACCTCTGTTTCAGTCTGTCCTGAAAGCATGGTTGTTTTTCTAATATAAGACATCGATCCTAGAGGATTTGGCTTGAGACCATGAGCTTGTTTTGTACAGTGAAGCAGCCATTGTATGGCAGCAGCTTTCATCCTGCCAGGTTGAATTTGATTTGAACCAATGATCTTGAGGTGCAAGGCTCACTATCCTGTTATTTTTCCTTTGAGACACCCAATCCTCTTTAGACTCTGATTTTCTTACATGAATGAGCCTCCTGTCATTAACATCTGTGTTTAAATGTTGATGATAAACTGCGATTCAGAACTTCAATGTGAACTTTGTGTGATTAGTCACACAATAGGTTAGGTGTTTGGGCACCCAGACCCTTTTTCCCTGTTGTGGAGCAGGTAAGGCTCACATCCAGTGCGTTTGGATACTTCCAGCAGATGGCACTTCATAACTGCTTGTTCTCTCTATTATCCATAAGCTTTGATTTGAAATAATACCTCATGTGTTCTACTTTTTATTAGTAGTTTCAAAAGAACTTAAAAAGGGGAATGTTTATCAGTGAGAAGTGTTTTTAAATAGGAAGACATCAGTTTCAGTAAGCCAGACTACATAAAGGAGTAAAATGTGTAGCTGTTTTATGGTCCTTTCTAATATGGCAGCTGACTTCTGATGAGAAAGTTATGGTGTCTGCTTTAATGAACTGAAATAGTTAAGATATCAAGATATTTAGCTCTGTGTAAGTGAGAAGTATACATTATCGTGGCTCTAATGTTTAGTATACAAGTGCACAAAAATATAAGCATGAGAGCAGTTTGGTACTCAAGTGTACAAAAAACTTTGTGAGTAAATGAAGACATTCAGCAGAACTTCATGCCAGTCAGGGGATAGAATTTGGTAGTGGGGCAACGTGTGTATATCCAAAGAGACCAGCTGGGGAGGACAAGGCTTGTGGGTCAGAAAGAGTCCTCACTTGTACACATGAAGATCCATCACAGGACTATCTGGAAATGAAAGTTGTCTGCCAGGAATCAGAGTGGAAAATAGTCTGTATCAGCCAGCATGATGGCAGAGAGCAAAGAAGCCTGTGCTAAATGCATTAAAAGTGATGAGAAAAATGTATTCTAGTTTCCCCTGGAATTTTTCTCTGGAGTATGTTTGACAGTATTTGAAGTTTCAAGATCAGTATGCTGTTCTGTGAGAATCTTGTAGTGATGGTATGATGGTTTTTCAGCAGCTGGGATCTGCAGGCATCTACATCCTGAATTGTGGAAAGATGAAGCTTAATGAGGCCTAATTTGGAGGTAGAAGATGTGATTAGAAGATTGCAATAAAAAGATACTCTTAGAGTCTCTAGAGATGAATTAATGCAAGAGAAAGGTCTTACATTCAGGGTTGATACCAAGCTTAGACATGAAAGCTGATTGGAAGGTTTGGGGAAGAGATGTGGTCTGTTTATTCCTTCTTGGAGACAGCAACAAACTTGTACTTGCTTCTATTAATTGACATTAATTGCTATTCATTTCCTTATAGGAAAAGAATAATATTAAGTGGGCTTCCAGGTGGGACTACATTTTGGAGTCCATGCCACATACGAACATCCAGTGGTTTAGGTAAGATTTGCATTTATTCAGTAAATAACCTTTCCAGGGGATCAAAAAGATATCTTAGTTGGACTTCTTAGAAGATAACATACAGACTTTGTTCTTTCATTCAAGAAAACTTTTTGCTTTCACATGTGAAGTAAGTTTTCATCTCTTGGGAGCAATTGTATTACTGCATTTTGTGAAAGGAATGCATCATCAATGTCCAAAAGGAAAGCAGCTTCCATTGTTTTACTCTATCATCTCCCTTCTGGAGAAGTTTTGAGTCATTGCTTCTCTGCAGTGTTCTTATTGTTACTTTCTGGCTTTGACTGCTAGGTGAGAGGTACATATGTGTAATGCATGTTTTGTACTCGGCAGCTGCTTAGAGTAAAAGGGTCTTCTTTTATGAGTAAAAGATGTATGTGAAAAGCTCTTGCTTGTTTCTCTCCATAGCATGGGAATGATATTAAGTATATAATTTGTGTTGAAGTGTTAATGTTTTGCAATGTAAATCTTGAAAATACTAATCTGAATAAATTGACCTCTACAAAATATTAAATGGCATAATACCAGTTTCATTAGTTGATAGATATGAAACCTACTTGACAGTGTGCTTTAAGAACTGTAGCTGTTTCACCAGCAAAATTACTTCTGAGCTGTATAAGGAGGAAAATAATAAAGTAATAGGTAACTGTCTTCAGAATTAGAAAGGTATCATGAAATACTGTCCTCCTCTTTTCTGTCTCCTAAGTCATAGGCTGTTCTTCATAGTAATAGGCTTTATCTTTGAGTGGGGAAAATACTGAAAGGTCTGAATATCTAACGCTTTTCCTCAGATCTGAGCTGTACTTGTTGTATGAACTGGTACATCTGAAATAACCGGATTCAAAGTTTGACTTTTTCTTTATCTACAGTATAATGAATTCCCTCGTAATTGTTCTCTTCTTATCTGGCATGGTGGCTATGATCATTCTGAGGACTCTTCATAAAGATATTGCAAGATACAACCAGATTGACTCTTCTGTGAGTAAAACTTAGAGCTTTTACATGAGCACATTTTTCTGGCCATAGTGATGTCTGTCTCTTAGTTTTGAGTACAGCCTAGAGAGATGTATAACTATGATGAGTTTGATACATGCTAATATCTCTGAGGGTTAAAAATTATTGGAGATATTATGATAAACATAGGCAGATATAAATTGATGTTGCCTTATGCCTGTGACTGGAAAGTATGATGAAATCGCACACACTTTGTTTAGTTGGGAGATCACAGTATTGCAGTTCATGTGCGATACAACTTTTGTTCTAACACAGCTAGGGGTCTACTTGGTGTGTGTGTAAATGGTATTTTATTTTATTTGTAAATACAATTCCCGTGGTAATCACTGTGTCAAGCTGAGTCTAGTTTGTTTATATTAGTGAGATGTCTGAAACCTGTTGCCATCCAACTGAACCTGTTGTGAGTTCTTTTAAAACATGTACTCCTTAAAATGGGAAAGCAGCAGGTTCCTAGAGTGGAACAGAATATAACTGGTTGTGAGTTTAAGAGGCTTAACCCACAGACTAATTTTTACTCAGCCTTTTGCTCATTGGTAAAAGGGATATCTGCAACTCAAAGATGAGAAGTAATGTCAGACGCTGCAAAGGTTTGAATTTTCACTGTTGTTGCTGTCTATCTGGTTAAAGAAATACTTCAAAATGCACAAAAATGTTTCATACTGAAACTAAAACATTTGAAAATACTTCTGTTCTTCTTTGTGGTTTTGATATTGAATATCTTTTGTTAATGTAAATCTAGATTGTGAGAAAATTATTCCACTTTAAGTCACTTCCTTTAGCTGATAGTTTTTGTGAGGCTCCTCTTTGATCTCTCAAATTATGTTCAATATCTTATACTGTGTTGCCTTTATTAGTTGATCATTCTTAATGTGATAAAGAGCAAGACTTGTAGAAGCTTGATTAGTTTTTATGACTAACAGCAAGGATAGGTGTGACTTTCAGAAAACCACAGTTTTTTATTTTCTTGCCAGCTGTAAGAGACTTAGAGATCTGTTGCAGTTCAAGGAGCTTATTTAAAAAGGTGTGAAATAATTGTGCAAAAGAGTACCTGGGCTGAGGGAGATACAGTGAAGCAAATTAGTGTCTCACACTTAGGGGATGCTGGTAGTTGTACTTCAAAAGAGATTGATGCATCAACCAGTGACTGTGGTCTTAGAATGTGCGTTTAATATTCAACTAATGCCAAATGGCTTTTAGTGTGATGTGGATTTAATGAGACATTCATTAATGAAGTGTTTAGAAATCTTTAGATTACTTTTAGGGTCTTATGACTAAGAGAGGATTCCTGAAATGAAGAGAACTCATCTCAATATGTTTTCACCAGTGAGAGGTAAAACTCTCATCTTCTTTTTCTTTTTTTTCCTTTTTTCTAAAATTTCTTTTATAATGACTACTTCAATGCAGGGGACTTAAATCTTTGTTAGAATGTTTTGAAAACTAAGCTAAATTAATGCTAAGATGAGGATTACTGCACTTCTGAAAAATTTAGAGTAATTTTGCTCTAATATTTTTTGAAACTCTATAGCTTACTGCTTTGTTTAGTTGTACAATTCTTACTGTTATGTTGTATGTTAAAGGCTAGCAATATAAAATACTGCTGAATTTTTTGAACAGAAATCTGAAAAATACTCTGACTCACAGCTAATTAGCCAGTAATGAAAAAACTTTGTTAAAAATGGAGCTTTGAGACAAACTGGGGCACATAGACTCATACAGGATAAATCAGGTATCTCACTCTGCCAGACTTGGTTTCTCTGTATTTCTTAAACCAAGGTAAATACCATGTAGCTATTTGTTTTAAAGTTTGCATTAGAGCCAGAAGGTGTCTTTTGAGTGCATTTCCCAGATGAGTTGTTGATAAGATACCAGCCATTCCAAATCTGTAAACATTTTCTGTGTTCTTTCAGGAAGTGAACTACTAAGCATTTGTTCCTGCTTAGTGTTCACCATTTTGGAAAGAGATTTGCTTCAAGTGGTAGCCTTTAAAACTCTTTCATTCCTTACTTACAACTACCTGGGAAAAGTCTTCTGTCTTACCTCAACAACTTTCTTGTCATTATCATAATTAGTTCAAATTCAGACTTACAGGAAAGTTTTTTCTTTATGTTTCTTTGACCAAACAAATCTTTCTTTTCTGGAAGAACACTGATGTATTGGAATTATACCTGGATATCTGGTATAATTTTCTATCAGGTATAGGGAGTGATTTTTTTTTAATTTTAATCAGTGCTATCTTGTGTTTAATAGTTCTCAAATTTTGTATTCATATATCAGACTTCTGAGAGTAATTTCTAGCAAGCAGAAGTATCAGTATGGAGAAGGCAAAGACAATCTTCCATAAAAAAAAAGTTACCTCATCTGTTGCAATTTAAGGTATTCTATGCCAATTCACCTGTGTGGTCTGCTTTCTTTCTTACCCTGTTTTTTGGCAAGATGTAATTCTAGTGGTAAGCAGTCCTTTGAACTGAACTCGGTATTCCTACATGGAATGGAACCTGCAACTTTTAGCTTTGAGGAGTAGAGGGTCATCTTCTTTTGGGGTTGGTTATCTGTGGTTGTGTGTGTTGGTCTTGTTGTTTGTTTGTTTTCTGTGAGTGGAGGTGGCTGTTTTGAGTGACTCTATTGAAAAGTTTTGTTCCTCAGCAGTGGTTCCTTAGAATCGCTGGACTGAGGTTTCCCTCTCCCCATTCCATCCTTCCATCCATTCACCTCTGGCAGTGGGACAGTGTTGGTACTTTTCCTCATGATTCTGGGGAGAAGGCTTTCTTCTGGAGTACAGGGACAGTTCCATTCTTTTTCAATATTGTCATTGAGACCAATGTGCTTTGAAGTTGAAGCAGAAAAAGATAAATGCATGAACTGGATTGAAGTTAAAACTAAACAGAATGCTTTGTTTTAGTTTAAATTTAGAATGATGTTCTGGGGTTTGGCTAATTACATTTGCTTTTTCTTGCTTTAGGAGATGAGGATTTCTTGATAAATCTTGCCTTTTTCACGGAAACATTAGGGGGTTGTAAAATCAATGAGTGATGAATCAGATGCAATTAGTCTGGCTTTGGATCTTAACTGAAAGCTAATCAAACTTTAAATATGTATTTTGCATCTTGTTTGTGTTAATTCACTACTGCATTATGTATTGCTGCTAAAGACATTGTTGATTTTATACAGGAGGATGCCCAAGAGGAATTTGGCTGGAAGCTGGTTCATGGAGATGTGTTTAGACCTCCAAGGAAGGGAATGTTACTGTCTGTCTTTTTGGGACAAGGAACACAAATTTTCATTATGACATTTATTACTTTATGTGAGTAACTTCATTAAGGTGATGTGTTTGTAGTGTAATAGTAATAAGAAAGATGCAATATTATTAAACAAGTGTAGAAGCCTTCTTTTGGAAATTAAGTCCTTCCTTTAGTAAAATAAAATATTAATGCAATTCCATAAGGATAACTAGATAGCTTCAGTAATGCTGTTGTCAGCATTGTCATTGAAAACATTATGATATCTGGCTAATGCAGATTTTTCATGAATTCAGAAATCAAACTTTCTTCTTACAAGTTTATTTTTAAAAAACACAATTTTTCATGGTATAAATTATCCAAGGGTCCAGTAATGCAAGATGTAATCAAATCTTTAATGTTCTGGGTATGCTTTCTGTCCAATATGTTTGATGTGAGTCTGCAGCCATGCAGAAATAAGAGCAGGAGTGCAGGCCAGTGAAACAGCACTGACACAATGTTAAGATAATGAGAGCCTACCATAAATAGCTGTAAATGCATGTGATTACATAACCTATCACAAGATGGTGTTTTATTATTGGGTATCTGTAAAGTTTGTGACCATTCCTTTTCTTACTGTACAGTAGAGTTGGAAAGTACACTGATACTTATTACAAAAGAAGAATCTTCAAATTTTGTTCTCCATGTTTTATTCAGATTTTTTTTGTTTTTTCATAGAGAAGCTGCTTTCTTCCATTTATTGTATGATACTGTAAGATTACTAGAATTTTCTTCGTAGGCTTGTCTTTCAGTGTTAATCACAACTCTGTTTCTTGCGTAGCAATGATCATTTCCTGTGCAGTCAGTGTAGTAGTATAGGAAGAAATTGGTGACAAGAGAAGGCTCTTTTGTTGGATGGTGGCGTTTTATTTTTCAGCCCTTTGGCTATGAGAAATTTTCTATTTAAGAGTTGAGGTAGAAATAATGCTTCTGAATGAAACAGTGCCATTAGGGTTATGTTCCTGTGATGGGGATATGCAAGAGCTTATGCACTCAGCCTTCATTTAAACATGTGGTAGTGAAAGGGATAAACCTTCACAGTGACCTGTGTTAGAGGGGAATTTTGACATGTGTCCACAAGTAACTAAATCTTTTTGGTTCTTTAGTCCTAGCTTGCCTTGGTTTCCTTTCTCCTGCCAACCGTGGTGCTCTGATGACCTGTGCAGTTGTATTATGGGTCTTACTGGGAACTCCAGCTGGTTATGTGTCTGCTAGAATGTACAAGAGTAAGTATGTGCGTTTATTTAATGTGACACAACACATTAAATTCAGATTTGTTGGGCTGAATATAAACCTCCAGCTGGAGCTGGTGTCTCAGACAGCATATCTGCTTCTTGCTGCAATTCTGCAAAATGGTTGGAAAAAGTCTTGACCTTGAAATTGTTTTTACTTTTTCTCCTCAGCATTCAGAGGCGAGAAGTGGAAGACAAATGTCTTGCTTACAGCTCTGCTTTGCCCTGGGTTAGTATTGTTTCCCCTCATTCTTGCCTTTATTCTTAAGTATAAACTAATCTGAGGTGGGAAGGAGTTGGGGAAAAGCAAATTGTTATGATGCTTGTTTGTGTGATTCTGTTTATGGTACTCCCAAGTTGCTGTTCCTTTTGCTCATTGCCTATCTGTGAATATAAAGAAAAGTGAATTCTGAGGAGCTGGAGCCTGGTAGCCTAGAACACAGCTTCTTGGCATCTTGTTTTGTTGTCAGCTGTGGGGGTAGGAGGAATGGGGCAACTCTCTTGCAAGGCTGTGTCAGAGCCTTTGGCAATCACTGCACCAGAACATTGGGCACAGTGACGGGGTAATTCCAGTTTGGTACTGCAGACTTGATGTGTTCTAGGTAATTCTGGTTATAATCTTACATGAATGTAGATGGTGTCCAGTTTGGGATACGGCTGTAGTGCGTATCATACTGTGGCCAATACTGTCCTGCTTGGGAAGGGCAATAGCACTTGTTTTCTCATAGCTCTCATGACCTTTTGTGAGAATTAGGGGGGAGAGGAAGCCGAAACCAATTTCTTCTGCAAGTCTTCCATATTTCTTGGTTGCAACTTTGGCTACATGAAGTTATCCCTTGGCAAATGGCCTTGGCAAAAGTGGAAGAAAATATTATACATTTCTTAAGGTATTTCTTCCCCCCAAAAACCTCAGAATGAATAAAACATGTCTTGTCTTCCAGTGAAGCAGAATTTCATCAAATGAAAGGTAATGTATTCAATAACAACCAAGTGTAGTATTTCTATGAGAAATCTTACTTCTAAACAAAATGTGCTTCAATCTCCCTGCTGTCATTTAGATATTATCAGGAGAGAGAAGAAAATACATATCGATGGATGGAATACTGTGCTGATCATTTAAACTCCCAAATAAATTGAGTTTCATGGAGGAAGTAAAATGTCTGGGGCTGGAAGAATATGAACAGATGTCTTGATTATGCTGTGCTAGTTCAGTGAATTTGCATAATATCATCAACAGCCCAAGGCCTGTGTAATCTCAGTAGACTGATGGGAGTTCATATTTGCAGTATTTTTTCTAACTGTGGAGGGGGGTAAGTGAGGTCTGTGTTACGAGCCTGGGTAGATGATTAAGATTAGAAAGACTTCTAAAATGGATTTGATTTTTATTTTTTGTTCAACAAGATACATACACCAGGGGTCGCTTGGGTGTGCTTATTGAACAACTCTGTTCCCCCAAACAGTTTTGGCAAGTGTCAGGCCTCTCCTAGGAATAAAAGGAGTCTGTCTATTGCTCTAATCCTTCCTCCTTCCTTTTTAAATTAAATACAGTGGAAGGATGCATGTTCACTTCAGGGCAGCTTAAATTCTGCCTCAGGAACACTTTTTTAACAAAACCCAGACAATGGTGCACTTTGCAGGGACCCTTCTAGAGGCTGAATTTTCTTTGGTGTATCTTTGAATCCAGGAATAATGGCAATTCACACAAGCTTTTATTTTATATGGGGGTCATTTGCAGAAGGAACGTTCTGCTTTGTTTTCAAAATGGGATGTTGGAAATCTTCATCACATGTCTCTGAGTTGTTTTCTAGTGTTGGTCCAGGATGTTTAGAAAATGAGGCAGATGTGTTTAACAAGGGAGGGAAGAATAGGTCTGGAGACATGTCATGACTGATGCAGTATTTAAATAAATTCTCCAGAGGTGTGGGCCATTTAATATGTGTAACTCCATGCTTATACAAATATTTCTGTTGCAGGGCAGAGCCCTCTTTAATCCCCCCTTTCCCCTTGTGACACAAATTGCAGCAGCACATTACGTTTGTTGTGAGAGTGCTGTGGGGCTTCCTAAATAGGAGCTTTTGCTATACCTGTATTTATACAGAAGGAATTTACTGTTTATAAAGGACCTAAATAAAGGAAATATTTCTGGTAGTAATAGGAAAGGTGGTTCAGAAAAGGAGTTTTTAAACTTATTCTATATTTTTCCGTTCTTTGTATAAAGTTTTTCAATGGAATGTTTCTGTCACTTTTTGATATTACATGCAGAGTCTTTATTTAAATAATGGTTTTGTCATAGGTGCCTACATTACAAGTGTTGGATGGTGCAGGCATTTTTACTTTAACTGCACCAGTGGTGAAAAGAACTAGGGACTGTTGGGAAATTGGAGAATTGAAAGAAGCTACATTTACTTTACCTGATTTACATTTTTGAATGCTAAGTGATACGTATTCTTTCCTGAATATTTTAATACCTTTTCTGATTTTATTTTTCAGGATTGTCTTTGCTGATTTCTTCATTATGAATCTCATTCTGTGGGTGAAAGGCTCCTCAGCTGCCATTCCTTTTGGCACTTTGGTTGCTATCCTTGCTATGTGGTTTGGAATTTCAGTCCCATTAACCTTTGTTGGTGCCTATTTTGGCTTCAAAGAGAAGGTAGGGCCATTTGAATATGGATTTGAAATACACCTTGTCCTCTGTAATTGAGCCTTTGAATCTCTAAGCAGGAGTTCTAGACAGGATCTGGTTGGATTGAAACATCTATGGTCCCATGATTGTAAAATAGCGTTTTACTTTGTCACGATTTTGAAACTGAGTGTATATTTGTAATGTCACACCAAAGAGTTTTTTTCTGTCCATTCACTAGAATCAGGTTTTAATTATGTTCTTGGAGGTCTTACATACTTGAAGCTTTTGTGCTTCAGCAATACCTCGGCAGTATTGCTGAGTTTCAAAGTAGCGCTTCAGAGGGGCTTCAGTTTTGTACTTCACTATTTGAGGTAATGCCAGATGACTAAGAGAAAGGTGATGTTATTGGATTTTTGAAATTTTATTTTGTTTTTAATTAAGGACTGAACAGATTTATTTCCTTTGTGTTCTGCCTGCTTGCTGGCCAATAGTTGAAATGTCTAAAGCAAATGTGCTTTTTCCTGATGATGGACATCAAGTTTGTAGGTTTTTTGTTTGATAACTTGTGATAGCTTGAATGAAAATATATTTATCAAATTTTTAGATGCTAATATTAGGGGAAAAGTAATCTTATTTATGATGTAATAATTGATTTTTAAATGTCTATTATTTTTTTCTGCAGCCTATTGCACATCCAGTGCGTACAAACCAGATTCCTCGCCAAATTCCAGAGCAGTCATTTTTCACAAAACCATTGCCTGGTATCATCATGGGTGGTATCTTACCCTTTGGCTGTATTTTTATTCAACTTTTTTTTATTCTGAATAGCATTTGGTGAGTATCACTTTTTTTTTTTTCTGTCTAGTTATATGGGTTTGATAATACAGACAGTGAGTTTGAGCAGCCTGAATCAACTAATATAAGGACTTATATAACCAATTTTAAAAATTTTCGATGATTTTACAGATTTTTATGGAACTTCCAGAGTCTTTATATTTATTTCTGTGCTTAGTGCTTGGAAAACTAATTCTTCTTAATGACAACTTCACAGTATGATACTGAAGTTGTGTTGCCTTGTTGTATCTTCCTAGCCCTAAACAGAGCAAATGTGGTTTCATGCAGTTGTGGTCAGGCAGAGCCTAATCCATTGTGAAACTGTATTATGGTTTATGAAACTAATGTGATCAAGCAGTTGCAGCTGTTAGATCAGAATCAGGTCAAGATCTTGGGATTCCATGTTCTGCTAAAGAAGAACTTCCCTCCGCATGAGCAATCCACTCCACTCCTAAATCTTGTCAAAACTTAATCAAGCAGTGCATGAAAAATTAAACCAGTACAATCTTTCATAACTTTCAGAATGTAAACATGAAATGTGTAATATGGTGTTGTTCAATGGGAGATATTATCCTGAAGGTGCCATGTTTTATGGTGTCATCTGTGTAGGTTGAGAGATCCTACAGAACAGTTTTCAAAATTAGTTCTTACATGCAAATATATTAGTTTACCTCTTCATATCAGTTCTCAAAAAAGTAGAAACCATGTAACGTGGCTGTGCTGGAAAATATCATCAGCTGAAAACCAGGTATATTACAGACTTTTGTAGTAGAAATTAGCAAATTCTTAAGTAGTTTCTTATCATTTGTCCTACAGAAGGGAAGCATGTAGGGAATATGCAACTAATACTCCCTCTGTCAATTCCTGTACTGCAGTAATTGTCAGCTTCACTCAATAAAGTTAATTTGATTACTTCCCTTATCTGAAAGACACCAGATTTAAAGTAAATGAACATATTTCCCTGGTATTTATTTTTGTGGGTGATTTTGTTTGGTTAGGACTTGGGTTCAAGTCAGCCTTGGTCTGAGGATAGACTGGGAGTGGAGGAACATCTGGTTGGATGTAGCGAGGAGATGCAGAGACACCTGGAAAACTTAGCTGTCATAGCAGGAAGGAAGTTGATATTGGAACTAGGGAAGAGCACAGGTGATGCAGGAGTTGGGGAAGCTAAAGATCTTCCCAACAGAGAGACCTGAAGTGATAAACATCTCTGGTGGAAATTGCCTGTAACTGTTTTCTGTGAAAGTTCATATGCTATTTTCAGGTATAATTGAAGATTTTGTTGATATGTAAAGCAGTGGTTTTATTGCTGTTAGCTTAAATAAATATAGAGTTTATTTACAGAGTACATTCAGGTAAAGAAAACTTTTTATGAATTAGCCAGTAGTGGTATAGTTGCTGCAGTGGTGTGGGTTTTTTGGGTTTGTTGGTTTGGATTATTTTGGGTTTTTGGTTGATGCAGCATGTGGTAATGTGACATTGTGAATTAACTCAGAACTTCAACCAAAAATGAGACTCATGGTTTTATGTTTTTAATTTTAGGTCTCATCAGATGTATTACATGTTTGGATTCCTGTTCCTAGTTTTTATAATTCTTCTAATTACATGTTCGGAAGCTACAGTTTTGCTGTGCTACTTCCATCTATGTGCAGAGGTAAAAGTTAAAGTTCTGGTGTAGATACCACTTTTAAGTGGAAGATGTTAGAAATAGAGATGAGGTATTCACATACACTGTGAATGCTGGACACTATGAACTGACTGCATTTTCAACCTTGGCATGCCTTTCTTAGCCACACTTCTGAAATGTGCCTTTTGTTTGAAAATCTGCTGCTGGCAACAGATAAGCAAAAATAAATAGCCTTGATCTTAGAGTAATTTCATGTTCTTAGTGGAAGCAACACTGTTGACTTTGAAGAAAAAAAATATCTACATGCCATGTTGGTATTTTTCTGAGCTAAATTTTGCAGAATTAAATGTGTTTCATAAGACAGTGTTATTTTTTCACCATCTTATCTATATTCCATTTCCTACATGATGATTCTTGGTGAATGGTTTGTTGTTTCTTTCAGGATTATCACTGGTGGTGGAGGTCGTTCTTGACCAGCAGCTTTACAGCCGTTTATCTGTTTATCTATGCAGTCCATTACTTCTTCTCCAAACTCCAGATAACAGGAACTGCCAGCACCATTTTATATTTTGGTTACACAATGATCATGGTATTGATTTTTTTCCTTTTCACAGGTAGGTACAGTGTTCAAACTAAAATTAATATAGAGGGTTCTGGTTTTGAAATGAGAACTATCAGGTGAAATCTAGACCACATGAAACATTAAATATAATTTATGACTCTTTAGGCGGTGTTACTTATATGGTTTGTGACACACACATATCACAGTAAGATATTTTTTACATTTTCTTTGTAACTTGAAATTACATTTATTTATAGTATAATTAATTTTCCTTTACTGAATATTATATTAGCAGTGAGTTCAAACCATTATATTTTCAAAGTACTGTTCTTGTTCACTTTGATATTGAATCTTAAGTTGACTCTGGATGTCATAATTGGTTCTAGAAGTTCTGTAGTAAGAGATAATTGCACTCTGCATAGGGAGTATAAAAGATATTTTCAGTTTTCACTATCAACAAGTGAAGGAGGTTGATGCTGGGGAAAAACTGAATGTTGACAAGATAGTTGTAGTACTGTTAGAGTTGTCTCACCTGCTCATTGAGCACCACTTCATAGTGATGGAAATGTACCTTAACTGGAGGAACCTATTTGAAATATAATTCTCCAGTGCTGTACAATTTTTGTGATGTTACTCATGCAGCCTAAGTGTTTTCTACAGGATTACTCTAATGTTCATAATCACTTGACTGAAACTACAATTTCAAGGTTGATTTGATGAGAAAGCTATGCCAAATTTACCATGTATTAGTGAAATAAGAAGCTCTTTGAAGGGTACTGGCCCTGAAAAATAGCCAGGAGTGTTTTATCGTGGTGTTCATCATACTGCTGCTGTTGCATATGTAGATTTAACACATGAAGTCAGATCTTTTAGGTGTTGCTGCTTGGTATCATGAAATACCACAATGACAGAACTAGAGAAAATGCTTGTTCATATATGATGGGCTGTTCATAAAAACAGCCTTGATAGTCACTCCAAAGATTTGTAGTAGAGGATTTCTGTGTGGATGGTATGATAGTTTGTATTGTTACTTTTTAACTTCTGCCTGTTTGTTGAAAGCTGCTGTGATTACTTCGTGAAATACATCACTGTTAAGTGCAGTTAAATGCAGTTAAAAAAGAGTGGCTAAAACAGCTAATGAAAATAAATCTTAGCATCAGACTTCAAGTTTGTCAGTGTAGCAGTGAGAAGGACCTCTTTCATCTTTGTTTCTTCTACTACTGATTGACACAAACCAAAAAAACCCACCATAATAAAGTGAAGAAGATTACTGTATGTGTTTGAACAAAGCAGTTAAGCTGTAGAAATGTATTAAGCAACAGAAATTGGTACTTATTGCTAGATTGTTGTTCTTTAGAAATGTGTCTCTTCTAAGAAGGACAAAAAAAGTTCTAAAAAGAAGCAGGGGAAAAGAAAGGAGGATTTAATTTTTCTATTTTTTAATTATTAGAAGGCAAACATGGAAGTTTGCATATTGCCAGTTAAACCTCTGCTTAAATCCTGGTGAAACAGACAAACTCCATATGACTTCTATAATATATATCTGTCTATATTTTAAAAAAACCAACCCAAAAACTATAGTCTAAAATGTTTTAATTACTTTTAAACTAAACCAATATGTTAATATGTGTCTTGGTTCTAACATGGTTAGTTGCTATCCTGCCAATTTCAATTTCATTTACAAGATGCAAATTGGTAGAATTAAAAATATCCTTTTCACATACAAAATGATAATTGAAATTGTCGTGGCAGCTGCTGAAATGGTATTAAAAGCTTCAGATATGCTGATCCTGGAGTTCTTGATGTGAAGGCCAGTGAGGCCCCAGAAGTACAATAATAAACTGTTCTGCTGTTATTTTTGCAGCGTTGTCTTTTTCTTTTGAAAAAAACCCACAATGGTGTTCACTATGCTGCATTTGTAGCTCATGAGGAAAGCTACTACATAGTCCCCTTATTTTTTACATGTAATAGAAAATGTAGTCACTAGAAAGCTAACGGTTATAACAGATAAACAGAGTGCTTAATAAATCCTTGCTAATGTAAAATGCTGTGATAACTTGCTTTTCCGTATTCAGTTTGGTGATAGATTTTTGGGCCTGAAATGTAAGCTGTTCTAGACAGATGGCACAAGCAGAAGATACCTAACTTTGCTTTGTTTTGTAAAATTTCTGTAATAGCTCTTGTTTTAGAAAATAAAGGTTCAGTCCTTCACAGTTTCTGGAGGTGAGGGAGTTTGCTAATGTAATTTTACACACTGTCTGCATTAATAGTGTTCCCAAAATGGGACCTTGTTCTGTTCCGCTTTAGCTAGCACTAAGTATTTTGGTGTTCCCTGTTCTTGCCTATTAGATCTCAGCAGCTGTGACAGAAATATAAAGGGCAATACCTCCTCCATGGCAATGCGTTGTGTTACCCTGGGCATTACAAAAGGGATCATAATGAATAAGTAAATAGGAACTGAGTGCTGGTATGGCAACACTGAGAGTAATATAATCTAACCAGTGAAATCTAAAATTAGTGTGCACACCCAAACCAGACAATTTGATTTTAATGTACAAAGTGCAGCTAATCTTTCAAGAAATAACAAGTGTGGTTGGATGGGGATAGCTACATGATTACATGCATTTTATTCGAGGAGACGAAAAAATGCTGAACATAGTCAAAGCATGTTTCTTTACAGTGACCTCTATTTTTGAACATCATTTTCACTTGTGAGTTAATGCCATTTTCAAAATTGAGTTTTGATCTTCTGGGTAGATTGTGTTTAGAATCCAAGATTCTGAAGCACCCACCACTGTGCAGTGATTGAAACCAGTATGATACAGAGAGCTTTTAAGGTACATGAGAAGTATCAGCCAAGTGCAGGGTGCTTTTCTATTTGCTTTCTTACAATCTGCTCGTGCCTTGAATTCTTTTTTCTTCATTAAACAATAAAGCTAGAAGAGATGAGTAGAGTAGAAGAGTCTGCTTAATGTGTTTTGACATTATGCTGTGCAATAATCCTTGTTTTTAATTTTGCATTTAAACTGATTTACTAATAACTTTCCCTTGCTCAGATAAGTGCTGGCTTTGTGTTTAACATCTTGTTTCTGTGCATCAGAAAGTGGTAGTATATATATTGCAGACCAGAGTATTCAGCAGAATATAAAGCTGAGGAGAAGACGATCAAAAAACAACTGAGATGTCAGTGTCTCCCCACTAAGTATAAATGGATTTTTGGACATATCTTGCTTCTTGGCTAAAGAAATGTCTTGTCATCGTCGCATCTGGGTTCTTGAGTTTTAAATGACTCCTGCAAACGATGTTTTAGCTCTACCTCCCTAGAATGATCAATGATGTCCAGCAAGCTGCTGAGCACTGGGATAGCATCACTCTCCTAGACGAGTAGGGATTATTTAAAAAGGTAGAATCTCAAAATATGCAGGTCACCCACTTAAGGGAAAAATAAAGACCTGTTCCACAACAGTGAGTTCCTCAATGCAGACCAGTCGGGTGCCTTTTCATTCAGCTTAAACTGGTGAGTGGTTCGGATTTGTTAAAGTAAACTCTAGCCAAGAAACTAATTTGTTATATTGGATTAAAGTAAACAAACAGATTTTACAGGCTCATTGGAGAAATTGGTGTTAAACTTGGTTCTGGGTCATTTGATAGAGATGTGCATGTGAAAGCTGTAAAAACCCTAAAATGTAAAGGAGTTTAGACCAATCAGAAAATAATTGTAATGGTCTCAATTCTTTCACCTGTTGGGGTATTTTCTTTATTTGTTTCAGGGTTTAGGTTTTTCCCATAGGTGTTTGTTAGTTTGTTGCTTTGTTGGAGTCTTTTTTGTTGTTGTGGGTTGTTTTGTTTTGTTTTTTTTTTAAGGTATTTAGTGTTAGAATTTTTTTTTTTACAGCTTTACCAAAACCAGCTTTGGGTATCTGTTCTCTGCTATGTTGTGTTCATTGATGTCTATCAGAGAAGCCTGAGCTGCAGAGGTGGGCTTCTTGTTGGTAGTGCTTCAAAACTTGGGTTTCAGTTTGAATGTGTTTTGAAAGAGACAAATAAATGCAAGATCCTGGTGTGGTCTTACCTAAACCTTACCTAAATAGTCTTTCTGTTCTAATGATAGGCTCATTTTAATAAAGGATGATTCTAATTTTGGTGCAAGATGAGCTTAGAAAAATGCTCTAGATTGAAGTGCTATGTATGCTCTTCAAGAAAATACATTTAGAGCCACGCAATATGATACGGCAAGGTTGGATTTTAACTAGTGCAACTAATAATAGCAGTTTTACTGGGTAGAGGTACAGGTGTGGGAAACAGTGTGCAGTTATCTGTGTTTTAAGATCAGCTGTAGTCAAAATAGTTAAAAGGAGGATCTGAGAATCTGTGATACTTGTCAGTACCAGCCTAAAGATCCAGGATGAAGTGCTGTACACTATAAAGTGCTAAAATCTGCAACAAGTGACAAATTGGTGAAATGGGCTAAAACTTAAAAAATGTAGAAAACATTGTGGTTAGAATTTTCAAACAAGCCACACTAGTTCAGAACTATTTTTCTTCCCTAGTTATTACTCATTTGCAGACCCCTTTGATGGGGATGTTTATTCCTATATAGGAAATCAGAAGCTTTTTGACTGGTTTACCTTTTGTGGGCTGTGATTAATTAACACTCCTAAATCTGCAGCTGGATTTTCAACCTAGTTGAAAACCAGTTTTCAAACTAGCTCGTGCCAGCATCTTTAAACCATTCTGATACTTGAGCATCATGTGGCTGTTTAGGCTGTTTACATTTGACAGATACTGGGGTCCTTAGTTTGATGTTCTTTGTTTGAAGTTTCTGGTCCTTAGAGCTATCCGCATATGGAGTTTGTAGGATATATTTGTTCATGAGAGGGAAGAAGAAATGGCAATGCTGGTAAGCCCCAATTATTGCTGTAGAGGTAACAACAGAAGGAATCTGTGCTCACCAAAGAAGATTCTGACTACCTAAGGCTGCGTCTTGGTGATGAGTGTTGCCTTTCTCTCCCGAGTTCATGATTCAGATCTGGTATCTGACAAACATTACCACTTAAAAACAGTATCTTACTCTGCTTCCAGTACATTGAGTGTACTTGGTCTGTGATCTGCTAAAAACCTTTTTTTTTAGGAGAGGGAGTTGAAAATCAATGTTACCAAAGCCTGTGAAAATCTGTTTATACACGAAATTCTTGTTCACAGTTTGAAGTCTTTGAGTTCTGTTATGGCTGAGGCAATGTTTTATAGAAAACTGATATATTACAAAGATTCAGAAAAACAAGGATTGAAGGACAATACATTGCTTTAGAGTGTGTTCTTATATGAAGTTGTAGCATGCTCAGAAAACTATGGTAGCTCTTATTCTTGTGACTGTTGTACATTTTTGTTAATACAATTTTGTTCAAGAACAGCAGATAATTTTTAAATGTACTTCATCTGTTAAACATTTGGAAGAAACTGCTTTCAAAGCCATAAAAGGCGCAGAGTGGGCTATTTCATAAAAACAACCCGGAAGCAGAGGCTGAGAACCATTATTAGGACAAAACCGTGAGAGTAAGGCTTAGAGTAACAATGCTTGTGTTGGAGTATTTGACACAGTAGGAAGGAGTGAGAATTGACCATGAACTGCAAAGACTTAGTGGTGTCAAGCCTACGAAGAAATTACATTCCTTGTGTGGTTGGTGTCTGATCTCCTTATCAACAACCATAAATCTGCTGTCTCCTACTGTTTCAGAGGATGATAACTGCAAATTTGGAGGGAAAGGGTCATCTGTGGCATATAATAATAGTCTGTCAAAAAGCCTTTAAGTGCAAATATACATGGTAGCATGAGGAATTGTCATAGAGATAATAAGCATCCCAAGATGGGTTCCTTCCTTGGGAAATGTGAATGTGGTCTGAAATGTAACTCATATAAAAAACCCAAATGCTTAATAAAGAATCTTCTAGTTATTACGTCAGTCACAATAGTGAAAAAGATTGCAGCTAATGTTAAACATGGGCTATATAGAAAAGGATAATATAAAACTGGAGGAGCTGAGTACGTGATCTTGCGAATGCCTGCAGCAGAGCTGGGAAGGACTATCCCAGGGCTGTCACGTAGCTGTGTTTTTGAGAGGGAATTCAGTGCGATTGAGATCTTTCCTTTTTTTAGCTGTTAAGGCTTAACATACCTGTGGCAGTTTACAACTAGGTAAAAGTGTGAGGAGCAGTGCATTGCTTCCTTTAGAGGCTGAAGACTAAATTATTTGACTGGGACTCTGTCTCCTGGCATATGAACTTCTTAAAGTAATTTAAAAGTAAATGTGATGGACAGCATCTTTGGAGTTTCCCCATAATAGTAACTGTGGGTGAAAACCACAAATTTGTTCATCAGCTTAAAAATAGAAGATTGGTGTATGCTAATCTCATTCAGTGTTTTGGTTTGTCACTGCTGCTTTCACTTGCTGCTTGTTTCCAGCTGCTGTAGCACTCAGAGCATTCCTTTGCCCAAAGGAAGTAACAGGATATATAGAAGAAATTTCTGTTCTGGAGAATAAATAGAGCACAATAAATATAAAACTGGGACAGGTGAATTTTTCCAAGGCCTTGTTACATGTCATAATTCATAGGTGGGTAGCAGTGAAGTATTGCAGACCTAAAAATACCAGGTAGGGGCTAACCTAGTGTGTGTATAAAAGTCAATTTCTGAACTGGTGCTTGTGTCCCTGCTCATGGTGGTGGCAGCATGGTCATTGGTGGCTTAAATGTATGTGAAGCAGCCTGGTCCCTAAAAGTTGTCTTTGATCTAAATCAATAACCTCTCCTGGGGATGAATGTGTGTTGTTAAATTTAAGAAGTGCAGTTTTTCTGGGTAGTTAGCTGGATTACAATGTTATATTCTATCCTGCTGGGAAGTACTTGTTAGATTTCTCTCTCAGAGCAAATTATAAGATAAACTAACCATTTTCACTTTCTCCTTTCAGGGACTATTGGATTTTTTGCCTGCTTTTGGTTCGTAAGTAAGATTTACAGTGTTGTGAAGGTGGACTGAAAAGCTTCAAAGTGTCTTTTGAACATACCTCCCTTGCTGTTTGATAATTTTTACCATGTATTGAAAAACATCCTGTGTAATTATTCTAATTTGTAAAAGCAAAAGACCAGACCACAGCATAAAATACAGATTTTTATGGAAGGAAACTACACCATTGGCATTTTAATATAAACAAAAATGTTTACATCAGTATAATCATTGAACCTGGTAATTACAGTAATTCAAACATTATATCCAAAATTAGATTTAGGACAAATAAGAATTCTGTCAACTAGTTTATTTGGAAAATTGAGTGCATTATACAGTCCTCCAGCTGAATTTCCTTGTGACTAGGGGTTGGTTTTTTTGTTACCTCTTTTGATTACCATTTATATACCATGAAAGTCTAGGACTGTCAAGTAAATCTATGTAAAATGTGAATTTTTTTTAACTTAACTATGATTGTACATATTATCTTGCACCTTCTTTACAACTAGGTATCTTCTTACAAATGTACATGCATTTAGTGTAATGTAGACTTTATTAAAAGTATCGACACTGGTTTTTGTTCAAATAAAACTGCACAATGCCAGCTGATGTGTTTCCTTTCTTGTTTATTAAGTCTTCACTATTTGGACACAGATTATATTAGGCTGACCAGTTGATCGTCTTTGAATTTTATATTGTTTATAAGCAGTTTGATTGTGGCTTTGGCTGCAGATTGTGCAAGGGCTGGTGGGTCATTTGAATCCATGGCTGTAGGATGGGCAGGGGCTTCTGGACCTGTGCATCAGCTCTGTGCTTTGTCCTACTTACTCCAAATATTTTTTTGTTGGGCAAACCATTACTTTCTGTCAAAGATTAACCCCCTTTTTCTTCTTGTAGCCATCTGAAACATATGTCTCCTTGTTCTTCATTCTGTGAAGATTGATTGAGCTTCTTGGGAAGTTTAGACGTTAATCTAGTGGGCTTTGAGAATGGGTGTTTCATAAAGGTGAAGCCTTTTTCCTGCTCTGCAGAGCTTGTGCTTAAATGCTGAATTACATGAGATGGAGTATCTTAACAGCCTCTTCAGCTATAAGATTGCAGGGATTCTTCTCTCAGGAATGTCAAGGTTTTAAAGAGGCTCCCCAAAATCTTGAATTGCCCTAGAAGCTGAGCAGAGTCATTGCAGACGTAATTCCAATGGCTGTGTTGCAGATGCTTTTGGAGATGAGTAGGGGGATGTTCACTCAGATTAATGGGTAAAATACTCAAAGCTTATTAAGTGGCATATGGAAACATTCATCATTGGAAGCTACTTTTCAGCACCTAAACCCACAATTTAACAAGACAGAAAATGTCTATATCTTTTCATAGGCATATAAACACCAGGTAACTGCAGTTAATGTTTATTATCCTTTCCAAAATGTAATCTTTAGTATGAGGATTTCAAGTCGTCTCACCTCTGTGTGTTGTTGTTCCTACAACTGTCCCAAATGTTGGGACAGATCACCTGGCTAACACAGGATGACTGCCAGGCCACATCTCTTGAGCAGTGCCTGTGGCATAAAAATGAAGATTTACACAACTTAAAAAGCGTCAAGCATTAGTGTAGCAGGAGGAGCTGGCTACAGTAAAGATAGTTTCCAATAACGTTCTGATATGCCCTCGATGGCGATTTGGCCTTGCAAATACTTTCCCCTCCTACCAACAAAATCTCCATTTCCCATCTGTTGCCTCCCAGAGGTGGAAAACAGCAGTATTACCATTAGTGAAATCAGGTTGTGGTTGGTTATCAGCTGGTTCAAGAGCACCATTCACTCTGTTAGAGATTTCATACTCTTGAAATTGGTGCTGCTCTGTTTATATACGTCCTTCCTATTAAATCTTTTATTTATAGTTTTGAGGGGATTTTATTGGATACGTAAAAGCAGTTTCATGCAACAATTTTTTTTAAAATTTTACGTATTCAAAGGGAAATGAATTCGTGAGAGAATTTGGAGCTACAATTGCCATAAACTCCCAGCAGGAAATTTTGCCAGATTAATAAATACGCATTTCAAAGAGGCAAAGTGAAATGGGTTGTAAAATTGTATTTATGGTGCTTTTATTGTGACTACTACTGAGCTAAAACAGAGAAAGTGGGTTGAACAGGTTTCTGAAGCTTGCCAGTAGTCCAGAGCCAGTGCTATGAAGTAAAATCGGTTGTTCTCAAGCTGTTATCAGAGAATTTTTGTGTGTGAGAGAGATTTGCTACTGCTGCTGCACTCTCCCTGCCAAAGAGACAACCACCCCTTTTGCCTCCTGAGGTCCTCTACATTGAAATACTTTTGCTGTCCCCAGATCTAAGATTCATTCTGTTTTGTAGAGAATCTGAATGTATGCCCTCAGATAATTTTCTGGCATCTTTTTTTGACCACAGAAAAGGTGCCTGCTGTCTTTTGGTTTTGTGCTTACAGAGGAAGCCCCTTGGTTGTCAGTTAAATACAAATGGTTCTGAGCCCATATCATTTAGAGCTGGAGTAAGCCCTAGCCAGAAAATAATAGACAAACTTCTTAGTTTTAATTTTATTGAGCACAGAATGGGCTGTAATAATGTGATTTTTCTGGTGATTCTCAGCACTCTTTGGGAGGTTTTCAGCCATGGTTAAAGATCTTGTCCACTCTGCATTGAGTCAGTGATGGGTTTTGAAGATGAGATGGTCATTATGGGGATGTGAATGTTTTGAGTACTTAGTTACCAGCAACTGGTGCCTTGATATCTAATCTGTTTCATATTAATTTATGAATTAGAGTTGTCACATGGAAATAACCATTCGTCATCTACTCTTGTGAGAACAGGCTTAGCAAAGCATTCCCTACATTGCTTTTGTGATGCTCTCAGTAACAGAAGAGGTAAAGCAGCTCCAGTGTGAGACTCTCCTGTTAATAACCACCCAAATCCCAGCAGACTTTGTAGAAATGTCATGTTTGTCATATTTTAAGTAAAACTTGGCAAGTTACAACAGAACCTGAAAAGAAGGGGGGATTTCAATGCTGATGTTTTACATTTCATTCCACTTGCTTGAACAGTGTTGAAAAACAACAAGCATCGTTCTTTCTCAGTGGAAATGCCAAGAAGATGCAGATGTGCAGCAATGAGGGGAGTTGGGGTGGTGTGTACATGGGATCCATGCCTACACCTGTATGAAGGTCCCTGAGGACTATGAATGGTGCAGCTCTGGGGGAGCTGGGAACGTGTGGCACATTCGTGACAAGGCGTGATGGAAGGTTGTTTAAGGAACAGCAGTAAGCTTGGCTTCAGTGTCCTGCTGCTGTTCTTATACCAGTTGTGCTTTTGCTTGATTCCAAGCTCATGTTTAAAATTTGTCTCCCATACCAATAGCTGGAATGTTTACAGAGATCTGTGTCAAAGGACTGGGAGAGAGGAAGTCTAAACCAAATTTACCTGTAGTTAAATGCAAATGTAGACATGGGATCTCTTCTGGAACCCCAGGGTAAGATCTTTAACAGCACTCACCATGTGAAGGTCCAGCAGTGAAAATCACACATTAAAAAAAGAATATTTAGGCATTTTTCAGCATAAGAATTGGGTCTAAATGCAATGACTGCTGAAGTGAATGGTCACAAACTGCAAGAGAAGGGTGATTCTTGGATGCTTGGTGTCCTCCATAGTCTTACACCAGATGTTCAGCTGTCCAGACCTATTCCCATGAGCTCATTATTTATTCCCATTAAATCTAATGGAAATGGAGCTATAAATTTCAGCACGGGTGTTGCTGTTTCTCTGCTGAGTGTAATATCACTTAGTGTTTTCACTTGCAAAGCAGGACTGAAATCACAGCATTTCTACAAGACAGCCGCTCGTGCTTCCAGGCTTAAGAATGGAGAGATGAAGATGCTGTACTCTTCACCTGCAACTATGACTTATCTAAGTCATAAAATAATCTAAATCTTAAAATAGCATCACCTAAACTTACATTGTGGAGATGAGTTATTTCAATATTTCTATTTTTTATTAGCTAGGAACTGTGTGCACTACGTTATTTTTAGAAAATATGTTTAGAGCAGTGTGGGTGGATTTGGGTTCTGTGGCCTCCATTTTCCCTTTCAGTTTCATGCCCTGAGAAGAGCTCCTTTTGCCAGAGAAATGTGAGAAAGAGGGTTTGACTTCACTTCCCAGAGCTCTCCAGTGCACTGCTGCAGGAACCAAGGCCAGAACAGCTCCTGGAGAGCACAGCCCCTGCAGCTGTTGGAGGCCTTGTGTACAGGAAAAGAGGTCAAACTGTTTTGGCTTTTTCATAAAGGCTAAAGTCATCGTTTGCCCACAGTGTCATTTCCTTGTGGAGAATGGACTTTTTTATGGCAAAAATGGTGAAAAAGCTTAACAACAGTCTAGGCTTTCCCTGAGATAATAACCAGCAATGCAGCTCTACTGAAGACACAGTTCTAAAAGCAGGATGGATTTCTTTCATGTTCTGGTGGGATACTATAGCCCCCTACCAAAAACTTCAGGTCAGGGTCACCATCTATTTTGGTATCCAAAGTAGCTACAGTTCAGGACTTTACAGTTTGGTACTTCATATTCCTAATCTTGATGCCTCTGAGTTACAGGCTACACCCGCTAATTAGCTTTGTTCATACAAATAGGGAGCCCTCAGACTTTCTGTGAAGTTATTAGTGCCAGGATTTTATAGATAACATTAGTGTATGTGGAGTTTACCCAAGCTAATTTATGTTCTATTTGCAATTCGGGGAAAGCTCTTAGATGTTTGACATCATAAACCAGTAAAACTGGGAGATTTATTACAGGGACAGAGAGAACAGAGCCCTTGAGCTGCTTTGTTTATCACAAAAAGTTGGGTTAATGACAGGCACATGTGTCTCCCATATTTTCTGGGTTTGTTTCCCTCCAGCTCCTTGACGAGCTCACCAATAGATGAAAAGCCCTGGGAGCCCTGGAAAAAGTGTTCTGGAGTCTATGGGAGAAGAATTACATTTGTATGTCCAGAGGATGTTTATCTGCCTCTGTTAAAAGAGACAATATGCAACTGAGCTCTTGATGAGGCTCCAACTTCTAGTGAAAGGCAATACAGGAAATCCCAGTGGGTGGGATCGAGCATTGACACTCCTGGACTGCACTGGAGCTCTCAGTCAGATGTCAGCATCTCAGAAATGCTCATCCCAAAGGATAAAGAGATAAGTAAAAAGAGATAAACTAAAGAAACTGTTTAGAGGGCAGCCAGGAATGGCTGTGCAGGGAAAGCTGAAGCTTGGTGACTCACATCAGAGCCCAGCAGGTGGGAGTGACAGGCCAGGGCCTGGCCAGTGGGATGGACCTGGGGAGGGCAGCCCAGAGCTGGGTGTCGTAGCTGTCTTGGTTGGCTCAATAAGATATTCCCTCTGCCTAGAGGGAGAGAGAGCTTTTCCCACCACTGTCCTGAGATGCTCGTGGCTGTCACAGCCCTGCCTCTTCCCTAGGGGGTTTCTACAATACCAATGTGAGTAACGTAGGCATTTTGGGAGGGGTTGTAGGAAAACACTGTCACTTTGGAAATGAGGTGACCAGCAGAAAGTGGTTTTCCCAAACTGGCAGGTGCTGCTCATGCCTTTAATTTGGACAGGCTGGGCATACACTTGGAGTTAGACTTTATCCTGGTTAAGAGACAATCTGTCAGACTGGAAGGGGCCAAAGTGCGGTTTTCCCTGCAGGGAAAATGGGGTACTTTTTCCAACAAATTTCCTACTGTTGCTGGCGCTGGGTGTCTCAGCACGATCTCCATCCTGCCTTCTATAGCTACTCTTTCTAAACCAGTCATCCATATGCCACGGACACGTGGGACGCAGCAAGTAGATGTTTTCTGATTCTCCCAGGCAGCAGCAGGAGAGCCCCTCTGGGTTTCTTAGTGGCAGCGGTCTGTGAGCAGAAAGAGAAGAACTGTTAACTCTGTAAGGCTCCTGTGATGTTCAAACGGGGAAGAAAATGACTGCATCTGTCCAGGCATCCCGCTGGCAGGAGCGCGGATGGGATGGCAGTGGGGAGCTCCCTGCCAGACTCAGGGAAGTGGGGTCATACAAGTGGTTGCGATTCCTCGGGCTCCACACAGCCTCAGCTGGCTTCCGGCTTCCTCCTGTCTCTTCTCTCCAAACACCTCCTTTGGAGGCTGCATCAGCAGGGAAGCTTTGGTTAAAAGGAAGAAAATAAAAAGGCAGATGCTTTATCCAAAACAACTGCCCATCAACCTCTGTGCACAGCAGGGTGAGCTTGTGCTGTGGGAAGAAGTCTTGTGAGGGTTGGGGAAGCTGAAGCAGAGGTAAAGGAAAAGCACGTAAAATAGTCTAGCACATACCTCAGGAGGCTGTATGGGCAGCTTCCTGCAGGACAGGCTGGGGAGATCCACTAGCTCCAGCATCAGTGGGAAAGGAGGGAGCTAGGTGCACTGGTGTTGATTGTGCAGCTGAGGGTAGTTAGGCAGCAAAGCCTGTTAAGACCCCATGACTTTCTGGGATTGTTAGGGCTTTCAGGTGTGGTGAGGAGGGAGCTGGGGAAGAGACTGTGTGCTGGATTGTTGGCTGGAACATCTGCCAATTCTCCATCCTGAGCAGCATGACAAGATGTGAATTTAAAAATCCACAGTTGAACTTCCCCTCTCTGAGGGCAGAGGGGGAACAGGGAGGTGTTTGTGGTAGTAATTGCGGTGCCATTGACTCGGGGTAGAGATTTTCTGGGTACAAGTGGGCTGTGTGATCATGTGGGAGGTGGGAGCTAGCTCTCTTTGGGCTACGAGTGTCTCTGGGTAGGACAGTGGCTGTACCCCAGCTGGGAGTCCCTAGGCTGTAATGCTGCTATCACACCGTGAGATTGTGGTCCCCCACAGACCATGCACCTCCCCAGGAGCTAGCAAATATCTGCTGTCTGGAAAACAGCAGGACTCTGGTGCTGCAGGTGGGGCAATGACTTGTCCTGTGCTTAACTGAGACCAAAAGGTTTCATGGTGAATTGGACATTTAACACAGGGAATTAGAGCCTGTCATCTTCCTATCAGCTGGGTATTTTCTGTGCCTTGGGTATAAAACCAGGAGGGTGGCACCTGTCCCCTGGTTGCAATGTTTGTCCCTCAGAAATGGCTGGACAGGCCTGTCACTGCCATGGGTGGCCAGCCTATGATTGCCCAAGAGAGGCTCTCAGGGTGTGTGCCCTGTTCAGCTCCTCTGCTGTCACACTGTGGCCTGTGCTGTGGCTGGGGCAGACACATCTATATCGTGTTTGGAATTTGTGAAAGGGCTGACTGGGGTGGCTGTGGGAACAGAGAACTCCTGCAGACCTTGTAGGACAGCATTGTGTTGGGCGATGTAGGGAGCAGGATGCCTTTTGCCCCCCAGATTTCTGACTCAACCCCAGAAAAGATTCCTTTGAGGCCCTGAACAGGTCCATGGCCTATGGATCAAACCCAGTGGGTGGCTTTTATCTCCAGGTCCCCCTTTGAGTCTTTGAGTGACAGATACTTCAGTGTATGGTTTGAAAGCCCAGCTGTGCTTTCCTGGCCTGATGCAGATATCCTTCAGGAAGCACCGAGTGCCTTCCCACATTGTTAATCACTTTCAACTACTGTTCCTATGTACTACATGCAATGCTCCTTACATACTGACCAAAGATGGCCAGGCTTCAGACACATGCTCCCCGGGTAGGAAATCACACACTAGCGTGGTCCAGTTACACAGCTCCTTAGGATCTTGCCACAGGGCGCATGGAACCAGGCCTCTACTGCCTCTTTACTTCCCTCTTATTCCAGCCCTGAATGACTCAGTTTCCTCCTGCTCTTTCCCTTAATGAGTTGTGTCCCACTGGGGCAGATGTCTTGGCTCAAAGAATTTAGTTGCTGGAGTAAGGATCAAATACCCATTAGAGTGTTTCCTACTAATTAATTATTGCCTGTCTCTGCTGGGAAGTGCAAGGGCTCCATTGCAGTGTAACAGGCTTACTGGTGCTAAATAACTCTTGTGATTTACCTGAAGGTTGGTAGTTACTCTCTGCTTGTGGGGCTGCACTTCTGGGGACATGGGAAGGCATGAGCCCCTGTCTATATAGCTCTTTTTCCTTTTTGAATTTGTTTGGGGTTTTTTTGCAAAGTCTTGGAGTTTCTTGCTCATCCTCAGTGTTTTCAGTTGGTTTAAAATGGATGGTGTCTCCCTTACCAGTCAAACCTTGGTCTCTAGGATACGTCAGAGAACTAATTAACCTGCCAGACTGCTCAACAATATCACAAAAAGATTTCTTCTAACTAAATACAGGACGTATCTCCTGCCTAGCTTGCTCATTTTTAATTTAGAAAAAGTGGAAAACTAGGGGGTAGAAGAGGAGAACTCTGTGCATCCAGCTAGAGGACTGATGGTTGATAACCAAGCAGTGGTAATTTATGTCTGGGTAATTTTCCAGCTGCCATAGTTTGTGTTAGCTCAAATGAGAATTGATGGCAGTTTGAGGTAATAGTTGATGCAGTGAGGACCTAGCACACATAGTAGCTTTGATCTCCTCAGCTACGGGAGCAGGCACTTCTCAAACCACCCAGGCTTGGCTGCCAAAACCCAGAAGAGTGGGAGGGCTTCAGCTGCATAGAGGGATGGGTGCCTGGGAGAAAGGAGGGAAAATGTGAGTGGATCCAGACAAGACCCAAGCTCATGTGTGTGGCCCTCAAACTGGGCGTTACACTCTCTATAAAGTGCTGTTTTTTCACTGAATTATTTTCTCAGTTTTAACACTGATAAAAAGAGGTTTTTATTCTGATGTTTATTTTCTATGATTGAGAGGGATAATAAGAAAATTGCTGGCAAAGTGCATTGCTTATAGCAGAAATAGTCTTTGTTTTGAGATGGTTTTCCTGTCTCAAGGTTCTCCAGTGGCTCTCATTAGGAAATGCAGCACATGCCAGCCTTTGACAAGCAGCAGTGGGAGGAGTGTAGCCTAGCAAGAAGAGTCTAAAATATTTAAATATAAATAATTTACCTCAAAAGTTTACTTTCTGGATGTTTCTTGCCACAGTACCTGACCAACTACCATGTTATTGAAGGAGTGTGCAAACCTATGCGCCTTGGGTTTGGAGTGGCTTGACAGATAAGCTCTCCTGATGGGAATAGCTGTAACTCTGCTATTATCAGTCAGGTTCACTTTTGAATTTTAAATGATTTTTTTTTTTTTTTAACTAATAGTCAATTTTATGTGACCTGCTCAGAGATTAGGAGTTGATTTCAACGATCATCCTCCGTAAAGTCTCTTGATCATATTTTATGGTTCCTCTGACTCATGGATGTAATCTTGTATCCCTGAGATATTCATGGCATGCTTATCTAATTCCCCGTGGTAACTAATCTCACTTCTCTACCTTAAAAATATTAAAATACCTTTAAAGCAGGACTGGTAAAAAGGCAACTTTTACAGCCAATCTTCAGCTCCAGTTGCTCCTGCTGGGGAAGTCATAATGATGAATTTGTGACATAATTTCTGTGGCAACATGCTGGGATTTCATAAATGGGGATAGTGATTATAGAGCAGGATCAGGTGAAGCTGGATTGTGATGGAAAAAGCCCCAATTCAAATGTAAATTGTTCAATAATGGCATAGGGGATACCAGAAATTACTGGCAATTTATTTTATTTGGGTTAAGCTCCTCATTCAGTCTTCTTCAGTTGGAAAGTCACTCTTCTAAGGATGTGAGCAAAAGAAATGGCTGGAAAACTTATTTTTCTCTTCTCAAGAGAACAAGCTTGTCCTAATTTAATAATAATTAATCAGTCAGTGTAATTAATAAGGATGTTCTCTATTTCTATGATTTCTCCCATTCAAGACTCTCCAAGTGCTTCACAAACCCTAATTGATTCCACCTTACTGCTCCCTGTAGCACTACCACATAATTTAACTCATTTTCTGGAGGCAGGGAGGTGTGTGAGCCAGGCAAATTGATTTAACCAGATTAAATTATTTGCCCAAGGCCAGACAAGGAGCTGAAGTCAGGAAAGATCTGTATTTCAGAGATCAGCCTCTATGCAGTTGGATTTTGGCTGTGGGAGAGTGGGTGCAGCTATTGCACAGCCATGGGAGTGGGGGCCATGCAGTTGCAGCCTCCAAATAAATCTGGTGGATTTGTGTTGTCCAGCATGTGGAGCTGGGAGTAGGAACAAGCCCCATGGGCACACATTAGTGGTGAAACCAGATGAATTGGCTTTTCATTAGTTATTCTCACTGAAATTGGAAAGAACTTGGTTTGGTTTTTGGATTTTCTCTTCCCTTCTTTTTTCTTTTCCTCCAAATCGCTTGGAATTTAAACTGTTTAGCTGAGGATTAAACTAATTGCTTCTGCAAAATGCCTTTCCCACACCATCTAGTGTACATCTGTTTACTGGGGAGGGATAACTAAACCAGTTGCCAGATGGTCTCTTGGATTTGGGTGGCGAGGAGCCAAGGAGCTGCCAGTTGGTGGTTTGTGGGGTTCTAGCAAAGAAGTCACGCTACGTGCACATTCGCCTTGGTTACTCTTCTGTGCCTTAATGAAGACACTGCCTAATGCACTAAAGCAGCCATTAGCCCCCTCCCTGCACTCCCTCCTCCCCAAAAGGGGTGAGTTTGTAAGCCTGATTTGTCTGACTGAAGCAGGCTTTTCCAGGAGCTCAGGTTCTCTCATGCTATGTGTGCAAAGGCACTTTCTCAAGTATTCAATCCTGTACCTGCCAGCTGCCTCCTTCCATGCCACAGTGGAAAGATGCTGTTGTAGCAAAGCTGCTCTTTGAAAGGGGTTTTTATAGCTAGAAACTCAAAAAATCTTTGCTTAGTCTTGATTATCAAATGACACACACATATATAGACGTCTACATGTAATACATATTGGCTCACATTACACTGACTGTTTTAAAAACTTCAACCTGAGGGCTGGATGCTGTGCTTTGTATTCAAAAAGCATGTAATATTTACCAGTGCTTGGAGTAGGACACAGCCCTGCTATGCTAGAAGGAAGTGTTACATCAGAATCTGAAGAGGCTGTTCGTAGCAGGGTAATACAGGTGTCCTTGACCAACACTCAGAACACCTTTCCCAGGACTGGGTCAGAGCTAGGAATCCTCAGGGGTGAGTTTTGCATGGGACTGCTGCACAGGGAACAGCTATGGCATCCAGAAGCCAGCCTAGGGATGGACCTGGCTCTGTTTCTGACCATGCCCTTGGCATGGGCTGTGGTGCCCATTAGCTGTCACAATCGGTTGTGGAGTGAAAAACACCCATCTTGAAATGAGCTCGTGACAAAGGGACTTTCTTCTAGTTGAGGAGGTCTGAGGTGGTGCAAGGTGGAACTTTAATTTACCCCTTCTTACAATGGCAAACTCTTCCCTGCCCTAAGAAACTCAGGGGGGAGGAATTTATGGCTTCAGCATTAAAAAAAAAAAAAAAGAGTTTGGCAGCTGAAAACTTGGTTTACTGTCAGAAAGATGGTGGACATGAACAAGATTCAACCAAAACCATTTGTTGGAGGGAAGTCAAATAAATGGTTTCTTCTCTATTCTGTGAGGTGGAGCAACAGCACCTCCAAACTCACCAGTGTTGGGGCCTGAGTGTGGGGCTGCACTTCCACCCGCCCCATTTGGCTCCATTAATGATGATGTTAGATGCACTGCTAAGCAATTCCTGGTGCTTTGAGAAGTGAATTTAATTTTTTCTTAAAACGAGGAATTTGGCAAGGGGCAGAAGTGGTGTGTGCTCCCAGGGCTGGTCTTAGACAGCTTGCAAAGCTCCCCAGGGTGGGTTCTGCTGGTGAACAAATTTTCTGGCATTGCAAAACAGTGACGGTTTCCAGATATGGTCTGTGTTGTAGAGCAGAGCTGAGACCCCATCTGAGGGGAGCTGGGAGCTGCCCTGGACATGTGCAGGTCAAAAAGCCCTTTGCATTGGAGAGATGCTTGGCCAAGTTGTGCACAATCTTTGTTGGGGCAATGTCCATGTGGCATCACGTAGCAAAAGTTGGCATGGCTCCCAGTGGAAGCAGGGCTTGGGTATGTGAGGCACCTTACACGAGCATGGGAAACAGCCCTGGCCCTGCGGAACTTTCTCCCAGTTTACTGTGGCGCCCTGAGCATGCTCCTGGCGATTCCCTGGCTGTGCCTCTAGTGTAGCACATGAGCACAGGGCGGGCAGGGGCTGTGTGTGATAAGAGCAGCACCCGGCTGTACAGGGAGATACCTGTGCTGCTGTTCAAACCCACATCCCTCTGTTCCACCTCTGGAGGAATAGGATGTTCCCTGCCAAACACTATTCTCTGGGGGAATGACACCCTGTCCTGAGGCTGCCAGGAGCAAGCAGCTACCTGAGCCAGAGCCTCAGGAGATGTGAGGGCACCTATGCCTTTTCCTTTCACTCCAGCTTTAGTGTGAAAATTCCTCTAGAAAAATACACCTGAACACTTGGGGTTTGGGCAGAGACCTGACCAGAAGCAGGGGAGGGAGGGAAAAGGTTTCTGATAGAGCTCCCTGTAAGCTCCAGTTTAAGTTTTGTCTACCCCAGCCCTGGGAGTGCCACAAAACTGGCTTGTGGATGCCTACAACCACTGTTGTCACTGTTGTGACTGTATGTGCTGCATTAAGTGCTGCATTAAGTGCTGCTGCTCTCCTGGGACCATGTCAAACCTGCTCCCAGCCCTCCTGCTTAGCCCTCTGTTACCCATTTGGCTTGTGCTTGCTTGGCTTCTCATGTACGTGCGACACCGAGGGAAGACAAAATGTGGCACTGGAGGAAGCAGATGAATGGAGATTTGGGCTCAGAAGGAAGTTTTGTCTGCTGTCTACATGCAAGGATGCAGTTAAGACCTTGTCTGGAATTCCCAAGGAATATAAAGTAGAAAATAGCATACTTTCTTGGGAGTAGAGAAAGTGAAACAAAACATCCTGAACAGGATCCACCAGGAGCACAGTGCTGCTGCTTGGATGCTCAAAGGGAAGGGCCCAGAGGCTGCCCTTGGAGCAATATGAGATACATCACCAAATGTAGATACGGGGGTGTACAAACTCCATCAGAGCAGTCACACACTTCCCATCTCTGAGAAGGGAGCTGGTGTTTCCTCAGCCACTTCTGAGAAATAGGAGATGAAATGTGCCACAAGACTATGGCTGTTTTAAAGGATGAATCAAAGAGATAAAGGCAAACTGAGATGCTGAGAAGGTGCACATATGGAAGAAGTTCCTTTATTGAAATTACAGGCACACAAATCCAGAAAAGCCTTGTGGGTTAGGTCTAGGTGCTGATTTTGGTAAGCTTCTTAATTGACATGATCCCTCCTTGCCCAGGTTATGGGGAAGCAGACCTTCAGAAACCTGGTTCAGGGATAAGCACTGGCAATCCCTGAGGCTGTGTGGTGGCATGCGAGGGGCCCTGCTCCAAAGGGCTGTGACATGTGGCAGAAGAATGAAGAAAATGGTCAAGGGCACAGGACAAACCTCTACTCTGAGTCCCAATTTGCCAAAACAACACTGAGCTGGAATGCTTAAAGAGGATCCTTTGAAAATGACCGATGGTGAAACATTAGCTTTGGTTTCTGTACCTATCCATTGCACTTTTAGGAGGGGAGATGTTTAACCTGGTCCAGAAGCTCATGTTTATTGCAGCCCTTGTGCAGACAGGGTCCTTGGAGGCCACAAAAGCCACAGGCAGCTTGGAAATGCCTAACTGACTTTAGGATGGCATGTGTCTGTGCAGGGAGACATCCTGCTGTGTGGGGCTGCATCACTTCTTTGCACATCCCAATCATTAATGTGCGAGGAAATTTAGGGGATCATTCAGAACTCTGTGTCTCTTACACAACAGGACTGATTTCTCTGAGCTAATTTGGGACATATTTGGGGGTTGGATGAGAAATGAAGTGAGATCAGAGTCAGCCTGAGGAACACTCCCATTTATGTGCATTTCTCTCTTTTCCAAAAGAAGTCTCCAGCGTATGCACGTGCAAGGAACACGCCGTCAAAACAATTCCACTTCTGCCTTTGGGATGTGCCTTGCATTTCATACAAACTGAGCTGGGTCCAATATGCTCTGCATGATAGAATATGGCTTTGTGAGCACGTTCATATGTGAGACTAGCATTAGTAGGCACTTGCACTTCAATATATGCTAAAAGCCAACAGATGGGGAAAGTAAATGCCAGGAAACCAGGCCCCGATCAGGTGGCTTGAGCTGTGCTCATAATGTATTTAGACAATAGGCTGTATTGCATATTTGGAGTCTGATCTTGTGAAAATGAAACCCTGCTGGTGCTAACCCACAGAGGCTTTGCACACTGGGAAAATGGCCAAATTCCTCTGGAAAATGGTGAGCCTCCAGCTGAGAGAATTAATGAAAACTCACTTTTGCCAAAAGAGCAGAATTTCATCTTTTTGCATGAAAAGATTGGCTCTCATTGATGGAGATACCCCTCTACTACCACATCACCTCGCACACATGCAAGAGGAAACATGGCAGTCAAATACTCAAGACTGCTGCAGGGATCACGAATAATTTGTTCCCTGTATTTGCAAGGAGTAAGGCAAGAAGCTGGGGTTTGGGCTGCAGCATGAATGGGTAGGCTTCATGCTGAG
The DNA here is from genome assembly GCA_013397935.1 of Dasyornis broadbenti. Lineage (NCBI taxonomy): Eukaryota > Metazoa > Chordata > Aves > Passeriformes > Dasyornithidae > Dasyornis > Dasyornis broadbenti. Next base: position 1,144,863 of record VZRN01000634.1, read on the forward strand.
AAACCTTTCCTAAATGTAAGGGGTGGGATTGCCCAGGGTGTCTGTGGCACTGTGGGGTGAGAGCAGCATGGTGAGTATATTTGCAGCCATGTGGGTTTATAAAGTCTGTGTTGAAGTGGGGAACAGACTAAGGCACCTCTTCTTGCTCCATTTCCTATGATCTCTGGCACCTTCCAAGCTGGCAATTGGGCAACTTGGACCCACCCGCTGGAGGAAGGGGCACAGCACTCCTGCTCCCAGCACTGGCCATGTCCTGGAGTTTCATTGCTTTTTGGAAAGCTTCATAATGATTTGGCTGTTCATCAGCTGAATTTAGCTTTGTTTGGGGGCTTCCTTAAGTCTCTCCATCCAAAGTGAGACCAGGCTTTTTGTCTTTGTACCAGTTGTGTAAGTGAGCTCCCATAAATGCTCTGCCCTATCCCACTGCCCAAGCTGGCTTCGAGGAGACCAAATCTACAAAGGTCATGTGCATGAGGAAAGGTCTCTAGAGGGCAACAGCTCCTCAGTCCTCTGTGGTTCAAGACTTTCAGATAATTTTGACCTAAATAACTTTCCCAGGCCGCTTTTTTCAAGTTTTCTTCTCTATCTTCCAGCACCCAGTTTCTGAGGTGGGTGTGCAGTTGCACTCCACAAGCCCAGATCCTCTCCTGGCACAGACTGCAGGATCTCCGCTGGTAGCATAGGAAAGGTAATCAAGCACCTCAGATAGGCACCAATCCAGGCACTAATTTAGCTTTTAAAGTGGAGTAAAGAGCATTTCAAGGATTTTGCTCTTCTAGCAGAGCTGTCTGCCTGTTTCTGAGCAGAAACCTGATCCAAGTGCGCATGGAAATCTCCTATTTTCTTCAATGGCCTAGTGATTAAGTTCCTTGACAGTATCTCTTAGCCAAACTGCCTGATAGTCACAACTTGACACAGCAAGGACAGTTTATCTTCAAATACAATAATTACATGCAAAAGAAAAATAACTCAGCATGTTGCTCTGCTGTATCTTACTGCCCTGATAAAGGAGGACGGGCAGCAGGATGACCTGAAGGATGGGGTGCTGCTGTACTGGGGGTGAGGGCTAGTCTAAAATCCAGCCTTGCCCCACTGGATTTTAGCTTATCATGGAATAAAGGGGACAATTCAGGATATTTACAAATTTCAAATGTGAAAGGGAACAAAATTATCTGGGATCACTGATCACATATTATTTGAATGACCTTCAGTGGGTTGCATTTAGGGAAATTTGACAAACTTTAAAAGAGAAACGGTATTTGGGCCTAAACTTTTGATCTTCTTGAGCAATATTGCTGCAGTCCCTGAAAAATAACCTGCAGAAGGATTTCTTTCCTTTGGGGAAAGGCAGGTCACAGTGCTGTTGTAGCTGGGGGATAAGTGAATTCATTGCTTCTAGTGCAGGTGTGGAGCCATTACCCGCTCCATGCTTGGCTTTAGCAGGTTGAGTTTGCCCAGCTACATGTTTTTTGCTCCCTGTAATGTAAATTTGTCTGCTCATCTTAAAAGCTAAAGGCTACTGACTTCTGGCAATTGACGTAAAGGAGTTTTTTGAGCCTGGTGCTGTTGGCATGCAAAGAAATGGAGGGTGGATGCGATACTCTTGGAGGGTCAGGGTGGCCATGTGGGAACTCCCCACATTGTCTTCCTTCACGTGCAAGAGCTTCCCTGCTGCTGGATGAGTGGCATGAGTGGAGGTGCAGCACCTTGTCCCAGGGCTCCTTTGCAGGTCCTTGGCCACTGAGGGCTTTGGGTCACGGTATGAGTCCAGCTGCAGCCCTGGCTCTGGATGCCTGCTCCCCTGGGCCTGGCATCCCACTTTGAGCTGGAGCGCTGGCCTTGGCAACCTCCTAGCTGGATTTAACAAATATGGGCTGTAGGGAGAAATGAGAATGTCTTTAACCACTCCGCAGAGATTTGGGTCGTGCTTAGGACTTGAATGTTTACTTGATGAAGAGTGAATAGCTGCAGTCCTCTTGCAGCCCTTGGGAACCACTTGTGAAAGGAACAGCAATTGTTCTCTTCTTAATTAGTCATATATAAGTGAAGGTCTTGTGGTGGCTGTCCCCAGAATGGTGTATAATTGATGCATTTAACCGAGGGTTACACCTGAAGGATCTCAACTTCTTTGCATGGCAAAGGATGGAGGAAAGATACAATGCCAGTGGAGTTGTCCTGGGCCTCTGGAGAGGGAGTTTGCACTGGCTACATGGGATGCTATTGTGCCCAGCGTTGTGATCTTGAAACATATGGAGGTTATTAGAAGTACGTGTTGACTCTGGGACTTCAATCTGACTGCATGGCAAAGCAGTTAGGCCAGAGAATATGTGATAATGTTTATTATAAGTGTGATAATTAGATAAAAGAAGAGGGAGTTGGAGTTTAGACTCGAAGACACTAATTAAATTCACATTGACAAATCAACATATTGGTCTCATATGGATTAAAGAAGCTCTGAAATGCTTCTTTTGTTTAGATTACACTAATTAAATTCACACATTTTGCCAATCCATAACAGTTACCTTGAAACACAGAAGGCTGAAGCTAAAGCTTCAGAATGCGTGTCGATGAACGTGCTGAAGTCAGCGTTTTTGCAGAGCAAATAGCTGAGGATTTTAAGAAATTTTGGGACTAATGTTTGTGAAATTTTTATGCCCTCACAACTGAACACTGTCAGCATGATGCATACTCTTGCTTAAATGCTGAGTGCTTGACTGCAGTTTTAAATTATGCTCGGTGATGAGGTAATAAAGTATTTCAGTAAATATGTCTCAGAGGAGAACTTGAGAAGGAAAAAAACACATCTATTCTCAATAGCTAGTCTGTTCGGGTCAGTATTTAAAAACCATAGGTCACACATCAGAGAATTATGAGCTGCTGCTGGCAATACGTTTGGAAGTTAGGACTGCATAAATGTATCAACTACTCGACGCAGGGCTGCCCCACAGCATCCACCACTGAGCCAAAGCCAGGGGGTGGGTGTTTTGAAATTTAAACTAATATTTGTGTTCAGCAACGACTTTCTGTGGGTTAAATCTTTAAAAACTGAGCTCCTTGATGTGCACATTGCCCAGAAATGGGAGAGGTGTTGTCAAACTGGAGCACCCTGTGATGGGCTAGTGGAGGCCCTATCCCTGAAGGGCAGGAAGGTGCCTTGGGAAGATGGTTTTTAGGGTTGTGGGATGCTGTTCCAGCCTCCCCTGGGTTGTGTTTGTGCAGTACAGTCCAGGCAAAGCCTCTCTGTCATCTTTAAGGACAAAAATCACGGAGTAAGCATTACTGCCTCGTCTCCAAAGCCTTAGGTGTGAGCGCCCCGCAACAATCCTGAGTCATCACCATCTCGTCATTAGTGAATATTCTATTTTCTGTCAGTAAACACAATTTAACAACTTTTCAGTTAAGCAGCTTAAGATTCATAGCTGATGAGGGAGCAATTAGGACAGGATTTTAATGAATACACATAAACTGGGGTGTTCCTGCTGGGGGAAAGGAGAGGTTCAAGCTCTGTCTAGAAAAGTGTTCAAGGCACACGGCAATAAAATGCACTTAACAAGGAGCTCTTCTGGGCTATTTATGCTAATCTTTGCCATGTTATCTGCTTAAAATCTGGCTGTCGAATTGGCAGCTGGACCTGAAACTCTGAACTGGGGAGGTTTCTACTGAAACTTTTTATTACTGAAGCTGTGTTATTGTATTGATTTGATCTCTTTCCTTGATTAGAGGAAACTCATTGTGTTCCTCCCAGAAAATTCAATAATTACAGGATTTGATTTGGGACTTTATTTTAAAGACTTTACTTTAAATGTGTTTCCAGCTGCAAGGTGAGCCTGTGTGGGACAGTGGGAAAGCCAAAGGGAAGGGCTCTGTGAGGAACTGGGGACTGTGAGGGGTGACAGCACTTCTCATCTATGGTTTTTCATCTCTACTGTGGTGGTGTTTTGGGTTTTTTTGAAATTAAAGCACTGAAATACTGGTGGATGGACAGTGCTATATAAATGCAAATTTCATTCACCTCTGCCTTCAGTTGGGGTGCAGGTGAATCACAGTTTCCAAGCATGGGAACAGTGTAAGAATGTGGGGATGAATGAGCATCAAGGGAATAAAATCAGCACCTCTGGGGCTCTGCTCTCCCTGCTCTGGTTTGAACAGCCGTGGGAACAGCTGGGCAAGGGCACATCCCGGGGGTGGTACTGTGTCCCTGGAACCCTCCCATCCCTGGTGTGGGTCATATCCACGGGACTGCCTGTGACAGGGAAATGGGGTGGCATGGTGGCTTTGACCTTGAGGAGGGTCCACTGGAGTCCAACATAGAGCAGCTACAAGTCCTTTTCACTTTCAAACTTCTTTACAGGTGTTGATTAATTAATTGTACCTAATTTGATCTGTTTGTCAGTGATTTGCCCTCAATTATCATCAGCCAGGTTGAGGAGTGGCTGGCTGCTGCCACACAAGTAAAAGTGAGAGCTGATTGCTGAGAATCGTATGATAGCAGTCCTAATTTTGGGGAAAAACACTGTTCTGTTGCAATATAGGTCTTCTGTCACCAGTCTTTGCCCAAGGTGGGATTTCTGTGTTGCTCCAGCCCTGCACTGTGATGCTTGGGCTGGCACTGGTGCAGAGGCTGCGGCTCACAGGGTGGCAGGTGAGGAGTGGCACTGCGTCCTTGACTAAGACCAAGGAGAGGACAGCCCCTGCGCGCAGCTGTCCCTGCTCTGGGGTGGGTGAAAGTTTCCGTTTGAGCGCTGAAAGCTCCTTAAAGCCTCCGGCTTTATCTCTGCTCACCGCGGGAGCCGCTGCGGCAGCTGCGATTGCAGTTCTTGTGTAGCTCTGCTGGTGACAGTGTCGACTGAGCGAAAACCCACCGCGGCTCTCGAGGGTGGGGAAATGCCGACTGCCTCTGCCCCAGCCCTGCTGGGAGGCGGGATCCCCCTGCGTCCCCAGGGCACGCGTGGCTGCGGACAGGTGGATGCCAACGGGAGTGCCTGGGCTGTCGGTGCTGGAGAACAGGTGGAGTTTGGGACGGAAGGAAGTAGGTGAAGAGGAGGGATAAAGTGTGGGAGGTTCAGCTAAGTTTTAGCTAACTATCCAGATCTGACATTTGTGCCAGCTAGCCAAAACTCAAGATTGATGCCACTGCGACTAGTTTAAAAATGCCCATTGTCCTGGAGGATGTTCAGGTCCTTAGCCCTTATCCAGAGAGGTCCCTTGGGAGGTGGGCTGGTTCAGACCTCTGAACATCGGGTTTTTTGTGAGGCTGCACCAAAACAACCACCCTGAGACAGTCATATGAAAATTGGAGGTGGCAACCGGCCAAGGCAGCTGCAGATCTGGAGCCGTCCAAACTCTGGATGGAAGGAATGCATTTTTGTTTTTTGTGTTGGATCACAGTGGATATAAATCCTTGTACAGAACAAGGTACTCAGATGCACCTTTCCCAGGACTTGCCATGCCCAGATAACTTGGCTGTGTCACTTCACCTTGCAGAGGATCTGCCAGTGCCACATCCCCTGCCTGTAGCCAGGGTGTGGGAGACAGCCTGCCAGTGGAGAGAATCTCTCTCTCTGATGGTGACCAGTGTCTCTGGAAGGAGAAATGCTCAGCTGTGTAGAAGATGCATTGGAAAATTGCACAATAAGTGAAGTCAAGCAGAAACTTGGATGGGAAGGGATTAATTGATGAAATAAATAATTTCACACTACCAGTCTTTCTTCATGTGTGGGTAATGAGTACGTAATTTACGTAATGAGCAGAAGCCAAGGGTCCACCTTGCCCATGTGTGGTCAGCAAGAGCAGAGAATTTCTTGGGACTTGGTCTGACCTTGGTGTAATTCAAAGTGTTGATATTCCACAATGCTTCCAGTCCTCCGGAAAATCAACTTCTCTTAGTTGTTGTCTGTCCCATCCTACGGCAAATGCCCCCTCCCGCTGATTACCCCTTCACTTTAAAAGTAAAAAGCACCCACTGTCAGATGTGAGGATGATGAGCCTTGTTACTCCTCCAGCCTCTGCTGCTCTTGATGAGAACTTGCACATCGTGAGCACTCTGGGTTTGGCAGCTGTAGTGTACCCAGACTATGTGGGTGCTAGGGATGTCACCACACAAATACCTGCTGGTGGAGAGTGGCTGGGCATGCTTACATGCACAACTCGTTTTTCCTGAGGCTTTTTAGCTGTGATGTGGCCCTAAAGATAAGTTTTCCCACCATAAAAAGAGTCTGGCAGGTATCTCAGATGCCTTTTGGGTAGCATAACAACTCTCTTTTTGGCTATTTGCAGGCTTCCAAGCCCAAAGCTGTCCTTTCTTTTTCAGAACAAGCTATGCTCTGAAAAAAAAAAACCAAAAAACAAACCAAACCAACAGAATAATTTGCTTAAGAATCAAATTCAGAGCAGCAAGTAAGATATAATTGCACCCTTTGATCTTCAAAGATCTCATCCAGTGTCTGCTGAACTCAGTGAAAACCACTCTGACTTCAATGAACATTTATAATATACAACTCAGAAATATCCTTCCATTTTATCTATACATGAAGCCTCTCTGGTGGAAGTAAACTTCAGTGTGTAAGTTTGGGTGCTGTAACATAATTTTGTGTGGCATGAAAGTGTTTCATATTTGAACATGAAAGGAATAAAGTTTGTTTGCCCTGAAAAACACAGCTGCTATTAAAGAAGCATGTGGCATCGAGCCCAGATCACCTAACAGGAGTTTATACAACACTTGTAGCTGTATCAGTATTGCTGAAACAAGTGCTCAGTTGCTAATGAGCTGCCAGCCAAGCAGCGATGCTGTCATCTGAAAACCTTTCTGGTCCTTGGCATCTGCCTCTAAGAGAGATATGAGATATACAAACCCAGAAAGTTATCTTCATTATTTCAGATTAATTCTGCACATAGTCTAGTGTTTTAGCCTGCTGTAAAAGTGGAACTATCTCTGTGTAAATGCACTAAATAATTATCTGAGATTTGCCTCGAATTTGGGGGTTTGGCATTTTCCTTCTCCATCCCTCTGTACATCCTCAGCACCAAGTGCCACAGACTAGTCTGGAGGGGGAGGTTTAGCAGCATGAGGAATTCATAATAGAAATCAAATATTAGTACAAGCAAGATGATATCTTGCCCAAATGAGAGTTGATTACATTATTAATCTTGATAGTTATACATGATTTTGTGTGCATGTGATTCAAATACTGGATTAAAAAGCCAGGAGATGAGTCACTGAGATGATTTGCTTTCTAGGGAAATCCAGGCTGAAAGGTGAACAAAATTTCCATGGGCTCTGGGATAAGTTTGAAGGATTTCATCCTGCTCAGATTGTGTTGCAGGCCTTTCCCAGCAGAAATCCTGACCAGAGCTACCCATTGTCCAGGCCATTGATACAGGAAAGCATTTCAGCGCTGCAGCCGAGCTCTCTGGAGCAGTTAAGCACGTGCTTGTGGTTTCGGTGAACAAGGATGGTTTTAATGACACATTAAAGACAAACGGCGTTGTGGTCTCAGTATATGTTCTTCAAACATGTCATCACCCAAAGGGATATTCCCTTTTGTGCACAGCCATTGCTATGGTGCCTTATCTCCTCTTCCTTCCACTCTGGCTTCTGCCTCATCCTCTTTCCATTATTGTTTGTACAGCTTTGTACACATTTCCATCCCATGGCATTTTCCATCAGGGGAGCACCAGGCTGTGGTCTCACCCCCGGGGTGATGCATCCCTTGGCGTGAGTGTTGTGGGAAGGTGCTCTCACCAGCCTCTGCAAGTTCAGTGAGGGCTCCGTGGCACAGGAACCTGGACCATCTCCAGCCATGGAGTGGGATGCACATATGTGTGTATTAAGGATCTCTCAGGCTAGATCCCAAACATTTCAAAGACAAAATATTTCACATATGGGGTGTTTCACATGTGATTTTTTTTTTTAATGGACTTTTTATTCCCTAATTTTTGTATGAAGTAGTGGTAATCAGAATAGCAGGGTGAAGACTCAGTATTTGATTCTTGTATTTGTTTTTCAGTGGAATTGCTCTGCTTCTCCCACTTGTTTTTTGAGATCTGCTCATAGAGCATGAAGTTCAACAAAGCAGAATGTTACAAGAAAAGATGACTTCTGCAAAAATCACTGAAACCTCAGTTTATATGCTTGTTTATTTTAATTACAGCAGGATAGTTGTTATTCCTCCCTGTCCCCTAGAGTCCTTTAGGAATGTGATGTGATGGAGAAAAAGCCCCTAAAGAGTCCTTGGAAAAGTAAAGATATATATGTGTCTGGTCCATAGGAGTGATATATGACATAGAATAATCTGCTGTTGGAATAGGAATTACCAGCGTTTCTAAAGGGACTGAGGTTTTGGATCATGCAGAGGGAATAGTGAGTCATGATTGTAACCACTGTTTTTGAATTTTGATTTTTAACCACCTGCTAACTGTTTGCTTTGTGGTGGAAATGGCATGAACATGACCGTGTCCCTGTATGGGATGTGATGCAGCAACGCTTCTGAGCCTGAGGCTTTCCACAAGATCCTACTGAATAAAGCAATGGCAAGAAATTATTTTAATTTTGATTTAAATCCCTGAGAATTATTCTACTCTTTCCCCACTCCTTAAAACCCAAGCCCACCTCACTGCAGCCCACAGGGTCACTGTCCCTCTGACAGCTTCTTCTTTGGTGACAGGCACTGCGCATATGTTTTCCCCAGCAGAAAGATGCAGGCAGGAGAGACGATGCAGAAAGTTCAAGAGGTAAATCTGGCAAAACCCCATGAGCACAGGTGATACTACAGGGAGAAGAGGGGTATGTGCAGCTGAGTGGGTTGGACTTGGTGCTTATGGATGGTTTTGTGCTTGGTGTTTCAGTCTTGCTGGTTTAGGAGGAAGCATTCTGGGTGAGGGATTTTTATCAAATAAACTGCATTCAGAGCAAGGTGAGAGGAGAAGAGGATGGAGCAGCAAGCACTGAGAGCAAAGTGCTCTGCATGGTGTGGATGGAGTACCTTGCAAAGTTTAGGTGCTAGCACTGGGTGATTCAGTAAATCTTACTGGTGCTGCCACGTGCATGACACAATCCTATTTTAGGAGAAAACTTGGGAACCAGATACAGCCAAGGTGAGTGATAGACACTGCGCTGGAGACTGTGCTCTTTGCTGTTTCTGATGTTGCATGTCAGGATCAGCCCATGACACAGAAGCCTAATCCAGCATCACAACTGGAAAGTATAAATGCCACCGTGTTCCCAGGAATATTTTGGAGCTCCTGCCATTAAATATTGCCTTATGTACAGATGGGATCAACTGGCCATAGCTCAATTGTAATGGTGCAACAGTGACAACCAGTGGCCAGCTGGGCTAATCCGGGACAAGTGCCATCCCTCTAAACCGGAGCTGGGTACCTTGGGGCTCTAGCTCCTGGAGGGGCCTGGAGTCACACTGGCACAGCTCTGTCCAGGCAGTGGGAAATACCTCACCAGAGAGGCTTCTGAGAGTGGCAGGCTTTGATGTTTCAAAGGTCATGATCCCACATTGCAAAGGGGTGAAATGTTAGTGTAGCATTTTGGGGCTGAATTTCTGCTACTGGGCACTCAGCTGCTGGAATACAATTTGCGGACATTTAGTTTAAATGGCTGGAGAGGGCAGAGCACAGGTGGGAGAAGGATTAAGCCTCTAATGGTGCCAGTTTACATGTGGAGTTGTGCCTTGCCTCCAACACATTTATTTCTTTATTGCATCCTTTCGTGCTGAAATGGACATGACCTCAGACACAGCACAAACAGTACATGGTTGAATGTCTCATGAAAGGCTGTTTTCCCCTTCCCTCAAACTCAAAGAAATAATTTAGACCTCAAAGTGCTTGTCCTACTCTTTGTGTGCAGAGAACCCTGCAGCTGACCAAACACTTTTATTGCAGGAAAAGCAGAAATTTCCCTGCCTGCCTCCATCTGGGCACTGCTGCATCCCACTCACAGCATCTCGAGGACTCAGTGCTGTGCCTAGCACACCATCCTAGTACAGACTTTCCCCTCTGAAGAGAAGTTTGGGGCTGTGTGGGAGCTGGCGGGACTTAAGGTCCTTCTGCTTCATGTCTGCCATCTGTTTTGGGCAGGCCTTGGTCTCTTTCCCAGGGAGGTGACAGCATTCCTTCCCAGGGCCACTGTGGGGAGGGCAGCCTTTGCTTTTCCCCTGCATGTTTGACAGTTTAAAGGCTGCTGCTCTCAAATCTGTAGATGACACAGATGTGGCTATCTGGTGATAGCACAAAGGAAACTGTGGTTCTGTAAGCAAGGATTTGAACAGCTCAAGGACTGCCAGTAAGCTGTCATTTGCAAGATCTGGACTTTTGAGAATTTAGGACAAAGGTAAGCCCCTTGTGAGCTGGCACAGGCAGCCCAAGGGTATTGACCCTTCTTGCGTAGGGGCTGATGTTGGATCAAGCTGTCCCGTAGGCATCTGTGATGCCCCTACGACAATTTGGGCCTCAGCAGGCAAATTTTGCTGAAACCCAAAAAAGTCTGGGGAAAATTCTTTGGTCTTTCTTATCCTAGTGTGAATGTCAGGTGTGTCTCAGTTTGGGGAGTTGCAGCTACCAGTGATGAGGTGCTGATGTCCAGCTGCAACATTGGTCACCTTAACTGAGACTGACTCATTTGATTGAAGTTTGTAGTTCATAGGATCTTAAATTGCTTCCTCGTTAGCCACTTTGATCTCTGGGGCCATTTGGAACAATTCTGGTTTGTTTTGGAATTTTTAAATTTAGTAATTAATTTTGAAGCTCATGAGTTTGGGGTGTAAGAGCACCCGGGCATGACGTGGAGTTGCTCTCTGGTGGGGAGAGTCACGGCAGAGCCTGGGCGACTTCGGGATGCACCCACGGCGCTGGAGAGCCAGGACGGAGCGATGGCCTGGCAGTGCGGTCCCCTCCTCCAGAGTGCCCTGGGTAGGACCTACTCTCCTCCTGCACCTTGTTACCCTGACCAGATTGGACTAAAAGTAAGAAGTAAAACAGGAGGTGAAACTCTTTACCTCTGTTTGTTAATCTTTCTTCTCTCTTTCTCTCTCTTTCTCTCTCTTTCTCTCTCTTTCTCTCTCT
>VZRN01000634.1:1155978-1167078 GCA_013397935.1 Dasyornis broadbenti
CTCTTTTTTTTTTTTTTTTTTTTTTTATTAGCAGGACTCCTTTTTTCTCTCTCTTTCGCCTCAATAGAAAGAAAAAAAGTTTTGTCAGCACTCCTGTTTCTTTTGTTGTTTTCTTTTTCTCAGAAGTCTTTTCTGCTTTTATCCTAATCCCAGGCATGCATGAGGGAACAGTTGTGCTCTGTTGTTTGTCTGTTCTGGTAGTTTTGAACCAGTAGGGCTCCTGCTTTGTTCTCTTTATTTTCTGAACACAGAAAGGTAAAAGACTAGGAATAGCAATTGAAACTCTTAAGAAGAGAAAGCTTCGATATTTATTTAGATTTAATTCATTTTTTGCCGTATTGGTAATAATTAAGGGATGATGACAAATGAAAAAAAAAAAAAAGGACTGTGAAAAAAAAGGAAAAGAAAAGAAACTTGTTTTCACTCTTCTGAGATCAGAGTTTTGCTACCCAGAGCATTTTTAACTTGTTCCCCTCGAGATGCACATTTTTAACCCTGTTGTCCAATTTACTCACTCTCTGGAACCAGACAACAATTTAAGATATGCCATGTTTTTTCCCCCCACACCCAGAATTACACCTTTGTAGAGCTGGCTTTATGATTTGAAAAGCAATGTTGGCCTGGTTTACCTGATGTGATGTCAGCCTGACTTTCAAGTCACATCATGGTTTTAAGCCTTTTATTTATGGCTTTAAATCCACTCTGGTGCTTCTCAGCTTTTTGGGGGGCATGTTGCAGAACTGTCACTAAAGCTTTTTTATGACTTTCTAGATATTTCTTTACTAGTTGGGCATGCTGGCTGATAAATAACCTGAAATATTTTTAAAAATTGTACTAAAACTAACACTGATCCATCTGTTTCTGTTTCATCCCTGCAAAACAAACCTTTTATGATTTTAGTATCCAACATGTGCTTGTTCTCCGTTGCCATGGAGATGCTGTAGGCCTGATTTTTTTTTCACAGGCTCTTACGATGAAGTTTTTTTTGAAATCTGTTTTGATTAATTTTTCCTCCACCTCAACTTCTCTCTCACTTAAACTGTTTTCCCCTTTTGTTTCCCGCTTGATTTATGGCAGGTCGTTGTCATTTAAATAGATGCGCGTTTTGAAATTCCTTCTTTCTGTTCGAATGCAAAGGAAAAAAAAGAGAAAAAAAAATAACCCATGCAAGTCATGCTCAAAGACTTGGTTATTGTTGCTTGTTGGATTTCTGCTCTCTGTGGTTGTCGGGCCTAATTCAAAGTAATTCAGGCTACTCAGTGGGGGCAGTGCATAGCTCCACAGGAAATTATGATAGCAAAAGTCTTCCTGTAGAGCTCTACACTTGGCACTACAAAGTGCCTTGGGCTGCAGTTACCTGAATAGGGTTGAATTAGACCAGACAACCGCATCATCCCACTTCTTAATCTATTAGAGCGATACACAAGTGGCAATTGTTGATTGCAAAAATGGGATTAAGAGGCTCTTCAAGTGAATTGATTTTCTTGTGAGAACAAAAAGAGGAAAGAGAAGACTCGTTTGAATCACACAGCCAGAAAGTTTCGTGAATGGGTTCCACTCCAAATGTTAGAATTAAAGCAACCAGTATTTCCCCATGGAGCATGCAGGTGAGAGGAATAAACTGCTGAAAAATAGAATTTGATGTCTAAAACTTTGTGGCACTCTCAAAAAATCATGGCTCTTCCCACACCAACCCTCCCACCCTCCCTGCTAAAGGCAGCAGCAACAACAACAAATCCTTGTTTCAGCCAAAGACTTTGTTGCTCTTTGTCAGCCTCTACTTATTGTTCTTTAATCTTTATTTTTACCCACACATTTCACTTATTTATTTTGCTTTAACTCAGGCAAGAAACGGGGAGAGAGGACAGCTGCTTTGACTCCCCCTGGTTTTCCCTGAACCTTTCCACTTACTCCTTCACCCCACCAAGATCAAAGCAATGCCGTGCCTCTCCCAAGGGACCTCCAAAATCTGTTGCCTGCTCTGCTCCAGAGCAACTCCCCAGGGGTTTCACCCTGTCACCCAGGTGTTTTCTTTTCCCCTCAGGGCTACTGTTTTCCCTAAAACCACAAGTTTTGTGTGGACAAGTGTCATAAATCTCCCATTAACCTCAGTGCATCATCCCCTGGGGAGCCTGGCATCTATCTTCACTGGGATGGGTCCTGCTATTTTTTTTTTGGGTGGCTCTCAGTGATGCTGGAAATCTCTTTGCCTCAGCTGAAACACAAGCTGGTACTGGGCTGCATAGGGAAGGCAGTGGTGAAGGCAAGTCTTGCACTGGTGTACTGGAGAGCAGCGCTCAGACAGGGCTCCCTGTCAGCAGTGTGGAGAATAGAAATGACGCTCAGCAGGAAAATGGAGCTGCTGAAGCAGATGGAGGGAGCCTGATGCTGTCATTGGCATTGGACAGCGGGGAGGGTCCCCTCTCAGACACAGGGATGAGAATTCTCCCCTCCCACCATAAAAGCATGAGATCTCACCCTGGGAGCTGGCGCCAGGGTAGGCGCACAGGGGATGAGCCACTTTCAAGTGGGCTTCAAAGATTTTGGGGCAGGGAACAAGCGGCTGAACTAGACCTTGCTCCATAGGTTGGAGGGCACATGTCCCTCCTCGTCACGTCATCACCAGTGTGTCTGTTCAGGCTTGTTGTGCAGTTTGTTTGACCTTCCTTAAAATTTGCTGTAGTAGGCTTGTTCCCTCAGCTGGACCCTGCTCGGGAAGGGGCTTGAGAAGTGTCTCAGAGCAGAAAGGGCTGATGGAATCATTGCTGTGAACTGGAGCAGGCACAGCCACCAGGGAGGCTCTCACTTGATGTTTTGGGAAGGAGCAGATGCAGAATTGGAACAAAAGCACCATCTCAATGCTTTACTTGATTTTTTTTATTTCAGGAGATAGTTACATTGTTGAAAAACTTTTCCTTTTGTGTAGGTGGTTGTAGGACAGGGATGAATTTCTAAGGCACCAGAGACCCCTCTTGGCACCAAGCACCCTCTGCGCATGTTCACAAGTGCTGTAAATCCAAATTAAACAGGACCTAATGGGCTTCCCATAGGAGGTTGCATTCCTACTTCCTGAATCCTTCACCATGAGCAGCCACTTTTAAGTTTTTTTCCCAGCACGTTCCAGCCCTTCCCACCTCTCGGTCAGCTCTCACAGTTTTAAGGGGTGTTGTTTCCAAACACCCACTTGCACAGGTTTCCCCTTTTGCCTCTTCTGCACCATGGAAAGATTTTTTTCCGAAATCACAGTTGCAGGATGCCAGGAGCACCCACCAAGTGTTAGCATTCATGGGCAGCAAGCAGACACGAATCTCTCCTTTGCAATAGCATCACATTCTCTCGCTGCAGCCCAGTAATTGCTCTGTATTTAATTACCCAAGATTGCATCAGGTCCGCATGGCGTATTTGCGTGCACGCTATCAATTATGTCATAATAAATGAATTTCCTTTTCAGGATTCCCTGCAGCCGATGGCTGGGCTTCTGTTCCTCCTCAACTGTTCTGACTTTGAACAGGTTTATTCAGCTGTTGTCTGCTAAGCCCTACAGAAAAGAACAATAGCTTCTGATCTGCCTTTTATGGGTTATTGGAAACTGGTGGTCCGCACTACAGCTTTGGTCAGTGATTAACCAGAGTGAAAACAAACTACACAAGGCTAAGTTGATGTTGGAGGAGGAATGAACCCACTTCATTAGGGCTTTAAGAGGAAACCTTTTCTTCTTCAATGCTTGTTCACAACTTTTCAGGTCTCTATTTAATCACGTAATTCTCTCTAAGTAGGAAGAGAAGCTTGCCTCACAGCGAGAGGTCTTTTGCCACATGGCAACTTAGAAAGATAAATTATATATAAATATCTTCATGGTTTTGTGGAAAGGAAATCAAATTTGGTTTTACTGCATGCCGCTAATTTACCAGTTTCTTGGGAGCTGTGGGCTTCCCAGTGTCTGTTGCAGGTGGAGAAATTTTTGCTACAATTGCCTTAACTTTTGGTGTGTGTGTGTGTGTAGGGTGAGCAAATCATATCTGATCAGTGCCAGACACGAGCGGCTGACAGGGGCAGAGGGCAGATGAAGAGGCAGCAATAATAGCAACCCTCCTTTACAACCACTGAGCCAAAATGGAAGTGCTCCCCAGGGTGGGGGTTTATTCCAGCTCATGGAGAAATTGCACCTTCCTGCATCCTTGGGATCTCTTTGCTGTTGGCAACCGGGAGCAGAAATGAAAGACAGGAGATTTGGGGTAAATGTATTTGGTGCTGGTGAACATGGTGAGTGACTCCAGCCCATGAGGTCCAACCCTTGTGCTGTGCTGCGTAATCACACAGAGTGCATCATGTTGGGGCAGCTCCTGAGCTTTTGTTTAGTGTACTTTATTATATTTTTTTTTTTTCAGCATGGCACTTAATTATGCTTTGGAGAGCATATGAGCTCAACCCAAAGCACAGCAGCAATAAATCAACCCCCCGACTCCTCTTGGGGGTATCTGGCAGCAGCAAAGTCTGTTTATTCCACAGCCCCTGCTTTTTCCAGTAGTGCAGGCAGTAGCTCCTCCTGGCTATCAGTTCATGCACAAGGAGGGATAACATGGATACCCTGAAAAACACCAGGGAGCTGCCTGCTGACCACCTTCAATGTTTTTACCAATTCCTGGTGGACGGCAGAGATCTCCATCAGGTAGATGCCTGAAATGCAAAGGAACATGTGTTAAACTGGTGTTTGTGGGATGGGCGTGGCTGATCCAGGCTCCTGCTCATGTTTTGGGATAAACAGGATTGGTCTGGGGGCCAGGATGGAGTAGGTTGTTGTTGAATGGATGCAGGTCACATGCATCCTCTAAGAGCTTCTTTGGGGACATTTAGGCGATTCCACTGAGCAGAGGTGACTGTACCCCTGGGCACCTGCTGCTGGAAGGTCTGACCCACCTGGGTGCAGCAGTCTGTCTTCCCTGCAGTTCACTCAACATGGTGAAACTCCCCATTCAACACCCCCAATTCAGCAGGAATCCTGTATTTGAGTGCTCAAAATTCCCAGTTGTGGTTGTAGTTGTGCTCCCAAGAGCTGGGGGCAGGGTGAGTCCTTGCATGCACCCCAATATCTGCAGCGTTTCCAGGGCTGCTCACTTCTCCTGCTAACCCTGAGCCATAGTCCGATTCCTAAACACTCTTCCCATCTACCAGGGTGGATGTAGCATTCCCTCTCTACCTGCCTCAGGTGATGCACATTGGTCCTCTGCACCCATCTGGTAAACTTTGTAAGCACAGCACAGGCCTTGATGAAAGGACATTTGAGGAGGGGCAATCTCTAGTACCAGTGACACAGCAGATGTGCAAGAAAGCGGAACTTTGCTTGGGGCTCTCTCCACAGTCGGGGAAGCCATGGATAAGGTTTTGCTCTGCTCTTGGTGCAGCAGTGCACTGAAGAAGGATGGACCCATCTGGGCCAGGAACAGAAAAATCATCACTCCACTCTTAGAGGAATGGTGGCTGCAACTAAACAGGTTGGGAAATACAGGGACGAAGAGGGTAAAATGTCTGTAGAGGAGATCTCTTACTTCTCATAAAAACAAGAAAAGTAATAGGTGATCGTTTCCTCCTTAAATTGAACAGAAAGGGCATGATTTTTCCTCCAGAGATTCACTGTAAAGCATGGTTTTCCATAAAACTGTCATTTTGTTTTCTCCAGGTGTTTTCTAAATTGATTAATTTTGGGGACAAAATGTTTAAATACTCCATTAGCTGAATTCTTTTAATTCCAATTAGAGGAGCTTGTTGAAATAATTTAATGAAGTGCTTTGGTAGGAATGGAGGATGGAGGGGGAGGAAGGTTGGGGTGCTGGGATGGGAGCAGCCTGGATTTGCAGCAGGTGAGGACCTCTCCCAACGCAGGGTTTGGCTATTAAACTACAGTACTAAGCTGTCTCAGTTAATAATTAAAATATATGTTTAAATAATGCATCAAAGGAAAATGCTTAAATTGCAAACTTGAGCTTTTTGGGGTGAGCTCATATTCAGACTCAGGCTTTGAATGTAGGAGGAATTCAGATATCTAATGTACCAACATGAAACTGGGATTTCAAAAGCTTTAGCTTTTGTGTTAAAATGATGAAAAGAGAGGTAGTAAAAGAGACTGCCGAGCTCCTTGGAGTGTTTGTGAACAAAATAGCACCTTTTTGGGGAAACAAAGGCAACCCTTTAGAATCTATCAAACAGTTTATGCCCCAAATGTGGCAAAAATTGGGCAGCAAAAAGTGTGAGAGATCCTTTAGATGATTCCACCAGAGGGAAGGCTGGGCTGCAGATTGAACAGAGAACACAAGAAGCAGATGTGCCTTGGACAAAAGGATTATCAGACTAAGGCCCGTTTAGGAGTCTGCAGCTGAATGAGGAGGAGAAACTGAAGCAGAGTGAGACTTCCCACAGCGTTTCATATCTCTCAGAGAGGTCTCCTTGGAGACAGTGCAGGGTCTCACAGCACTGACCCACGATGTGCAGCATACCTGGAGGTGCAAGATGTATGCATCGTTCCCCCAGTGAAGTCCAGTGCCTTCCTGCGCCTGTGGCAGCTGGCACTGGTAGGTTTGTGGCCGTAATTGGCCATTCTTGGCTTTTCCCAGAAGCTGTGTGGTGCTGGATGATTTTTGCTCTCAGACATCTTGCTGAGCCAGGCCAGTGGCAGAGCTGCCTCAAGCAGGCACTGCCTTTGCTTTGGCTGGAGAAACACAGAGATTGGTCTTTCCCAGCATCATGTCTCTGTGCTGGGGATAGCACAGCCCAATTTCACCCATCCTGCATAAGCACCCTTCCCCTTTGGGTGCTTGCAGAGAGACAAACCTACCTCCTGTTGTCCACTCTCAAATCCTCCTCTCCCCATGTCCCTCCCAAAAAATGGGGTTGGGTGGCTGTGGCGTGTCCAGGCTGGCTCCCACCATTGTTTCGCTCCTGCTGCAGAGCTTGGCCACACTGATACCCATCTGGTTTGACTCCAAGGTTCAACATCTCCCAGGCTAAATAGCGGGGATTCCTCAGTGCAAAAGGCTGGCTTTCCCTTCACACATGAGGGGTTTGCTCCAATATGCTTTGATGTCCTGCAAAGATGCTGCTGCAGCATCAATGGCGTCTAACGCAGTAACACATGTAGGGCCTGAGGGCCCTGGGAGCAGGTTTAAATAGGACCATTGACTCGTCCACCCGTGCACGTGACTGGTGATGGCAGGACTCCAGAGATCGATTGAGATGTCAATGTGTGCCCCTGGACCACATTTTGGACTTTCTGTCCTGTGCAAAATGACTGGTCTCGGTGCACTGGGCCTGATCCAAGTCTCTCCAAAAATACTTGGCTGCTCAGGGAGTGACTGGAGGGTACAGGACCTGTCCACTGTGTGTGTAATTACTGCAGTGTGGCTTTATAAAATCTTTTGAAAGGAAATAATTTAAACTGTAAATTGTTTCCCTCCACAGCTGAGCATTTCACAAAGGAAGAAGTCTTCGTTCAGGGTTATTATTAGACCCCGGGGCTTTGGAGATGTTGTTCCTAATGGAGAGAGAAGTAGGCAGTGTTTAACCAACATAAGCATGTCTCTCTAATTTCTGCTTACAGTTCTAATGATGAGTGGGTCTGAGCATCAAAGGCAGTTTGCTGATACCAAGACTACAGGGATTTCATCCCTTTTACCAGGGGACATTAAAAGGCACTGCTTTCCAAGGACAGATTTTTCCCCAGATTGCTGCTGGTAGTCCAGGCTCCTCCAGATGGAGATGGCCTTGGAGGCTGTGGTCCAGCCTGAAGCATAAGGGCTGTGACCAGGCAACTCTCCCTCCAGCCTGCACACACTGCTGAGCTCTCCAGCAGATGCCCAGTGCCACCACAATCTGTTCTTACAGCAAGTACCTGAGCAGGCCTGGCTGGTCCAAATGTACCTCCTCCACGAGGGAATGTGAGTTTGTGTATCACACAGCAATGGTGTTGACGCTTTTTCTTCTGTGTGCAGGCGTTTACTCATCTGTGAGGTGCCTGTCAGCATTCTTTGGAGCACACAGATGGGATCTTTGGAAAACTAGACTCCTGCACTCGACCTGTGAAGTGATGCCCGAGTAAGGCAGGCGCTATGGGGGATGTGGTTGTGACTGAAATTTGTTAAGGACATCAGGTGTCTATTCCTTTTGGCTGCTCTTGGTGGTCCCAGAACCTCACTTTTCACCTATGAACAGTTGGACAGAGGGTCCCAAAGGGGAGATGTATTTTACAGCAAGCAGCTCTTTGGGACCCCTGTGGACAGCATGTACTGGGAGGGTGCCGGTCCTGGGACATTGTGACTCTCTGGAATGGAGAAGAAAGAACATACAGCAGCTTTGAACCATGCTGGCTTAATAAGGTAATATGCAGTTTCTGTTTCCTTGTGAGTAGGGGAACATTTTATTCAAAAATTGTCTTTGCAGAACCTCTTTAGCAGATGTACACAGTGGAGCGTGTTCAGGGAGGGGTTTGGACAGTGCTTGTCTGGGAGATGATGAATGCTATTGGGCTTTCCTTACCCTTGTGGGGAGTCGTGGATCTTGCTGGAATGCTGCTGAGGTGAGGCCTGGAGGATGATGCCAGGGTCTGTGGGACTCCCAGGGAGATGAGCAGGGCAGCTGGGGCAGCACAACCCCTCCATGTGCAACCAGTTGCAATCCCTGTGGTGAAGTCCGTGCTCCCACAGCAGCTCCCTGCTCAGTGTAAGATGGCCTTGGGCTGATCCTGCCTCTCTGCATGGCCAAGGAGGGCTGGCTTGTGTTGTCAGAGCCCCAGGGATGGCCCTGCCTTAGCATCCAAACCTCATCAAACCCTTGACTGTACAGAAAGTCACAGCTCTGATAGCATGGACACTGTGGGGAGACCTTCCCCAGAGCTGGATTAACTTCAGACCCAAGGGGGGGCTTGAGGGGGGTGGGGAAATCACTTCTCTGGCCACGCAAGGCAAGTTTCTGGCTCTGGTGACTCAGGATTAGTGCTCCACAAAGGGAGGGTTGGAGCATTATAGTGAAATGTAGACTCTCCATAGGAGGCACTCATACATCTCCCGATGGTGCGAGGAGGGAAGAGGGGGGAGAAAGGCATCTGTGGCCCAGCCAAGTCTACGGAGGGAGCCAGATCACCCCTGCCAGTGCTCAGGTGCCAAACCTGAATAGGATGCGTGGAAAGCACGGCGTGTGTACCTGCAGGTAACATCCCAGGGGATACCCAGCCCTGGTCCATTTGATACCACAGATCAAAGGTTTGCAAAGAGAGGATGTGTGAGAGGTGGGAAGAGAAAATATGTTTGCCTGCATGTTGGTGTACAGGGGTAATGTCTGCTGGGAACTGTATTTAGCAAATGCATGGTCAAGTGTGAAACAAGGAACAAGTTTAATGCTGCAGAGGAGCTAGCTCGATTACCTCTGCACTCCTGTATAATGGACACACTCACTGTGACACAGGCTGGCCCCGTGTCCTGTGGGCACAATGCCTGCAGGAACTCACCTGCAGTCTCCACATGGCCTGAGCAAGAAGAGTGGGGGAAGAGTTTGTTGCGAGAGTGTATTTTTTTCCCTGTTCTCAGAACCTAATTGCATCATGAGAGTGCTTTTCTTAAAAAGCAGATTGGGAACTTCTCCTGCTGGGTTGAATGCTGTTGTCCTCTGCCACTGCAGGTTGAGTATCCATCAGCCTCTGGCATCAACAGTCAAAACACGGCATTCCCTATGGAGATACTCAGTGGTGGTAGTGCCTTGCTTAGGGTGCTGGCGCCTAAATAAAATCTCCAACTTTCCTGAGGATGCTAAAGTGGGTGAGGGCTCTGGTGGGACAGGGATATGAAAGGTGCACAGCTTTGCAGCTGGGTTGGAAGGAAAATGCCTGTGAGTGCTGGCGACGCCTCCTCAGGTGCTTCTCTTCACCCACTGCTTACTCCCAGGATTCTGGGGACACTGGGAAGCAGTGGTGAGGCTCTAGGGAATTAATTAATTGCATTTAACTCACTTCATCTTCCATTGGAAAAATGGCATGCACAAGCACATATGTAGTTTTCGGTATAATTATAAATATATATAATTATATATGTATGCATATATATTCTGAAGGCCTTTTGTGAATAGGGATCTTGGAGGGTAAATACAGGACTGAAACTCAGGAATCTTAATTTTGCCTCAAATTTTGGCTATACTGTTTCTATAGAGACCAAAAGGAAGCTTTGGCTCCCCCACTCAGCTATTAAAGTTTAGTGCATTGAAAACTGTCTTCATGCTGTGATACCCTTTCACAGAGTAGAATAGGGTCTGAGCTAATCCATGAAAGTTGTCATGCTATGAACTAGTAGTCAAGCTTTTTCCTTTCAATTGAGTCTAAAACTATACTGTACTTCACACTTGATTGGCCCTTCAGATGACAGGACTCAATATCCCTGCTGGAAATAAGCTCGTCTTCACACAGTGATGTTGAACGTGGAAAGATCTTGTTTCTGTGGCATAATTACTAGCACTACAATATGAAAGTCGTCAGGATGAGATTTTTTTTTTTTTTTTGGTCTAATTAACATATATCAAACTTTGCTTTCTTCTCCTCAACGATCGGCGAGGTTTGGGTGCTAGCAGCATGCCAAGAATCTGGACCCAAGCACAGACTCCCACTTGCTGGGGAGCTTTTCTCTCCTCAGTATTGCACGTACAAACGTAGCAAGGCAAAGTTATCATCCGCACACCCGCCTCAGCCTTCCCCCATTGAGTGTACTGTAGCAAAGGTAATGAATGGGTCTTTTTCCCCCCCTTTCTTTCCTTTTTTAATTTTTTTTTTTTGTTTCCCTTGTATCTGTCGAGATAACTGTATAAAGCAGGATTTTGCACTGGGGCAATTTTTCTAATGGAAATCAGCCCATTCCTTTGACCTTAGCTGCTACTTGTGCATGTTCACAGGGGCTTAAATCGATTGTGGGGACAGTGGACTGTCATTAAGATGGAGCAGCCGTGAGACTCTCGATTAAGACTTCACCAGTGAAAAGTTACTGTATTTTTATGATTAGATTTTTAAACGGGGAAAAATGCCTTGAACTGTGCAGACCAAAAGAGGGCACCAAGGTATTAAAAAAAAAAAAA
>VZRN01000634.1:1167097-1187487 GCA_013397935.1 Dasyornis broadbenti
AAAAAAAAGAAGTGATATTGGTTTTGGTAGTTTATCTCTATAAACTGTTGCAGTTTCTGCCATAGCTTTCTTGCTTAGTGTAATTCCTAAACAATAACAAAATTTGTGCTCAAAGTTTATGTGAATTTGCAGTATTTTCACTCTGCTGATGTGATACTTTGATTCAACTGGGGAGGCTGCTTTTGGGATTTCTTCTGGTCTTTTTTTTTTTTTCTTGCTAAACCTTATCAGTTAATTTTTTAAGATTTGTAGAGTTTTTTAAATGTAGAGTTGGGATGAGTCGGTTTTCTTAAATCAGGAGTGATGCTATAGAGAATAAGCACCAGATTAATTTAATTGCATAAATCTTCAAAGTGCTGTTTGCCTTTTCTGGGGTATTCAGCGTTGCCTCTGTCACCAATTCTAAACAGAAGTTTGCTGTCTCCTTTTGAATGAATTTCTCCCTTTACTGGGTGTAAGAGGATTTCTCCTTAGCTGGCTGTGGGATGAAATGGAGGGCACAGGTAGGGACAGCGTCACCCCCCTCTCTCCATTTTGGAAACCAGCTTTATTTGCAAACAGCCTCATTTATAGGTTGCTCAGTCCAGCGTTGTGACCAGGACAAGGCACAGGCGTTGGAAGAAATTCTGCCCAGTGCTGAACAAGACACTCAAGTGTCTCTTCTCCCACCGCTGCGAGAAAGGGGTGAAAGAGCAGAACAAACCTATATTTCATTCATTTTCCATCCCTGTCCTGTAGCCAGATTTGGTTAAAAGCCTTCTTGGAGTGAAAGGCTGCAGCACAGGGAGGGTGCAGAGCAATTGTGCTCTTGAGTCTGGGGGGGTTTTCCTTCTCTCAACTACACAGGCTTTTATGGTGCTCAGTTTATAATCTCCATTTTTTTACAAGCACCAAGCACGTAAAATGCCAGTCAGATGATTATGTCTATTTTCTAATCGCTGGGGGTTTTTTTGTGCATTTTAGCTCTGTTTAGACAAAGTCCTTTCATAAAATTGTCAGATTCAATTATTTTTCACACCAAATTGGAATAAATTTGTTTTCCTTATTTTTTGAGACCACCTTTATTAGTTTTTAAATAATTTAGAAATGAAAGATGGGGTGTTTTCAAGCACTGAATACAATGTTTTATAGTTTAATTTGTACCGAGAGCTAAGCCTTATTTTTAGTTTTGTTATGTTACCTAATTTATTGGATCGTATCTTGCATAATGCAAGTCAACTGAATAGCTGAGGTTACATTAATAATTTTGATAGATGTGGCTAATTAGTTTGTCTTTTCTATGGATCCCAATTAAAAAAAAAAAAAGCAGAATTTACACATCTACTTTAGATATCAGCAATAATGTTAAATGCAGTAGATACCTAAATACAATTATTCATACAAATTTGTGACATTTACTATTCAAATATAAATAACTTAGTATTTTTTTAAAAGTGACTATCCCTTTGGTATCTCACAGTTTGTTCACAAAAGGATACACTTATCTTACCCGTCCATCGTTTAATAACAACACCTACAAAACTTCAGGGCATGAACCTGGTTTGTTCTCCAGTTTAAGAAATGGCATTTTGATCCCATCAACTGCCTCGCAAGAAATGCAAAGTTGTTGCTGTTGTGGTTGCAAATGCTTTGTAAGAAAGTGTGGAAAGAAGAAGAGAGACTTTCCCATAAACAAGCCAAAGAATTTAATTGAAAAAGTTATTTATTGAACACTTAATTTTCCTCTTGCAGTTTTGTTGCAGTTTTAAATTGCTACATGCTTTGAGTATATCAGTACAATATTCTAATTTAGTTTTTCCAACTAACCGGTTCAGAATAGTTTCCGGATTTAAACAGTTGCCTTCTGTTTTTGCAGTTCACTTTGAAAAATGATCGCTGAAGAGCATTAGACTTCAGCTATTCATTTCATCATGATGATTATAATAATAATAATAATAATTAAGAAAAAAATAGAGTCCTCCTACTGAAAGCACTAAAATATTGTGCCCTTACCTTCTGCAGCCCTGTTTGGCTGATCGTAAATCTACCCTGTACAACTCCGATTGGGTTTTAAAGGACTGCCATGATTTATTAAACCAGTTAACAAAAATGCGTAGATAAAAAAACCTCATTCAAATGTGAACATGCATCACTTCAAACAAGAGCTGCAGAAAGCTGATTTATCAGGTTAAATTACCTCTCTGCGATAAATACCATTTTGCTCCAGAATAGACTTGCAATGTAAAATTTATTATTTTTTTCTGGGAAACAGAGAGGGGAAATAAAATATGAAAAAAATAGGAAACTTTTTTAGTTTTGCCTACATATCTTGCTATAATTGCAAGATAAGGTTTTGTCTCTTCGTTTCAGAGGCATAGAGGCAAACGTTGCCTCTTCTGCTCCTGTGCAACTCAGATAAATCGAAAGTGCAGATGTATAAAATGTGCAGGCAGAATTTGAAATACGCTTTGCCCTCTTAATTGACAATTATAACCTATAGAAAAAAAAGGTTTGAAAATTGGATACTACAAATGCCTCCGCTTTTATTTTTTCCTTTTCCCTCGTGTGCGTGCTTTTTAAGGAATGGGAGGACCTGTGCTCTTGTTTTGGGTGCAGCACTGCGGAAAGTTATCACCTGAATTTTTATTGTTTGTAGCACACAGGAAGGGAAAAATCTGCCTTTGTGCGGCTCCTCTGGCATTGGTACCTCACTGAACCCAGCTTCCTTGCAGATGAATGGATCAGTGGAAGAATTTACTGCTGATTTCCAGTGTGCTCTGCATGAACGGGAGCACTTTTTTTTGTTTGTTTGTTCAAAAGCAAATCAAGAAGAAAAAAAGGCAAGAAAAACATTTCCAATTCCCTGTTTGGTTAAATGCTGAGGATGCAAGTTCTCTGTGCCTGTGGCTGTATGTTGGGAGGCTATGAGCCCTGAAAAAGCTGGCATCATTACAGTCGTAATCCAGCTGTATTGTAATTTTCAGGGTACAGCAGAGAACTTCTTTGCCGTGTCTGTCTCTGTCTCCCTTCCTAATGTTAGTGCAGAAAGGAAACTTAATCTCTCCAGTGACCCTGCTTCTGTTCTTTAGCTCATAAAAGCAAAAAAAGTCAAGCCACAGGCTCCTAATTGTGGCAGATCCTGTAAATTACCCCGTAGCACTGACAAGAAAACACCTTCCGGGGAACGGATTTTTTTTGCCTGGACTCCGAGTTTTATTCCCTTTTGCGAGTTTAAGAGACACTATTGATACCAAATCCATGTATCTGTATGCACAGCATTTGATCTATAACAAATCGTTTTATTATGGACAATGACTGGAGATAATTATGATGGAATACAAATTTTTAAATTAATTCCAGGGCGTAGGATGCCTCATTACCTATGCGGAGAGAAAAGCTGCCGTATTGCTGGCTGGAAAAGCAGAGACACAATTTAATCAATGCATTTAGAGATAAAATCCTAATGTCTTGTTCCAAAGTGGACAAATTAAATGCACAACAGAAGAACAGTTTTAATGTTTTAATGACATGTATAATTAGTGACTCAAATGTAGGCAGATATCATTAGAATTATTTGCTTACTGCTGATTAACTTCATATTGGTAGGGAATAAGGGAAGAAATAGGTTCTGGCGAGCTGGTTAGGACAGGAGCCTCAAGTACGAGCTGGATTTGGTGGTTTCATAAAAATGTGCAAAGAAAAAAACCCGCCATTCCTTCCTGCTGCTTGCTTTGACACTGCCTAAATTAAATGCAGAGTTGCATTGGCTTGGCACATTGTTTTTTGCTCGTTTGACATTTAATACTGTTGTAACAGGACCGCTCATCTCAGCCGAGATACTGAGGGGAAAAGACACAATTTAGACCAAATGTGTGAGAGACTGGATGAAGCCAATTCCTGTGCTGGGAGCCGGGAAGGAGTTTGCTGGGCTGTAAAAGGCAGATTGCCCCCAGGACGTGGCTGGGGAGTGCTGCTGCCAGCACAGCACAGCCCTGGCACCCAGGCAGGTCTCCGGCACCGCTTCCTGCAGCCTCTTCTTTCCATAATTGGTACTTCCTCACACAGATGGATAAAATGTACTTTCTCCATAAAACTCTAATTAATCTTGTGTATAAAATATATTTTTAAAGTTTATTATAGACTACAGAGTTCTCTGAGCTTTTTACTATCCCAAACGCTGCAACGCTAGCACATTCAATAAATGTCATGTTATTGTATGTCTGAAGTTTTAAAAAAAATAAAGGGCGGGGGGGATTTAGTTGCAATCTGTAATTAAATCCAGCAGTAAGTATTTCCTGAATAGCAGAGACTTTTCACACTCTGTTACCTAATTCTTTACAGGTGATTTTCTCCACAAACCTCCTCCTCTTTGTTGGCACTGGGAAGTGATAGTCATAGCAAAACTGGTTGGATTTCAGAGTGAGAAAATACTCTGTTGTCTCATAGTGAAATTGGTAAACGTGATGGCTAGTCCTCAGAGTGAGGGAAAAAAAGCTTCACATTTATTTTTCCTCCACAAGAAGTAAAATGTGATTGAAAGGATTTGAAAAGAATTATTTTTATTCCAAAGTAACCCTCTTTTGGTTGAAGAAGACCTTGGTGCAACACTGTATTTTCCCCTTTTGTGTCAGGAATGATGGAAGGCTGCATGGGGAAGGGGCTGCTCCCCTGCCTCTGTTTTCCAGCCCTTGGCTATCTCCAGCCCCGTGGGGCAGGGGGGCTGTGCTGCGGCTGGGGTCTCTAGCCCGTGTAAACCCTTGTGCCAGCACAATGGGGAGCGGCGGTGCACAGGACGGCCTTTTCTCCTCACGAGTCTTACTCTCCCCTTCAACCTGCTTTGCTGGAGGAAGGGCTCTCCCAGGCGAGATAACTTAGGAGGAGTTTTGGTGGCCAGGCTCATCTATTCTTTGAAAAAGTGGCCCTTTTCCCCTCACGCCCTGAAGAATAAACTGATGCAAAGAAATACAAATGACACAGCAATGACTTGGGCTGTTGCATGCAGGTCTGATTTGATATATGAGATCAGTTCCTATAGGATAATTCTCATCTGGTTTCCTTCCAATCTTTGTGCAGAGCTTCTCACCCAGTGTTTTGATAATGTCTTCTGAAAAGTGAGCAACTCGAAAGTAAGTCAAAACCATATTTCTTCCAGGCAAATAAATGTACAAATGCTCCCCAAACGCACTTGCAAGCAGGAATGTCAGCTAGTGTTTTCCAGATATTTTGATGTTGACAGAATACAATTTTGCATTGATAAAGATGGAAATTTAAAGTAATGACTTGATGCAACAGCCTTCAAAACAGTAGATAAAAATTCAGCAAAATTTCTTTATTGTTGATAGAAAAGATTGTTTTAATTTGAAAATGTGAAAAGAAAAAAACCAAAAAGAGCAATTGCATCAATTTAGTGATGTTCCTGACCTCTTGGTAGCATCCTTTGTGCAAGGGTTTCACTGAGTGGTTGCCTCAAATGCCGCTCCTCTTATTTCCTGTTGGCCACCCAAACCCATCACATGGGAGTTACCGTATTTCCTTGGCTTGGGTGCCTCAAAAGTAAACTTGGAAGCAAAACTGTCTCTTTGAAGTCAACAGCTCTTAGGGAAATTAAGTCACGTGTATTTTTTCACAACAAATGGTGCAGAAATTCCTTCTTGCCTCATAAGGAGGCATTACCACTCCAGGAGACATTACCTCTTTTCCAACTTTAAGTTACCACTTTCTCCATGGCTGCAGCTGTGGATAGTGCTGCTAAAACAGGACCAGGAGTTTGGAGAAGGGGGAGGTGGGGTGTTCATCACTTCCCACTTGGCAACAAGGGAAAATGCCACTCTGGTATTGCCACAGCTGAGCTGATTTGCCTCTTGGGATGCTGGACAGCCCCTAGAGGTTTGTAAGACCACAGGAGGAAAAAACGTCCTTGCTGAGCAATGGACTGCTTTACATGGACCCTGTGTGAGCAAGAGAGGGCTTGTTCATACTAACCATGGCATGTGTGCGCAGGAGGTCCCAGGGGAGCTGTCACATGGTGGGATAGGATACCACCTCCCCTGCTTTTGCAGCTCTGGGTGGTTACAGCAGCGTGCAGCAGTGAAGCTCATAGTGCGAGTCATGTCCAGGAGTTATTCTCTGTGTGCGTCGCCATCTGTGCTAGTGGCTAAGTGCTTTCTTAAACGGTTGTGGGTACATCAAAGCTGTCATGTGGTGTTTTGCCTCATAAGTGGCCTGTGCCCTACAGGAGGCTTTGCCTGCAAGTCAGGCTGAAGATCAGCCAATAACAAACACCATTGGTGCTGCATGGGTGGAAACAAATGACAGTCACAAAGCTCTAAGGAAGGTGACTTTTCTCGACTTGGCCATGGTTCAGGTAAATGGTACTTCTTTCTTCTCCTCCAAAATGCAGCTGCTTTCCACCCATTTCCTCAGTGGCTACAAACTGTAGCGGTCACTCTTCGGGGAGCAGCTGATCACTGTTGTAACTGCAGAGCCCAAATAGCCCAACCAACGAATGTAGGATTGGAACATACCATCAAAGGGGTTGGGTACTTTGCTATATCTGTTATCAGCACAAAGTGAAAGTAACTCGTCTGCACCAAACCTCATGCATTTACACTTTGCTTATCTGCAAATCCCATAATTTTTCAACTTTTCTTAGCAGTGATTAACAGCAGAACACTGCCGTGAGCCCTCCTCTTACTCAAACTTCATTACCTTTACTAAACAGACTACAGCCCACTTACTCATAGACACTTTGCTCAGAAGAATTATCCATGATTAAAACCAAGCTACACTTGTCAAAATAAATTACTCGAGTACCTTTTGAGAGGCAGCAGCCGTTCCTCCTCAGGGCAGTTGTCTGCCATGGTAATTTGCACTGCACGGGGAGCTTGCAGTGGGATGGCAGTGCTAGTGGAGGCCCTGTGATGTCATGGGGCAGCTCTGCAGTGCAGGAGGATGTGTGGGTGTGGTTTGGAATCTCATGTTTCCTTGGACTTTACCAACATTACATCAGCTGTGGGCACAGTTAAACTTCATTGATAGAGGAGGATGATTCGCTCATTGGATGTAGAGCTTGGGTGCCCCAGGATTGCCTCCAATCCATGTGGTGCCTCTAGGTTTTTGCACGTGGGTGCAGGAGTCAGCTGGGAGCTGGATGGAGATGTGGGGAGCTCCCTGTTGGCTGTGAGATGAGGTGCCATGAGGTGACACAGAAGAGCGTTTACTTTCCTCAACAGTGTGGAAGGAATTATGCTCATGAAATTCGCTCCAGATTTTCCACTTTCTTGGGGTAATATGTAAACAAGGTGTTGGACTTGATGATCTCAGAAATCTTTTCCAACTTTAATGATTCCAATGCATGACAATCACCTTGGTGAAGAAATACCTCCCAACAGCTAATCCAAACCTCCCCACATGCCATATTTCATCCACAACCTGGCTCCTCAGTGTTTTCGGGGGAGCACTCAGTTTTAATGCCAGATGTAGTGGTGGTTATAGGGATGGGTTTGTAAAGAACTTATTTCTCAACTACCAGCAGTGTGTTCACAGCAGTGTATGAGGACAATGTTACAGGCAAAGCAGAACTTTGCAGATGAAGTTGCTTTTTTAGACCAAAGCAAGGGAAGATGCATTAACACCCACAGGCATTAATTATGTTTCCAGTGTTTGTTCTTGGGGACAGGCTTGAAACACAGAGGGACCTTCTGATAGGCAATCACAGGGATTCACATCTTGAGGAGAAGACTCTTGTCCTCTTGCAGAGAGGTATGTCCAGAGGGGCGTCCTAGGTGTATGAGACTCAGCAGCCTCCATCTTGCTGCAAAGTGATGCAAACCCCAAGAAATTTGCATTTCTCATCTTGGCACAGGGCGCCTAAAGCAATGGGTGTACCAACTCTAAACAGAAAGAACAGCAGATTGCAAGTGTTTAGAGGAACTGTATTTTATCAGGTAATATTAAGTCTTTTTAAAATTAAAAAAACCCCAGAAAAATGTAGTAAATAAAACATCCTGTGGAATGGAGTAGAGGTAATGCAATAGCTTAACTGAAAAATTAACTCGAGTTGGTGGAGATATAACTGCTGTTGTCTGGATTGAAAACTGGCTGGAGGAATGTAAACAAGAGACAACAAGAAACAGGATTTGGTTGAGGGGACACTCTGTGTTGCTACAGACACACCAAGGGTGTATCCCCTCCGAGCAGCACCCTGGTGGTGGTACACGATGGAGAGCAGGGGCTACCCATGACACAAAAAAACATTCTCAGGAAAATCCTGGCTAAAAAATTTAAGAAAACCATCCCTTCATATATGAGCTCTGTAGGAGGAAGGCGACAGAGGAGATGGGAGCATCTGGGAGCGGTAGACAGGACTTGGAAGCATAAGGTGAGGTAGAGTGCAGCTGTGAGGGGTGGCCAAAGTCCTTCCAAAACATCCACCCTGTGTGAGCCAGCCAGTCACCAGCTTCTCTCGGTGAGGTGGGATTTCACTGAAATGCTAGTAAAGCCCATGAACCACCAGATCAAACAGACCTTAATTTTTCCTCCCTCCCAAACCCTAGTTATCTATTGGAACCAGATGCATTTTTTCCTTAGGAATTTCCAAGCAGGAAAGGCCAGGCTACCTTGTTGTAGTCAGAGAGGTGATGATCTCCTCCTGAATTTTTGCTTTTTCAGGCATATGGACATACAGCCTTTTCCCTTGTCATGAGAAAGGTTTGCCGGGAGAAGAGTTCAGCAGACACTTGTTGAGCAGAGTTTGAGGGGCTGCGGCATGATGCCCTACAAACTTCACCCACTGTATTCACTGAGATATTGCAGATGCACACAGATTATTTCTGTCTTCTCTTTTGTGTACCTCAGCCACATTTTTTTAAACCATGTATGAATTTGTTTTCCCCATTTTCTTTTTCTTTAATAACATTTATTTCATTTAGAGCTGTTTTGAAGTAATAGACACCTTCCTAGGTAGCAGCTTCTTACAATGCATAAGCCCATTTATCAAAGGCAGGATTTGCTGCTGTTGTTCTTCTATTAGGGAGGAATTACACTAAGCCTGTAGCAGACATTTTGTGTTACCATGGCAGCCCATATTTCCTACAGGGTTGTGACCTCTAATGACTACAGTGGAAAGCAAGGAAAAATGGGGACCCTTTGAAGATTAGTAAATAAATGCATACTTATGCAAACTATCCAAGAGATGGCTAAACTATAAGAGAAGGAATAGCATGATTCAGAACACTGAGTAAATGGCTCTTTGTAAATACCTGTGTTTTTTTAAAATCACCTTTCATTTCTGCATGCTTTTAAAGGGCTGTTTTGTTTCCATCAAAGTGGCACACCGAACATATTTTCTGCATAGGGCCCGTATTATTTTTCATGTAATGAAACAGAAATACAGAGTTCAGAATTTCAGCAAAAGATGTTTCTTATCACCTAAATCATTCTTTTTTTATAGCCTTTTCAAATATTATTGCCATCATGATTGAATTTTCAGTGTTCTTTTAGTTCATCATTGCTAGATAAAATAAGGCAGCAGAATGTACTGAACTTTTAAACAGACATCTCAGTGGGAGCTGTCTTTATTCCTTTAAAATAGTGTAGTAAAAAAAAGTCTCTGTTTTTAAAAAGAACAGATTGATTTTTACGTAGGGGATTTAGTAAAAAGGAAAAATTGCATCTATCGAGTAGTACACAGTACTTGTTTTGGACCATTAAAATACCTACCAAGGTGTTTTATAGTATTTGTTTGTGAATTTTAAATGAACATGCATTGTACTCTGCGGTGATCTCCTAAATTGTATAAAGCCTCCGTAGATGTGCTGGTACTCTGTGCATCTTCAGTTAATGACCCTTTTCACGTAAGCACAGCTGTTGCAATGTGAAAAAATAAATAAAATGTGCCTCTTCTCCCTGCACCTTCCATTTACTTTTCTGTGGATTTTAGCATTTTTCCCTTTCAGACTCCTGCAGCCCAGATATGTGGTACTCAACTCTCTCCCGTGAATGCTATCAGCAGAAAAGGAGCAGGTCAAGGTCTTACAAAGCAAAACCAACATCAGCCAGATCCTGAATCTCTTCCTCTCCTGTCAGGAATACTAAGGTCAAGACGACACTTGTGCTCCTTATGATGGAGGTTGTTTCAACCCTTTTATCTTCTTTTGGAGAATAAAACAAGCCCTTTGCAGACAACCCCACAACACTTGGCTTTCACAGAGAGCACTGGAGTCCCTTGTGCTCGAGCCACATCTACTGATGGTTGCAATGCTGCCAGATGTGGGTCCGCCCACCACAGGTTGGGATGTATTGGGAATGCATCACTCTGGTGCCGAGTCTACCCACCATGTGAAGTTCTCTTTCCTTGGAAATCATGGAGGCTTGAGGCCACCAGGATGGACTGGAGAGCAGTTTTGTTGTACTCAGGAAGGCACAAAACTGATATCCACAGGGATACACCCTGTTCCCAACAGGCTTGACTCTCTGACAGGTTGGGTGCCCACACAGGATGGGAAAGCCTGGATGATTTTATGATCCACGCTTGAATCAGCATCTAATATTGCAGTGAATTTTAACAAAGTTTTGGGATGCTGCATGAGGTGTGGTGTGGGGAATTGCTGTGCTCTCTGGTGCATGGGAAAATGATGGAGACTGGAGGCAAATGGAGAAAAAGCATTTGTTATGGTGTTGGCTTTGATTTCTTTGCATATGATTTTTCTTCTTGATATAACTGCATTGACAATACAAATTTAAAAGCTCTTTCTAGGGACAGGGGACACCAGGTGCCTTCTGGGTTAGTTTGCATTGCTGAAAGCTCATATTAATAATTTTCTTGGAATTGGGAAATTTGGTTGAAAATGAGAAACTCCCAATGTCATTATCCTAGTTTTCTTGCACAACTTCACAACATGCTTATGAGCCAGGGTAATTCATGTTCTTCTCCTCTTGGTAGCTCTGAGTTCTCTGTTAATTGTCAGAGATTCATAAAGAGCCACCTGGGGAGGTGCCTTCTCCTCAGGCACTCCTTCCCTTCTATCAGTAATGAACCCTTCCCTGGAGCAGGGATAGGGTGCACAGTCCCAGTTCCTGAACTCCTGCCTTCCTCACCCAGGGACAGAACTGCTCCTCTCCCTCTGCATCGTTCTTAAAGCTTTTCCTAGCAGCTAGAGCTCTTCCAACACAAAGCTTTGCCTGCTAACCAGCCTAACCTGAGGTGTGGCCTGTGTGCAGATCTGCCCTTTACCTGATCCCAGGCTCTCTGGAAATCCTGGTGTTAGTTTCCTGGGCTCCCACAGTATGTGTTCTACTTTTTAAAGCTCAAAAAAGCCCTGAGAGAGCGGGGCTGAGCGCATGACTGCCATCTCTGTGTTGTAGATCACTTGCCTCAACCATGCAGCAACCCTATCCCCCCGCCCATCCTTGAATACATAGCTTCCAGCCCGAGCTATCTGCCAAATCTGACCCAGACTAGCTAATAGTTTCAGGGTGACCAAAATGAATTTACGATTCAACTGAAAACTCTTTAGTGAAGTCCAAACATCCAGGGGAAACTGGTGGCAAGAGAGCAGGGAGGAAGAGAGGAAGAAAATCTGATGAGGAATGCTGGGAAGCCTGAAATGGGATCCTGACGTGAGCTGCAGGGCTGTCAGCACGCTTTGGAATGGGGGTCTTTCTGGTGGAGGACCCCTGGGTCCTGGTTAAGGGGAGACCACTCCAGCCCTTCCAGTGGTTTTGTGAAACTGCTCTGTACTTCCTTTGGTTAATATTTTCCTTTCTGTTTTATTTTGAAATATATGTTTCACTAGTCCTTGAAAGCAAAATTTTTTGTCCCTGCTGATGTGAGGTCAGAGGGACACTTGTGTTAAATGTAAAGGGCAGTGTGGACTTCTGAGAACAAAGTGGAATGATTTTACATCTGGTGGGGTGGAGCAGCACTAAATCACTGCTTTGGAAAGCAGTGATTTGGTTTCATAGTGAGGCAGCTGAGCAGACCAGTCTGTGACTTTCCACTCCCGGGTCACTGTCACTTAGAAACACTGCCATCCCCAGCACCCTTGTGGACTCCCTGCAGCTGCCCCCTTGTGCAGAGCTCACTGCTGGGCAGCAGCACTTTGGACCTGTGGGAGGACCCTCAGGAGAGTAAATGCAATGACTTCTGCGTGTCCTGCTCCTGGTTTCTGCCAGCTGAGAGCCTGGAGGTAAAACAGACGGGGTTTGGCACAGACCAGACCTCTGTGAGCATCCACAGCTCTAGGAAACTGTACAATTTCAAATGACACCAAAGTTGCAGCTTTTGAACTTTTAGGAGCCTAGTTTTCTGCCTATCCCAGGGCAAGCCATTTTTCTGCCAGCCTCCTCCAAGATAGCACTTTCATGTCATCCCTTTTACACCAAATCAAGCAGAAAAGCCCGGTATTGGCCCAGAGCTATGTTTGTAATAAGCTGTATTTCTCGTATGGAAACTGGTTGTAATGGAGTTGATTCCAAATTAGATTAGAAGTTCAGGTGAAGAGCAGATGGGCTGATGTTTTGCAAAGTCTTAAACAGAAAGGAAAATGGGGGCGAAGGTTGGCTCCTAATAAAGCTACACTCAAAGAAAATACTGCTCAGGACTTTTCCACAAGTTTTATGGCACTGAGAGAAACACTTGGCTGCTGCTGCTGTTCCTAGTCATGATTGAAGCAGTTCTGGAAATCAGCAAAACAATCACATTCTTCAGCCCAAACTGAACAATTGAATGTAATGTATTATCTTTTATTGCACAGAGTACAGAGGAGACCACAGTGCAGCTGTGGCAAAACTTTCTGCTTCCAGAAGTCCTGCAGTGACTGAGGAGAGTAAGTCTCTGAATGCCAATAGGATTTAGATGCTTCATTGCCATTTCAGCCTTTGCAAATCTCCTTCCAATTTAGCCAAGTAAACTGCACCAGTTATCTCAGAGAAGTTTAAAAAGCCTTTCTGAGCCACAGAAAACTCAGCATATCATAACTCAACATAAGGGACTTGCACAGCTGTGAGGACAATTCTGCAAATCTCTTTAAAACAAACAAACAAAGGAAATGGATTAAGAATTACCTTGGAAGATAGATGTAAATATAGATAGATAGATATAGATACTTAAATTCTATCATATGTTTAAAATATATATGTATATAAAATATATAAAAATTGTACCCGATGTGCATTCCCATGACCTTCACCTAAGTCTTGTAGGAAATCACGAATCAGCTCTGGCTCTTGATTCCCTGCTCACATCCCTCATGCTGCAGTCCCCCCATAACTTTTGTTAAGGAAGTTCTTACTTTGGGAACAACCACGGCTTTTAACTGGGGCTAGCTTGTGCCTGGACAGCTGAATGTGCCAGAGGTGGCCTGACTTTACCAAGAAAGGAGAAATGTACCAAGAAAGGAGAAATGCCCCCGGGTGATGTGAATGGTCTTCCACACGTTTGATGCGGTTTCCAGACAAAGTGCTTCGGTTGGCTGCTGGCACTGCCATGCTCTTCTGTGCTTCCAGAGTTGAGAAGCATTTAACAGCCCCAAATGCAGTAGTTCTAAGACAAATGTCTCCAGCATTTTGAGTCAACCATCCTCAGAGCTGTGATCACCCAACGCACCCCTTTCCCACCCAGGCTCACCCCAACTGCGCCCTGTGGTGGCTTGTGCTCCTGCTGGAGGTGACTCGTCTACTTTTCTTTTTTTTCCGAGGCTTATTGGTTTGTCAGTTCTCCCCAGCTGAAAATCAAATATGTATGTCCAGTGTGCTTTTTATCTGGTTAACTAAATACATTGTGTTCTGCCTCTTCACTTTGAAAGCTTTCAAACCTTTCTTTTCTGTCTCTGCCTGTATTGCTCTTTAACAACCTGACAGTTGATTAATAAATGGTTTCTCTTTCTCCTTTATCCTCGGCCCATAATATTCAATGATTTTTCACTGGGCATCACACCCAAAGTGCCTTTGTATATTCAGAGCTAGGTAAGGTTGGACATTGATATGATTCTCCGATTCTGAAATAACACAGGTACTTGAGAAGGTGTTTCTTCTCTGGGGCACTTCATATTTTCTGGTGACTCGAAACTTGTCTCCAGCCCTGCTCCACAAAAAATTTTGGAGAAATATCACCAAGCTGAAGTGACATATGTCTACCGCCAGACATTTTTTGGGCATGTTGTACTTTTCTGCTCCTCTGTCACCAAAACCCTGTAGCATGTCTGTGCAGCCTGATGGTATTTAAATTGCTTTAACATGGTGTATTAGCTGCTGTGGGGAGTGTCTTTGCCTGCCATCGCCTGTGACAGAACTGTCCCCATTAATGAAACCACCTTGTGTACAGCAATGCTCTGATGCATGCTCCCATGCACCCAGAAGGACACTGTGGAGAGCATTTTTGGAGCTTCACTTTCCAATATGTGAGTTTTGACCAAAAACGTTGCTATTCCTCCTAGACATTTGTGCCTGGTGATACTGCAGGCTGGTGCATATTTCCTTGCTTGTTTGACCAAATTAGGATAAAACCAAGCTTTCTGCCTGAAATACTTGTGAATATTGAAAAAAAAAAAAAAAAAAAAATCTCTATTATAAGAATTTTAGTGATCCTTTTATTTTTGTCCATCTCTGTCGCTGGTCTCCATGCCTTTTTCTGCTGTGTTGGGCTCATTCACTTGAAAAGTCATTTCTTGCCACTCATTCTGAGTGAATAGTTGTGTTACGGTTATTGGTTTGCTGATAAAACTGTAATTTTGATGACTAATAGCCTTTTCCACATTAGACCTTGAACTTGAACTCAATTAGAAGCAATAGTCAAAAGAAACAACTTTGTAAAGATCAGGCTCTTTTCCAGCCATTTCCAACACAGGAGTTGCTAACAGAACCACTGCATAGCTGCATGTCAAATGTGGACACAAACATTGTAGCAATGATGTGAGCTGGAAGGAAGTTACAGAATTCCTGATATGCTGAGACACTAAAATATGGTTTAAATTAAAACTGAGGCTAAGCGTATTATTTACTTGATGAGTTTTGTTCTGCTCCTCCTCTTGGGATACCTAAAAGCAGACTGCTATTTCTCTTCTTTTTTTTTTAAATTCCTGAGATGACTAATGTCCTCTGAATCAAAATGACTCTTAATATTTGAAATTCACCTTCACTTAGTTGCATTTGGTCATGTCAATAACACAGTGTTGTTCCTTCTGTTGCTTGAATGACCATGGGATGTTTCGTGTAACTGGGAAAGGGCAAGAAGAACCCACAGCAAAGTTCAGCCTCTCAATAAGATTGGTACCAAGAACAGGGTCTTCAGAAAACGGTGATATTTTCCCCCTTGTTGGGGCAGTGCAGCATTCCTAGAGGCATCCTAGAGGCCAGAAAGGACTGGCAGTTGGAGAGTTTCTAACCTGAAGGTGGGATCTGGATTTAATTCTCTCTCCTTACAAATGTATGTAGTAATTAGGCACCTGTAAGTGCCTTGGGTAATAAAAAGTATCGTTGCATCTCTGTCTGGCTTCTTTAGGAGGCTTTTTTTAAGGCTGGGACTAGACTTTCTGACTTCCTAGTCTGGTATGAAGCACGGCAGAGACGAAGGCTTCATCCAGGAGACTTCATCACATCCAGCTCCACTATCACAAAGGGGAAGTGGTCCTTAGGGAAAAAGTCAACATTACAGATAATTTTTCATAGTCCCCCCAGAAGACGATTCACTGCTAGTTGCCCTCCCTTGCAGATGAGCAGCTTTGTCTCAGTTTACAAGTGCTATGACCTTTGAGGCTGAGCTGTCTGTGCAGGACTGCCCAGGCAGAGAGGGGTGGATGTGCAGGGTGGACTGGGGATGCAAGGAGTCATGGCAGTTTTGTGCTTTGCTGTGTCCTGATTTTTTGCACAGTATCTTCAGCAAATGAATATTCCTCCATGTCAGATCCAAAAATCTTGCTGGGTTCACTCTGATGTGCTATATCTGCAAGAACCGTCTCTGGGATTTCCAAATGTCTACTGCCCTCATGTTGTGTCTTGACAAAAATTTGGAGTATATAAATATGTCATGTTGGCAAACTCAGACACACTATGTCCTCGCTCTGCCTAGGGGAGAAGTAACTTTTTATGCTGGCTCTTGAGATGTTAATTATAAGGACACGTGATATGAAAGGGTGAACCAGCCTCACATTACATTTCACCTTTTCTCAGTCCAGAAATGGAGCGATTTCTGCCTGCATTGTGCAGTGATGGTCATGAACTCACTGTGCTGAACATCTCCCTGGCACACTGTTAGGCTTTGTTTTGGAGTCCTCATTGCATTTCTGGGCTCAGACCAAGCAAGGAAAAAATTATGGCTTTCTTCTGCCTGTTGTGGGAGAAAAAAATTGAACAGGTTTGACGTGAAATCACTGGACTATTGAAAAACAAAGTAGAATATTTTGATCTTGCCAAATCACATGTCTTGTAAACAGAAATTACTGTTTTCTTGTAGTTTTAGGGCAGAGAGAAGGCTATCCAAGTTGTAAATAAATTACTATTAACTTGGGGGTTAAGTAGGACTTGATACAGAAGGACTCACTGTTCTTGGCCCACCCTGAGCCTGTCAGAGACTCCAAAACAAACCCACTGGAAAAGCCTGACTGGAGATCTTGGCACGCACCAGGCCACTGCAAACCTCAAGCTCTGTGCTCTGTTGCTTTGAGAGCCAGAAAAGGTCACCAAAGAGTGTGCAAAATGTCTGGCTGATATATTTCTGCATAAGGGAAGGGCCGGGGTTTGAGGCTGAGCTCTGCTACTGATGGTGGAGTCAGAGTTCCTGAACTCTCCTGCCACGTCCAGCAAGGCAGCAGCTCCTGCCTCAAGATGCCCCATTCTCAGACGGACTGCGTCACACCAGAGACGCTGCCCCTCTGAGGACTGTGCCCTGCCAAAGTGGGAACACAAGAAGCACCAGGGTCTCTCATTTAGGACAAGTGTTTGGTGCAGTTTTTGAAGGTATGGAGCTGTAGCTGCTGGAGGTGGTGACCGCTTTGGCATGGAATGGGCTGTCCGCAGTCCTTTGCTTTGTCTGTCTGTCCACCCTGCATCAGCAGGTAGACTGAAAACATAGAATTTATGCTTTAACTCATTCAGGCTGTGGTGTATATATTTCTTCCACTGATGTTTCTAAGCCTGTGGCTGCTAATTATCAGTTAATGATGAAGTTTTCAGAATTAATTTAGAAAAGCGG
Source organism: Dasyornis broadbenti (assembly GCA_013397935.1). Taxonomy (NCBI): domain Eukaryota; kingdom Metazoa; phylum Chordata; class Aves; order Passeriformes; family Dasyornithidae; genus Dasyornis; species Dasyornis broadbenti. Next base: position 1,184,265 of record VZRN01000634.1, read on the forward strand.
TACTTTTTTATTTAATTCCTTGCTTTTCACACACCAGCTTGCTCAGTGGGATTCTCTGCTGCCTGCGCTGCTTGTAGCAAAGGTGACAAACCCACACCTTAAGTAGCATGGAAGTGTTTGTTGTGGAGGACAAATCTGAACCAAAGGACAGCAGTCCTGACTGAATGTAACTTGGTGTGGAAAAAAATCAGAACTATCATCACTGAGACCAGGGAGAAGAAAAGTAAGTAGAAATCTTTCCCTGCAAAACTAAAACTTTCTTCCAGATTTGATAATTTTGCTAGGAGATACATTTGTAATTCTATCTGGAAGCCAAAGAAGAAGTTAGTGCTTGTGCATCAGCAAAGCCAAAGCTGCAGAAAAAGGAATTGCCAAGATCAAGAAAAATGAATATCAAAGAAACATAAAGGTTATGCCCAGGGGTCCTGTTCTAGGTCAGAATATTTGTTCTTTGGGTGCAGGGCACAGTTTCTCTCCTCCCCTCTGCTCTGTGCTGCCCTGTGCTGGCTTCCCATGCAGAGCAAACCCTATTCCTGCTGGGCAGCAAGTGTGGGATATCCAGCACAGAGCTGCAGCACAGGCAGAGCAGGATATTTCATCCCAAATGTAACAGAAAAAGGCAAAATTTAAAACAAAGACCTTTTTCTTTTTGTAGTTTCACAACAATTTGCATTGATGAGTTACAAAATGCAAACTGGTTGTGGGAAGCAGAAAGATACAGATATTTTCCTTCTGGAGTGCTTAATTTATTTCTCATAACCTTGTGCCTGTTTCGCTGTTTTTAGTCTTCTGGACTGCATGGTCTGCGTCTTCTTCTCTGCTAGATCTAAACATGGCTTGCGAGAATCTTGTCAGAGCCTTGATTCTGCTTTTGTATTTGTGGGCAATAGCAGAAGCAATGGTGTGTTGTGGGGATGCCCAATACACCTGGTCCTGCCTGAGACTCACCTTTCTAATGGAGGATCTCAGTTGGGAAGTTCCCCTCCAGGGAACCGTGAGGGACAGACATCCTTCTGTTCTCACTGGAAAGCTCTAAGGCAGCTTTTGTCCACTGCTTTCTCTATGAACAGAGGAGGTGTGGAGTGAAAGGTGCAGCAAGACATCAAGGCCATGGAAAACAGAACAGAAATCAGGGAGCCCCTGAGCTTCTGGAATAGGATGTGTCTGTGTAGGTAGATCCAGGGCCGAGGACCATTGGTCTGTGGTGGCAGCCTGTGATATCACCAGAAGTTACCAACAATTCCAAAAGTCATGAGAACTCCAAAATTTCTTCAAAATTTCTCTCCAAATTTCTTTACACCTCGGCTAAGGCAGCCTAAGATCTGAGCCTCCCCTTGCTGGGTATTTATGAGATACCCGCTGCTCTCCCAGGTAGTCTGGCTGAGTTCAAAGACACTGCTGCAGTTGCCTCGATAGGGATTATTCTCTGGAGTAAATCTCCACAGGATCAGACCCTAGGTGTGCATGATAACATATTTACACTTTGATTTATTTCTATTTTAAATGCCTTTGCTTTAAACCTGTAGGTACATTTACTCTACAAATTTGGCTTGCTAATATTTTCTTGTGAAAAGCTAAAGGGAAAAAAACTCAGCCACCAAAAAGCACTGAAATAGATGCCTGCCACAACAAAAAGGATCACCTGGAAGTCAACATCTTCAGCCAGAGCTGTCCCAAGAACCCTGTTTCTGTCCTAGCATGAGATAAAAGCCTCCATAGATAGATGGGTTCTGTGGCTGTGCTTGTGAAAGGGAAAAAACCCTGCATCTGCTGGATCAAAAGAGACTGGGATCTCTGAGCAGCAGACAGCCTCTAAACCCAACCTTGCTCATCCTCCAGTGCTGGCACTGTGTCATGTGCAGCTGTGAGCAACTGATCCCCTCTCCCTTGGTGTCCACCCAGGGATGAAGCTCCTTGCAGGGCCGTGTCACTTTTGTTGTCCCTCTGCTGCTGCACACAGGGACCTGCTGCCCCAGGAGCCCTCCAAGCCACTCCAGTGGCAGTTAATCCTATAACTGGGAATTAGGGAGGCGGTTTTCCATGCATGAACAGGCATGGACAGGGTTCTCAGGGGTGAGTAGATCCGACACAGCACTCCCAGCTTCCTACCATGGGAGGGCAAGGCACGGCAGGGCGCAGCACTGCAGCGCATGACTTGACACAGCCCTGCATGGGTCTGCACAGACTGATCTAAATCAACCCCCTTTTAGTTCAAAACCATTATGCCATATTCTGTCACAACAGGTGCTGCTGAAGTGTTTGTCTCCATCTTTCTTACAGGCTCCCTTCAAGTACTGAAAGGCTGCAATCAGCTCTCCCTGGAGCTTTCCCTTCTCCAGGCTGAACAACATCAACTGGCTCATTCTGTAGTCAAAGGAGAGAGGGAGAGGTGTATGAAAGGTGCTTTGCTTGGGCCACAGGTATCTAATTTAGCAACGTAAATGCTGCCCAAATCACGGAAGTGTCGTCCAGCTGTACAAAAAGCCAAGCACCCAAGTGAAGTGCTCATGTCGGAGCCAGGATGGACATTCCAGGAGTTGTCTAGAGATCTGTACAGTTCTGGGTCAGTGTACAGCATCCCCTTCCTGAATGTCTTCAGATGTTTATATCAGAAATGCAGCTGGGCTGACCCATCTCTCACCAATGCTACGGGGAATGGGGGATGAGTCCTGGGACAGCTTAAATTTTGTAGAGTTAGTGTTGTGTGGATGGCTGTAAAACTTTTAGCCTCTTGTCTAGGATTTTGCAATGACCAAAGGGACAGTGGCTAGCAGAAATGCCTCTGTTTAATGATAACGATGATGATGGTGATAATCATAATATGTCAAAGAATAAGAATAACTGTCGTGGTTTAGCTTGGCCCAGGTTTTTCTAGTGGGGGGGGCCACAAAGATGGCTCCTCGGTGAAGCTTCTCGAAGCCTTCACCATGTCCAGCTCTGAGGTGATGGACATGCTGCTGGCCAAGGCTGGGCCAATTAGAGATGTTGGTTACGCCTCTGTGAAAAACATATTTAAGACGAAATCAAAACAATGGGTGCACGCACTTTTCCTTAGCCAGAGGAGGAGGAGTAGGTGAGAGTATGTGAGGGAAAATAACATGGAGAGACCAAGGTCAGTGGAGAAGGAGGGGGAGGGGGAGCTCCAGGCGCCGGAGCTCTGCAGCCTCTGCAGGCCGTGGTGAGGCCCATGGTGAAGCAGGGGGTGCCCCTGCAGCCCATGGGG
>VZRN01000634.1:1187647-1204802 GCA_013397935.1 Dasyornis broadbenti
CCGTAGCAGTTTTGGGGAGACTGCTTGCCTGTGTGGGGACCAGCGTCACTGCAGCAGTGTCGGGCGGGCTGCCGACGGTGAGACCCATGGCTGCGCAGAGGAAAAGAACCTCTCCCCGGGCAGGGGAAGAAGATCTGGGTGATGAACTGACCTAACCCTCCCCCCATACCTTGTTCCCTTGTGCAGCTGCTGGGAAGGAGGGGGGGGGGTGAGCGAAGAAACGGTGGCCTTGAAGGGTTTATTTTACCTCTCATTTACTCCTCTGACTCTGTTAGTAATAAATTAGATCACTTTGCAACCTAAGTTAGTCCTGTTTTGCCTATTCTAAGTGCGTCTTCTCCCAGGTTTCCTTATCTCAACCCATAAGCCCAGGGTGTGGGTGTGTTAATTTGGGGGTACCTGGCATTTGGCCGGGCTCAAACCTTGACAATAACATACATAATAACAATTAAAACAATAAATAATAGATAGCATTTCTTGTCTCAAAGTCGTATTCAGAAATAATAACACAGTGAATTCCAAGTCAGCTCCCCAAAACCCTTGACTGCAGTGCTAGCATCCCAGGCAGCCAGGCTGGGGACAACCGGGCCAGCGGCATTTGGGACAGCAAACTCGAGCATTCACAGGCTCAGGAAAGGAGGCAAAGCACCTGCAGCACGTGGGTATCTGAGCACCTCCTTCATGATGAGCTAGTAAAATACAGCTTATCTTCTCCTTTTCAAGATGCATTGTGTTCAGTGAAGGAAGAAATTCTTTTTCAAAGGGAAGCTGTGTTTTCTGAAGCTATTTGTATGCTGGGATGTGTTACGTCAGCTGAGAACAAATGCGCTGGGTTAGGGCTTGTAATGTGGCTGGTGGGACTGATGTAACCACATGTAGGGACTGGGACAGAGGCTAAAGAGCACTCTGAAAGCTCAAGAAAGTAAAATATCAATTTTGAAGGGACACAAAAATAAAGCTGGCGTGTATCTGTCTGCCTGGTTTTAATCTGCTTCCCAACATGAGACTCTGGTTTGTGATTTTGGGTTGCTTTATTTCGCTCAGCACATTTTCTTTGGGATTAAAAAAGCGGTCAGAAAGCGAACTGTTTTACAATAGTTATTCCTTTTCTTTGTGAGTTAGAGTTTGCTGAGAGTTTATACTCTTCTTTTCATGGGAAAAAAAGTTCAAAAATCAAACTCTGTTGGTTATTTTGGCGACTGATTATTTTCCAGACAATTCACCTGTATATTACCCAGAATTGTTAAAGAAAACTAAACATCTTGAGGTTAAAAAAAAAATGATACTTAATGGTTCATAAATACTTTTCTTGTAAGAATGTATTTTCTGTAGAAAATATTATGGACAAAAAGAAAACCCTAAAATCCACATGGATTTTTTTTTTTTTTAATTATTCACTCTTCTTATATATGTGCAATTGTCTTCTTGCATGTCAGACATACATGATCATTTTGGCTGCAGTTGATTTATCTAACATAGGCAACAGAAAGGTTAAGGAATTTTTAAAGCTGGTACCCACGTCAGTATTTTGGCTTTGAAGCAAGTGGCCTTGCTGTTTGGATGTGCACACGTTTCCCACATTTTCTCATCATGTTTTGTCTTCTGTTACTAGTCAGCTCCTGTTATTGATGGGAGGCAATATGGGCAGCACCCTGACAGTCTGGCTCTTTATTTGGATGTGTAACTCCAGGCGCTGCAACTTTGGCTGTGAATATTTGGCTGTCACCCATGTTATGCAGTCAGCAGGAATCAAAAATTATGATGATGTATATTTATTGTTTGTGTTATGTCATCTTTTAGGAAACCAGCTGAGTGCTCTGTTGCTCCTTCCAGGCATGTCTTGTGTATGTGGGGAGAAATGGGGTTTGCCCTCTGCACCCTTTAGCCAGACAAGGGGCAGGAGGGAAAGGGGAGTCAGCTGAACTAACCCTGTCCTGGCCATCCCACACAGGCTTGGCCAGAGAGATGCACGGATTTTAGGGAATGAGTCAAACATTGCTCTTTAAAATGTGGTACCCAGGCAGGGAGTTTGAGGAGTTCATTATGGACACTGGGAGATGAGTTCTGGAGGTCGTTGGGGGCTACAACAGCCCTTCCTCCTGGGCAGAGATCCCTGCAGTGTTCCCCAGGCATGGGCTGTGAGGTGAGACCCATCCTGCTCTGTGCTGCTGCCTGATAAGCTCCATCCCAGCTGGTTGCTTTCACAAGAGTTATTTTCAACCAAGCAAGAGTATTAGGCAGCCAGATTAGGGTTTAAGGTTTGGCTATTGTATCTAGAGCAATTAAAGCAATTTCCTTCTGCAGATGTTATGGGAGAACAGCCTGTTGGCTTCATCGGAAGCTGTGCCTGTGGAAGGAATCCCAGGCTCTTGTGGGTAAGATTTGCTTATTGCTTCTCTGCCACCTACTTAGACATCTCTTCAAATTCCATGTCTGCGAAGTATTCACAGCTCCAATCTCTTGCAGATGCCTTCTGTCCAGAACTGGTGCTGGCTGTAGAGATTCCAAGGCTTGGAAGCAAACATGAGAGTCTTGGGTTGGAGTTACACACTCCTGTCCAGTCTCTGGAGAGGACTTGTTGTACACCAGCCACTTGCACATTTATGCTAAAGAATTCAAACCTGGAAGACCATCTCCTGGCTTTTCTTCTTCCATCTTCCCTTTCAGTTGCAAGTTCTGCTCTGAGGAGCAACTGGACCTAAATCCCAGTGTAAGCAGGTGCTTTTCTGTTGGGCTGGGAGGCCTTCTAAGATGGGTGGATTCAACATGCAATCCCTCATTTTGGAAAGGTTATCCTGGAAGTCCATTTGGGCAGTTGTGGACCAGGTAGGATGACAGTACTCCTCTAGAAATGTCCCACATTCATGATTTTATATGCAGTGCTGTTGTAGAAATGCCACTGGCTGTGGTGAAGAAGGAGCAGGGGGAGTGGTGGGGCACAGACTAAGCCCATGTGCAGTCCTAAGTCTTGACAAAACAGATCTGGGGCAAAGGACGGCCAGGTTTGGTCCTGTGTGCCATCCCCCAGGTCCTGTGTGCCATCCTTGGGTTCTGTGTGCCAACCCTTGTGTCCTGCGTGCCATTCTTGCTTGCAGCTGCATGACTGCACCAGGGCTGTTGGTACGTGTAAGTGAACCCACAGCCATGGAAAACACCTCTCCTTATACATAATCTCAGCTTAGGGGTGGTCTCCCTGAGCACACCTTGTGCTTTGGATGAAGCCTGGTTTTCCCCCTGTTCTGGAATATTTATACCTTTCAAACTGATGCTGTTTCAACTACCTCCGGAAATGCAGCTTTGGTTTTCAAAAGCTGACTGCTGGGGAGGTTGTTTTGGTTTCCCAGCACACAGTGCTCTGTCTGCCTCTGCTTTGTCTGCCCCTCGGCCCAGCCCGGCCATGTGGCTGGGGATTCATGCCTTGGTTGGAGTTCTCTCATTTAATTTTCATGCATCATTTATAGCTTGCTGTGGTGATTTCATAAAGTGAATGTATGTGGTTAATGCAGGGGGCTGACTGGGAGCCAGTTATGCAGCTGTGACAGAATGGCTGCTCCCTGCCTTTTTCATTGTTTTCTGTACTTGGAGTGTGTTGGTGAGAAACTGCTTCTGGACCAAATATTCAGACTTTAAACTTGATTGCTTTCCTGAGGAAAAAAAAAAAAATTGCCTTCCCTCTCCTGGAAATCTGGAGAATTTCCCACACGCGAGTCCTGCCCTTCAGACAGACATTGTCACAGGGTGCAACTGAGCAGGGAAATCCCGAGGTGGTTAATTTAAGAGCAGTGTAGGGCTCTGCTCCTGTGAAATGATGGTAACCCCTGAAACCAAGCTGAAAAACAACATCCAGCTGCCAGCAGCAGTTTACACAGGAAACTTGCCTTCTGGTGTGGGCAGCTGCATTCACAGCCCTCGTGTTGTCCCCTCCTTTGGGCGTGTTGTGTGACGTTTGGTGGGGAAAAGTAGGCTTGGAGGGGAGCTGGTGGAGAAATCTGGAGGTATAGTTGAGAGCAGGTGTTCTCCCTTCCCCATCCTTTCCCTTTTCTTGGGCCAGACCATTAATTTCATTAATTTATTTGATCTATTTAATAGATTTGCTTAGGCTGAGCAAGATCCTGCCGTGTCTGCATTTCTGGTTGCTGGCATTAAGTAGTTTGCTGTGTTGATGTGTAACATGTCAGCTTAAAAATTACTAACGAGGAGAAGAGAACAAGCCTGTCCTTATTGATTTCCATGTGGTTTGACTGGCAGCACTTGGAAATGGCACAGGAACTGTGTCCAGTTTGAAATGCCACATGTTCACAGGCTTGTGCCATCACTGGAAAGGTGATGGAGCACATGGCCTTGAGCAGGGGTGGCCAACCAACCACCATGGACCTCAAAACAAGGGCTGTATGTGAGCGGATGGGTTTGATTTGTTGTTTTTATTGGGCCAGTTCAGTGCAAGTCCCACCCCTGCGATCCGTGGAGGTTGGGCTGTGCCAGGGGAAGTTTAGGTTAGACATTAGGAAAAAATTCTTCACTGAAAGAGTAATTCAGCACTGGAATCATCTTCCCAGGGAGGTGGTGGAGTCACCGTCCCTGGAGGTGTTAAAAAAGAAGACTGGATGTGGCACTCAGCGCCATGGTTTAGTTGATAAGGTGGTGTTATGTCGTAGGTTGAACTCAATGGTCTCAAAGGTCTTTTCCAACCTAGTTAATTCTGTGTCTCTGTGGGCATCTCTTAAAAAAAGGATCTTCATGCTTGCTGGGCTGGAGCTCGGGCAAGGATGTGCAGGGTGTAGTGGGGTGAAGGATGGCGAGCATGAGTCCCTGTGAGCCAGGATGGAAACTGGAAGTGGTATTTAGAACATGGTTTCCACCCAGGATAATGACTGAATGGAAGGTTTAAACCCAGCCATGCAATAATAGCTTTGAAGACAACCCAGAGGCAGTGCTTCAGTCACGGGATTTGGGAATGAAAATCCTTTTGGGAAGGCAGGAGGTTAGCAAGTACATCTGATATCTCTGCTGAATGACATGCAGTAAAAGCTGGACTGGGATCCAGAACACAAAGCAGTGATAAGGAGACATGTTATGACCTTGTCTGCTGTTAGCAGCTTACACAGGCTGCCAAGGAAAAACCTGCCTGCATTACAAGAGCCATATGGTATTTTATTAACTCAGTGTATAAATCCCTAATACAATTAGAAGATCCAACTTCCATGCTGAATTAGAGCCTCTATGTTGCTTAATCTGGAGGAATTTCTGGATCACTCAAAATTGTTGATATCAGGAAGGAATGGACAAGGGAATGGGTCTGTCAGCCTCCTGGGTGCAGCAGGCCTTTTGCTGGCCTCTGGTGTAAGAAATCCTTCTGGCTTGCACAGCCCCTCAGGAGCTGCCTGGAGCTGGCCCTTGGGAGAAGGCTGCCCAACCTCATGGCAGCAGATGCCTGTTTTATCAGGGAGAGTTTGTGCAGGATCCCTGAGCAAGGTCAGGATTTTCATAAGAGGCCATCATGAGCTATTGCTGCCAGAATTGGGTCAGGAGGATGAAAGCCTTGTACTCTCAGGTTCTTCCTACCTGTGGGATTTTGTCTGTATCAGGCATGTGAGTGCAGGAGGGAAAGGGGTGGCTGTGGTGTACGGGAATGGCTCTGAGCATGCCAGCTCCAAAGGTGCTCAGGCCCAGAGCATGGGCTGCAGGTGGTGATGGGCACTGAAAGAAACACTGGGGAAGGTGTTGGGCAGATTTGGGAGTGTCTGGTTGAAGACAGATGTATGATGCAGCCACTGGAGGGGCAGCACGTCCAGAGCAGGTTCTATGTGCTAGGATCATCCCTCTGAACACAGATCGGTCCTTGGCCTTATCAGCTCTTACCTTGTTTTGGCCTAAGCAGGTTTACCCTGATGTTACACTGGTCTTCTCCAACAAATTTCTCTCTTTATTCCAGTATATGAACCTCTTCAAGAGATACCATTTCATTTGCAGATAAAAAGCGAAATGATCACACTATCAATAAGCCATTAAGTATTCTGAAGGGACATGGCTGTGCTTAATGGTATCAGTATTGAGGGACAGCTGTGAAGCGGGCTAGGACATGCTCTCCTTTTCCCTGCAGGTATTGCAAGCCATTTCTCCCTGCCTCAGTTTCTTCCTCTCGTAGAGCTGGCTGGGGACCTGTCCTGCCCGGCTTTGTGCTTCTCACAGAAAGGTTCCATTGTTCTTCTTTTCTTTGCCAGACAGGCACTCAGTGAAGCAACCTCCCTTTTACCTATGTTGGAGGGAACGTAGCTTTTGTCTGGATGATTATAGCTGTTTAAGCTGATCAGATGCCTTGTACAAGTACACAAACCCTGTTTTTTCGGCTGTGCCCTCTCCCTTTTCCATGCATGTCTATTCAGAAATGAATTGCTCTGTGCTGAAGCATGTCATTGCAAAGTGCAGCCCTGGCTCTGCTGGAAGAGACCCTGAGATGGGACCGATTTACCCAGGGCTTGTCAGGTGGTGGTTACCATGAGTTTAGACCTTGAAGGAGGCAAGTGCCATGGGGCGATGTGTGTGAGTGAGAAATATGCTTTTAGCAAGGGCTGGATCCTGCAGGTGGCACAGCCCAAAGCGCAGCCCAGTGAGTCCTGTGTCCCTGTGCCTCCACGTCCCTGCTGCCAGCAGTGATGGGCTCATCTTGCTGGGATGGGAGACACCATGTCCCCAGGCATGTCACCTCTTCTGGGTGCCCATGGCAACACCAGTGTTGGGGTGGGGTGAGGGTGATGCTGGACCACTTTCCCCCACTACTCTGTGCTTGGCAGGACAGGTACTGTATTAGTGGCAGTGACTTCTTTCTTGCTGTGACCATCTAGCAGCAGGTTTCTGTGCACAACCTGCATTTGTTTTGATGGCTAGCACTGCAGTAATGCATTGGTTACCTGAAGTTTTCATTGAGATGAGGTTTTCAGAAGCTTATTTGTTGTAGCTCCTATAGTAACTACTGCTTGCCCTGAGTTTGGCTTCTCTGAACCTGTAGTCAGACTGTCTCACTTTTTTATTTTGAAAAACTGGAGAAGTTTTTAAGTGCTGTTACAACCCTGGAGCAATTTTAACATGAGTACAAGTATATACGCATACCATCAGTAATGAAATTGTTGAAAACTCCTTCAATGACATGGCCAATATGGTGGCAATAAATTTGGAGGAAATGGACATTATCTGCTGATTGACCTTCTTGGAACGTTAAACAGCTTTTGCTTTGCCTTGAGGCGTCTAGCTGCCTGACATGGCCAATTATCCTATGATAACATCAACTTCGTTGGGACTTATTGCTTCATTATGAAACTGCTTTAGCTGATAATGCATAGCGATTAGCAGGCAAATATTCTTGGAAAGGGAGATTACTCCTTGCCCACTGCTTGGCCTCAGAGCTGTGCAGAGCAGATGGCAATGATATGGGGATGGTCCTTTCCAGCTTCCAGGAACTTCTTTGGCAGCGGTGATGCTGCTTCCCCTGCTTCCCTCCCTCAGCTTCCCATTTCCTCCCTGGATGCTTGGATCTTTTTCTTGCCCTAGTAAAATAATTTGTAAATATTTTTATTTATGGCAGGATAAGTGCCAGCACATGGCTGTCTCTGGGGAAACAAAAATACCAGTACTTAGTCCTTACTTGCCTGGAGCACTGAATCCTCTTCTGTCATAATCAGAGCTGTGCATAACTCTTTGTACCATGATCCAACCTGGCATGTTCCTCCCTTTTTGTCCATATCATTAGAAGGAAAGAGCCTCTCCACAGAAGCACTTTATCCTTACACCCATCTCCTCCTCCTGGCCCGTGGTGGATCAGAGGTTATGGCCATGACAGTGATTGGTGGCAGTACAGACCCAGTGCTCGGAGCTGCGCTGTTATTCTGCTCAGTGCCCTGTTCCTGGAGTCCTGTGGATGTGAGAGACTCCCCACTGCATTGAAAAAGGGAGAGTCGTCCCTGGGGAGGGTGAAAAAGCATTAAAATAGTGCTTATCTTTTGCAAATAATTTTTATTTTCTCTTTGTAATGGCCAGACCAGTAGAGGACTCTGGTGGAGGTGCAGCTTCTATTAAAGAGCAGTGGAAACCCCATCCTGTCTCTGCCACTGACTGCATGTGTATCAGCACATTATGGGTGACCGTGCCCATGTAGATAAGTTACAGGGGCCAAACTGTGCATGCATAGTGCCTATGGGAGTCAGCAGGGAGATTTTAGGGACCCAAACACTCTTACATTGTGAATATACTCCAAGTGCACGTGTTTGCTTGGCATTCTCTTTGTGGGCAAGAGCCTGGGATTGGCCCTGGGTGTAGAGTAACCCAACAGCAGGGTCCTGGCCAGGCTGGGGGTCTGCCTGTTCCCCCATTCCCACGTGCTGCACAGCTCCTGGGAGCACCCAACCTGCAGGCGGTGCTGAGCAGGAGCCATTTTGCAGGTGGGGCTTTGTCTGTGGCTGGAGGACAGCAAGGGTCCAGATGGGAGCAGCTGAGGAGGGGAGATCAGAGACTTATGGAAGCCAGGGGAAATCAGCGGGCCTGGCGCAGCTAAAGAGGGAAGATCAGAGTCCCGGAGCAGCTGGGGGGGAGATTGGATTAGTAGTTGAGAGATCAGAAGCTTGGCCCAGCTGGGGAGGGTGGATCAGACAGGCGAGGAGCGAGGAGCGAGGAAACCAGAAACCCCACTAGCCTGTGGAGGGGTTCAGGGGGTTTGGGACAGCTCACAGGGGCAAGACCAGACGGGGTGAGTGGTTTGCCAGCGCTGCCTGTGTCTGCTGAGATTTAATGTGCATCGGTGTGTTGGGTTTGCATCCCTCTGTGACTGCACTTTGTCTCCAGCTCAGCAGCAGGAGCTCCCACCCCGCCGAATCCATGCAATGCTGAGCGCAGCACAGGCAATAATGCGGCAGCTCTTTGCAGGGATGCTGTCTGGGCGAGTGGCTGTTTGCAGAGGAGAGGCACCAGAGCAATTACACTGTATTTCAGTCGAGAGTTCCCAAGAGCTGCTAAAATGCTGCAATCCCTGCTAGGACCCCGACTGCATTGCTGCGAAAAGCCCCCTCCCACCTGCAGGCACAATTCACCAAAAGCTGTGTTTGGCTAAATAGAACCTTGACATCCTGCTCCTGCCCTTTTGAGCATGGAAATGCAGCAATCATGAGAGTGAAGGAGCTGTTTAAGACAGATAACTGATAAAAGAGCAGCTGTGCTGTTTCAGCTCATACATGAGTTCAGAGCTGGCACATTGGTATCACCGTGCAGGTCAACTACTCCTGAAGCCCACCCCAGTTTCATCTCTGCACTGATTCTTGGAGCACCAAGTCCAGACAACCAGAACCATTACCTGTGCTGGCAGCCGTCCCCATCCTGCTGCAGTCTCGGGGAGACCCAGCCTGTGGAGAGCAGCTGTGTTAGTTTTGCTTGCCCCAGTTTTTACTAGTGGTGGAGGGAGCCCACAAAATGTCTCTTGTGAACGTGTCCATCAGAGCCAATCCCTGGTGGCTGTGAAATGATGGACACGCTGCTGGCCAAGGCTGAACCAATCAGAGATGTTGGTTACGCCTCTGTGAAAACATATTTAAGAAGAGAACAAGGGGGGTGAGCATGCACTTCTTTTGGCCAGAGTGAAAAGGGTGATCAATAGTTAACTCATGTAAGCACAGTTAACTATTGAGAGACAGCAAATGTTGATTACAAAACCTAAGATGCCAAAGTCGCCTTAATCTTGTCAAGATAAAGGAGACAAGGATCAGCTCGAAAAGCTGCTGAATCACTGCCAGGAATCTACCTCAACACGACCACCTGTTTACACAGTGCATGCATGGCATGTATGCTGATGATATTAATGATTTCCAAGACATAATTTGTATAACCCCGCCTGTCCCAAAGAATGTGATGCATATTCATGACTTGTACCCATAACATTGTGTTGTAAGAAGTGTGCAGGTGTGTGTTTGGAGGAGCGATCTCCCACACCCAGCACGCTGAATAAAAGCAAATACCCGCTTCTTTGACCCTGTCTCAGAAGTGTCTTTTGGCCCTGTTTGGGGCAAATCAAGAGGAGGAGGAGGTGGTGGAAATATGTGAGGGGAAACAGCAGCAATGCAGACACCAAGGTCAGTGGAGAAGGTGGGGGAGGAGAAGCTCCAGACACCAGAGCCAGGAATCTTCTGCGGGCCGTAGTGAGGACCATGGTGGAGCGGGATGTCCCCCTGCAGCCCATGGAGTCCACGGGGAATGTTAAAATCCACACGCAGCCCTACGCCGGAGCGGGTGGATGTCTGGAGGAAGCCGTTGCCTAGCGGGAGTCTCAGTGGAGAAACGGGCTTTTACAGACTGAATTGAGTGACCCACGCCAATGCCTGAGAGAGACTGGTTCAGCAAAGAGGAAAAAAGCCTGGCTCCCAAAATGGAACAGCTGACTCGGAGATCTGTAGTCCGCGGACAAGAGACCCCATGCCGCAGCAGTTTTGGGAAAAACTGTCTGCCCNGACCTACCTACCCTGCCCCATGCCTTGTTCCCTTGTGCAGCTGCTGGGAGGGAGGGAGGGGGGTTAGTGGACAAATGGTATCTTTGAAAGTTTTGTTTCATTTCTCATTTACTTCTCTGATTCTGTTACAATAAAAGTTTTTTTAGCCTGTTTCTGCCGAGTGCATCTTTTTCTCCCAGTTTTTCCTTATCTCAGCTCATGAGCCCTGGGTGTATTAATTTGTGAGTGCCTGGCATTTGGCCAGAGTCAAAGTACAACAGCAGCCCCCCGGGAAGTTGGATTGGGGCACAGGGGGGTGATACATGCCTGGCAGAGGCCACAGCCCGGGCAGGAGGTGGGCTCCTGCCTCTGCTGCCAGCAGTTAGGCAGCACTTAGGAGGCTTGTGCTTCTCTGTCTGATTTTCCCAAAAGAGAAATAGAAGTGAAGACGGAAGGAAAAGCTTTCTAGAGTAGAGAGCACTGATTACTTCTCTGGGTATGTTCTGTTCTAACATTAATTGTCTATTAATATTCCCTTTCTTGTGCTGCTTCACCTCCTTCTCTTAAGCAGTGTGGCTTTGCTTCCCAGTGCAGCTTTCTATGGTGAAAACATCTTACCACAATGCAGAGGTGTTGGGTCACCCTCCAGAGCTGTAGGGATACCTGGTGGAGGAGGTGACTGGGGACTACTCAGTGCTGCCCCTAAACCCTCTGACTCCAGTTTTGGATTTGATTGCTGGTGCCTTGATTAAAGGGATGGAGCTCTGGCTTCCTGGTGCTCCCACCTTCAGAGATGTCACTTTGGGCCTTTGCCATGTGGACCTTGGCCACTGTAACCGATGAGGGCACTTCGTGCTGGCTCCTTCCAGCACAGACTTTGTGTCCTCCAGGTGCTGGGCAGAGCCTTGGGTGGCTGAATGGAGGCAGCTTTATGGACCATGACTAATTGCTTCGTTGTGCCTTTCAGGCCCTGAAGGTGGGCTCAGGCTCTGAGGATGCAGGATCAGAAAGAAAGGGAGTGAAGCAGGAGCATTCAGAGCAGCCTTGGGCTTGGTTTTCTGGTTACAGGCAAGATATGGATGAAATTTGTATGAAATTTCCAGATGTTTTCACCCACTTTCTTCTGTTTCTGGTTTGGGTTTCTTACTTTCTGATGTTTCACTGACAGGGAAGATGTGCCTATCTGGGATAGAGGGCACTGCAGCACAAGCTGAGTATCCCTGTGCTGGCACCAGCCCCACTGCCATGAGGTGCACTGGAGCCAGTGGGGCTGGGTCCCTCTGGATCTGCTCCAGCCTGGCTCAGTCCAGCTCATCAGGGCCTCCTCTGCACCCTGGTTACAACATCTCTGCCCAGTGGGAGCTGTAAAAGGGAGTGTGTTGGCACATGGCAAAATACGGATATGAGGGATGCTGCCATTTGGATGATGTCCTTGTCATTCAGTCAAAATGGTTTTAAGCAGAGATGGGAAAATTATTTGTTCACTGCTGATTTGAGAGACACAAACAGAGGGAAGGAAGGTGTTTTGCCTGGATGACAATGCCATGGTATTGGCCATACTGGGTCCAGTATCTGAAAAGCTGAACTTAAAGCAGCCCATGGGGAAGGCGTTGCTGGCACCACACCTGGTATCTCACATCCCTGCCATCCTGAGAGCCTCGTGTTCAGGACACTGAGTGTCTACCTACTCTGGAGGCACACAGAGCTCCAGTCCACATGCATGGGATTCCTAAAGCCACAGCAGATCCTGCCCCATGGAAACTGCAACTGCTGTGGCTTGGTATGCGCCTGCAAGACAGCTTAAATGGAAAGCTAAGACAAGCTCATGCAAAAAGGTAACAGCAGAGGAAGTGGAAACCTGTAAAACCTTTGAGCCATGCTATTTGCTGAGCTGATAAAAGATAGAGTGCATAAATTTATGACAAGGGGAAATCCCTGCTGTATTCATATGGGCTGCTTATGGTTTCACAGTTAAGTAAACATAGTTCAGAATAAGTCCGGTTTAAAGGGAATCTGAGAACATAACGAGTCTCAGAGAATTAACTGAATAGCTTTCATCTGAGATTACAAAACCATGGTGTAATATAATGTTTAAATACGAATGTGGCTTCAATGTTATGTAAAATAACCAAACAGAGATAAACCCACTATTCTGTCCTAGCATCAGGACAATTTAAAATCAGTAATATTACTGAGTGAATACAACCACATGTGTTATGATCACCATTTTCCACTAACTTGACAGGTTAAGAGAAGGAATAAAAAAAAATTCAGAAAGGGAGCACACATTGTTTTGAAGCTCAGCAAGCTGCAAAGCCTTGTGTAAACAAAGCCTGGTGGCTCAGACTACCCCATGCAGCCAAGAGGTTGTCACCCTGGCATTGGATGGAGCAGGAGGGAGGTCTTGATTTTGGGGTATCTAGAAGGGGCTGGGAGGATGCTTCATACTGCTGGTGTCAGCCTTCAGGTAGCATGGGAAAGACTTTGTGTTCCTGGATAGGGAATGTGACATTAAGCTACTGAATTCTTTGTAGGAAGAAGGGAGGTGAGAGGGGTGAAGGTGTGTAGTGGCTGCTGGTTTTCAGAAGGAAAGCCCAGGTTTTTCAGTCTCTTGTGGTACATGTGGCTCTTGGGCTGAGGCAGGACATCCCACGGTCCATTGGTGCAATGATTGCTCATTGGGGCATGGTGCGTCCCACAACAGATTCATCTGACACTCTATTGCATCATTCACATGGTCTGAAGGGGGGAAAGTGAACAATTCACTGCAGCTTTGTGGCTTTGGTCTATCAGTATCATTATTGGGAGACTGAAAATTCTCCCTTGTTTGGCTGCCAGCTTTGCAGGAGTGATGCACTGTTCTAACACAGCCATCCTGGTTGAAGCATCCTGGAAGGATAAAGAGAAACGTGCGGGAGGAGCAAATACTCCCCAGACCTATCCACATCCATCCACAGCATCTCTGAGGGGAGCAGATCCCCAGCACGAGGAAGCCATGAGGAAGCACTGAGCAGTGAGCATCAGGAGGTCAGGGGAAATCAGTTACAAATGATAACAGTAATATAAATTAATTATGTCCTTTTTCAGTGGAGTTTCTGCCCAAATGGTCACCACTTATGTCTCTGGTTTGGGGTAAGAACCATGCTTTGTGGTCATCTAGGGGCTACAGCTGGCAATGGGACCAACACAAGGGATGCTTGTTCAAGGCATCCGTAGGTGTGGTGCAATCAGAATGCTGCCATTGCTCCTCTGGGACCATTTCTTTCACGTTGTGTGGGAACAGTAGGCAGTATTTTTAGTGCTTTGGCATCTTCAAGGTCTCCCACTGGCACACACATCTGGCTGCCTCAGCAGAGGCTCAGAGGTGAAGGGTGTGGGACTCCTGGTCACACACCCGGGCTGTTGCAGATCTCAGAGTGTTGTTTGCAAAACATGCCAAGATGGCTTGGCTCAGGGAAAACAAATACCTTCATATCTGTGTTCACAGCCAAAATTATTTGCTCAGCTTTGAATTATAGTCCGGATGTTTTGAACTCTGGGATAATGCTGCTCACCAAACCCAGTATCTGAAAGGCCTCTTTTATGTGACTATTACTTTGGTGACCAAAGTGCCATGGTTTTACAAGAGCTGCTTATCCTTTGATAAAACAAAATCAGTGAATTTATGCTGACAGCTTCAGATGCTGTGGAAACCTGAGCAACCTTTCACCAGCATATGTTGCTTGCTGGATTCTTCCTTAAGAACAAACCGCAGAAGCATCTTTAGTAATTTAATGAGCAATAAAAGGAGACTATAAAAAAACAAGGATAATTAAATGCAATGATAGATTTTAGCACCCTAAATGGTTACCAGAAGTGCTCAATCAAAACTGAGGTTTCTGCTAGGCAGAATGAATGGCTCTTTGTTGTCCCATAATAGGAAACATTTAAAAATAAAACGCAGGGAAAGATTTAGGATATATTGGAATAACAGTATCATTAAAAACCATCACAGCCTGCCTCCTGATGCCCCTATGATGGTTGAATAAAACAAATAAAACAAAGCAAAATTAGGGAGCTATTTTGTATATTGCCTTGATCTTAGCTTCACCTTTTGAAAATATTTATGAAGGATGATATAAGAAAATTCAGCTGCTAATTTTTTGATTGAGAAGAAGAACAAATAGATTGTCAGTGCTAGAAGTTAGTCAAGGATGTGATTTTTTTTCCTTCAGCCTCCTGGTCTGGGTGGTGTATCCCAGAGCATGAAACATTAGCTACCTAGGCAGAAAGAAGGGTGATATGTGTATGTGTGTGTGTGATGTCAGGTTGGAGGGTACACATACTCCAGCATTGCTGCTGCTCTTGTTTCAACAGCACAAACAAGAAACTAAGGAAGGCACTAGAATTGCCACAAATTCTTTCTTAATGCAATAGTCTTTTGGAAAATCTGTGGATTAATTAAACATTTTCATGCAATAGCATGATGCTAGTTGTTCAGACTAAGCCACATTTGCTTATGTAACTTACCTTAATTGGAAAATTCTTTAGCTTATAATTGTCACAGAGAATTAAAGAAATGAGGAAATACGGAGGATGTTGAGGCAATCCTGTGCAGAGGATACTCTGGTGAGATCCAGGGTGACCTCATCATTAAACTCAGGCACTCATTTCTCCGGTATCTACAAAAGTGCTTGAAATTATGTGGAAGAATTATGCGGGATGTAATTCTGACTCTTAATGCCCTGATCCTACCCCCATTACCATCCGAGGCCTTCCTGTGACCAGGAGGGAAGGGATGGGGAAAGCTGCAGTGGAGGCCAGACCCTGAGTCTCTGCTGGTGGCACCTGAGTGAGCGCAGTGTTTTTCATGAAAACACTTTGTTTGCAAAGAAATCAAGAGGGATCTTTGCACTGGGTTTAGGTTACTGGACTGTCCACTGGCCAGAGCCACTGCTTATTGTTTGTTGCTGGAAATTTGTAATGCCCAGTGAAAAACCTTGGAGAAGTCTTTGGGCAAATAACCAAGGCAGAGCTTAGGTCCATAAAAAAGGAACATGAATAGCCATTACTGCAGGTACCAGTGCTCTCAGTACTGTCACTGGTGTGATGTGTGTGCCAGCCGCGTTCCTTAATCAAACACCATCACTTTCTTGTCTTGGTGGTTTTAGTGAACAAAACCCCCCAGCAGCAAGGAAGCTGGAAACAATTTCTGCGTATGCCACAGGTGTGGTGTTTGGGCTCATTTCTCCCAGTTACTCCTTTGCAGCTCACCTAGTACCCAGGATAATTCCTGTAGAGGTACAAGGATATAGGTTGTCCCAGTTGGTTCAGGATAAGCTGGGATATGGTCAGAAGCTTTCTTGGAGTTAAGTTGATGTAGTACTGTTGAAGATAACAGTGGGGCCTGTTAAATAAAGAGATACATAGGGAAAAATAATTTTTCCTAAATGAGAAAATGCAGAGCAGCCTGGTGTATCTCGGAAAGGGCAGGTGTCAATGGGTGAGGTCAATGGGTCTCCACAACGTCTCTGAGCAGCCACTGGCATGGGAGGCCAGTATGGCCCCTCTCATTGCTGCAGGGTACGGCCTCATTGCCCCATGGATGAGGCTGTTTCTCTTCCTTGCCCTGCCCCAGGCTTACCTGGGCTCTCACCTTTAGGATTCTGCCACACAGCATGCTCTCATCACACATGTAGGATTCCCAGATCTCATCTCCATATCCCAATGGGACAGGATCCCTGGCTGTGGGACCCTTCTTCCCCAGAGATGTGACCCTGCAGCGGGTACACCTCTGCATCCTGGCGCAAGGTGCAGAAGAGTTCAGGAGCCCTGTCTTAGCAGCTGCCTTCTGGGAAGAGGCTTGGAGGGGTGGGGACCCTGGTGGCCCCAGGAAGGGCTCTCCTGCTGCAGTCCCAGCTGCTGTGGATGTTTGCACTGGTGCTGGGGTGGGTCAGCGTGGTGCTGGTACAGTGGTGCCTGCACTGGTGCCGAGGTGCAGCGCAGGCAGAGCAGGCAGAGCATCCACCAGCTTTGTCAGAGGTGCAGGGTGGAACCAATGCACAGGACTTCAAGGCTCCCCTGTGTCCCACAGCCCAGGGCCATTGTGCCACAGCTTTTTCAGCAGCGGTTAGACGCATAGGTAGGTAGAGGAGCGGGAATGCCGGTCTGTGCCCCCCTCACCCCCACCAGCTCCTTTGTGCTCCCTGCCAAAGCCCAGGCCAGGAGCAGCTCAGCCTTTTTTCTCGTATTATTCTCACCATCTCCCTGACAGGCGTAGTAATATATCGAGCTATCTCAAGCTGGGACTGTTTGAATGAGGAGAGATTAAAAAAAAAAAAAAAAAAATTAAGAATAAGATTTGAAGTGTCACCAGATCTTGGTGCTTCAAACTGCTGCTTCAGGAGGGTGCAGGGATGGAGGAGTATTGCAACCAGGGAAACAGAGGCTGCCCTCAGGATCAGGCAGAGCTGAGCTGCATCGCTGTGTGCACATTATCATCATTTAATACATGTCATCCAAGAGAGCAGAGTGTGTTTATGATCAGATGGGACTCTGCTACTGCTGCATTTAAAAAGTTGTTTTTTTTTTAACTTTGGCTCAGCAACTATTCTGATGAGAAGAACATCACCCTTTAAGGGCTGAGATCTAGTTAAATGTTTTCAGCATAAAACCCCCAGGTGATATCTTTGTATCCTGCTGCAATGATATTT